>JAPMOR010047525.1:11247-61586 GCA_026543865.1 Argiope aurantia | reverse complement strand
TGTATGCCTGTGACAAAGATAACTACAAAAACGATATTTGATCTAAAAAGGTGAAATGTGTTATACGATATTTACAACAACAATAATAATAATATTTCTTTCAAATTTTGAGTAATATCTGATCAGAAAAAGTTCGTACTATCCAGTTGTATGAATATAAATTAACACGATAACTACAAAACGAAGATATTTAGCTCTCTTCTTTATTCATATGAATAAGATTTAGTGCACAGATTTAACATATTTAGTGCAGTCCATATGTCAAATTTTTAACCAAAACCAACAAAGGAATGACTGTCTGTCTGTCTGTACTTTCAGAAATATGTAAACGCGATGATTCAAAAACTCATTGATTTAAATATATCAAATTAGGTGTCGGATTTTGAGACTACAAGTGAAATTTTCTGTAAAATATTTGTTTCAGTCGATTGGGGAATACATGTTTGAAGCACAACTACTATTTCGATTTTATTAATACTATTTCCACATGCCAGAGATTAATCGCCTAAAAACTCGCCAAGGGCGACACAATAGATCCAGTAAAAATGCTAAGTTCACGCCAAAGATTAATATTTCAATGCCATCCAAAACATTTTCTAGGATAACACCTTTATTAGAGAAAAAAGTTTTGGGTAGACCACTACTACAATCTTTTTTCTCAGTTTTATTCATTCCCCCTTGAGTGCACCGTAAGATGAGTAGACGGTATGATGATGTTCCAGTGCGGTGAAAATAGACCAACATTGCTTCCTTTCACCTGCGTGAGTTAACAAACTCTGCGAGCTAACAAATGGAAACCGCCAACTCATAACCATCGCATTATTTGGCGATATTCCGAAAAAAAAAATGACATTGAAACTAGTTTTTATTGTCAGCCAAATGGTGGTTGCGTTAATTTTGAGACACCTTTTACTTTAAAGGCTACAAATATTCAGTTTTTCATACCAAATCACGCATATTAAGCAATATTTCATTATATACATTACAATGACCTGGTGGTAAAGATTAGCTTTAAGACTAGAAGTTTATAAATGGGAAACAGATTATTTTTAGTTAGATTAATATCACATATTTTTTGACGGACTGCCATTTAGAATCGCAGTTAAATGGCGTGGACGACACCGATAAAGTGACTATCGTTTCTTCAAACTTCCCCACCCCACTAACTTGAGGATGCTTGATCTTCAATGGCAGATTTAATATGCTTGCGATTTACAAACAGGGTGGATTTTTTTTTATGGTACATGGTTTCGAACTGTAATTCTCTTATCCTAAATTGATGATTTTACCACCAGGCCTCCATATCATTTATGAGGATTAATTGAATTTGGGTTTTTCAAAAACTTAGACAATTTGACTTTTGAAGGATTCTTCAGCATAAATAAGGACTGTGGTGGAATAGAGGCTGAATATCAGTTTTGAGGGCAAATGGTCGTAAGTTCGAAACCGCATTCCATGTCTGTTGATGTGTTCAGAGAGGATTGCCGACTCAAGCATAATGTTTGTTATCTGATCAGAGTTCAAAATATGAATGTCTATAACAAAATAAACGTCTTGTTCTTTCAAGGAGGCATGTTATTTCATTTTATTATGACTTCAAATTTTCATTTATTTTTTGACTTTTCGATGACAGGATTTCCTTCTCTAAAATTTGATTCTGTTTGAAGAAATTTAAATAATGATATAAATCTATGTAATTAGAAAACATTAATTTTAACATTTTTAACCTTTAGCGCTCCTTTGACATTCAGAAACTAATTAGATGCTTATAATACATTAATGGTCGCATTTTCAGATTAAATCTCTCAACACAAAGAATTTACTTTGATTAGTATACAGTATTATAATTTATGATTTCAATTAAAATTTGTTTATATTTTTTTAAATAAGAAAAATTATGTGCTTCAAGCCTGAGTATTCATGACAACTCAATATCCTCGAGAAAAGTGCTAAAAGTTAAATATTTCATCAACTTCAAAATTTTTATTATAAATAACAAGTGCCACCAAACAGTTGATACAATTCGATACAAAATTTATCTCCATGATTGAATCAGTTTCTTTGTTTTCAAATTTTCGCTGGCCACTCACTTACTAAATCATTTCGTTATCCAAAACTAAAATTTGCTTTTTGGCACCATTTTATCTCAGTGGAGGATTGGGCGATAGAGGGGGGAGGGAGGTGGAGAGGAGGTAACGCTCCTGCACTTCCGACCTGGCACCCCACCACCGGCTGTCAGAGTCAGACAGCAAGGGGCGTGGTCCGCAAGCCCATGACGAAGAGCCCGCCTGTCCATCACGCTCTGCCCCTGACATGTCCCGCGGGGTGGTCAGATTCTTGCCCTCCTCCCCCCTTTCCCTGCCAATCGATCTGGCAACGATGAATTCGGGGCCCAAAGGGGTCTTTGGGCGAAGAAATTTCAATATTCCATTCCTTTCTCACGTAGTTGCCAGAAAGATCCAGAGCCAGACCTTTTCCACCCAACCGGATGTGAAGCCCGTCAAACTTGGAAATGACGTGCAGGCGGTATCTGAAGTGAAACTTTACAGCTGCAGACGGTTCATGCGTCTCAAGAGCTTAGCTATGGAGCTCGGATATGAATATCGTGAAAATATAACCCGCCAGTAATATGATTTGGGTAGGTATATCTCTTGATGCGCAGTGCAACATGCCATTCCCTTATAAACATAATCAATCGATTACAAAAGCAAGTATTTGCATATATTGCACTTATATTATACGAAATGATTAATTTTTTAATAGGTCGTGATATTTGTGATTTTTAACTACCTCTTTCTGCATGAAAATGATTTATTTTTGAAAAACAAAATCTATATTGGAACCTTTTTGGAATTCTCGTATGCAAAGCAAACTAAGAAAAGGCACTCATATTATAAAATAATACGATTTCGAGATGTTGATGAATCTCAACATTTTATGCCATTTCCTGTGTCCGGAAAACCTTTGTTCACTATCGAATTTAACTATTTCCTCTTTATGAAGTAAAATAGTAATTGTCAAAAAGTTCGAACTCGAAATTTTGACAATTCTTCATGCTTCAGACCTCCCTGATTTCGAAAAACAAAGAGAGAGAGAACAAAACCTCCCTGCGTTGTAAAATGTCTGTCAGTCTGTCTATGACAAAAGTGACTGAAAAGCGCTTTTAGCTAGACGAAGGAAATTTGGTATATGGTCTTAATACGAAATTTGTATATTTCTATCAAATTTCGAGTAAAATCTATTCAGTGGAAGTCTGTCTGTCCGGCTGTTTGAATATAAATTAACATGATAATTACTAAACGAAGAGAGATAGATAAAAAAAATCAGTGCACAGATTTAATATCTACAGTATAGACATCTGACAAATATTGAAGCAAATCCAACAATGGGTTGACTGCCTGTCGGAATGTATTTTCAGAAATATGCAAGCGCGATAATTCAAAAACGCATTGACTTAATTATATCAAATTAGGTATGGGATTTTGTGACTATAAGCATTGTGTCCAGTTTTTATTTCAATCGATTGTGAAAAATGTGTCTAAAACACAAATTCGATCTTCGGATACTAATAACCGCCTGTCAGAGATTAATCGCCAAATGTTTCGCCAAGGATGACAAGATAGATTTTAGTAAAAGTGCTAACTTCATGTCAAAAGTTAACATTTCGTAACTATTGTACGCCAGTGCCAAGTTCTCTTGCATGATAAATTTATTAGAAAATGTGCAAGAAAATTTTTGGGAGACCATTTCCGCTGGTTTTATGATGCATTCGACTTTTAGAAAATAAACAGCCCACCCAATTTAATTGAAATTACTTTTTTGGACTTTGAAAACTGAATCTTCAATATATATATATTAATAACCATGCTTTCTGGAAGTGTACTAGATATAGTGCTTTCCATTAACAATTTTAGGACTACAGTAAATAATTACCATATCAGAATAAGATTGTCAATGGATGTGAAGTCTGATTTCATGTCTGATGAACTGTATGGTTTCGTGCAATTTGGTTGTCCAGTATTTTCAAAGAGATCCTTTCTTAAAGATATATATATTTTTTTTAATGAGAGAAAGACATGGATTTTGTATCAAAATATGCATTTAAAATGCGCTTGGTCTCCAAACAATTGAGTTTCATCTGTCGTGAAACTGGACTTCACACGAATAAAGTTCTTTTGTGCATTTGTGGGACTGAATGGTTTGACAAGCTTCTTCTTCAAGAGGAAATCACTGATCCTGCCAATTGCAGTTTACCCCCAAAATTTTCTCTCATACTCTCTAACAAAGGTGTTATCCTGGAGTACGCCTTCCATGGCAGTGGCGTACAATAGTTACGAAATATTAAATTTTGACGTGAATTTGGCGTTTTTACTGAAATTATCTCGTTATCTTTAGCGAGTTATTTGACGATTATTCCTAGATATACGTTAATAGTATCCAAAATTTGATTTTTTGTTTTAGATATGTTTACCAAAGATGTGTTTTTGAACTCAGAGAGGTCTAAAACGTGGAGATTCATCAAAATCTCCAGTTCGAATATTTTAGCGATTACTATATTTTTTTTATACTACGCGTATGAAAGAAGTACTACGTATATGTGAAGAACTGATCAACTGAACACCACCATTTCAGAGAAATAGGTATAACCGGCAAATCGACGGGACTTTTCATCACGGCAATGTGATGAAAAAACCGAAATGAATCAGAAATTCTAATGCATCCTCCTAATTTTCCTGATCTTGCTCCATCCGACAGTTATTTTTCCTGTCATTAAAAATTTATCTGATCAGTATCTGTAAAGATCTGTATTTCCAAATCCTTATGAGAAACAAAAACGCCCGTTGAGGAATATTTTGTAAGTAAGTTCCAACAATTTAGGAAAAAGTCAATAATGTAACATTCTGAGAAGTGGAAGAAGGTTATAGAGTAGAGCAATTCATATATAAAGTAATAACTCAACCTTAAACAATAAATATCGTATGTTCATTTCGTAAACATATATATATATATATATATATATATATATATATATATATATATATAAGAGACTTATGAGACATACTAAAAGCTGTTCTCAAAAATTGGAAGTGCAATAAAGTAAAGCAAAATAAATAAATAAAGTAAAAATTAAAAATAAAAATTAAAAATTAAAAATTAAAATAAAAATTTTAAAAAATTAAAAATAAGATAAAATAAAAAATGAAATAAAATAAGAAAGTGAAAATAAAATGAAATAAAAGGAAAAAAAGTGAAAATAAAATGAAATAAAAGGAAAAAAAGAAAAAGGATGCTTAAGATATCCAATGATCTCTCAAGAGAAAATCCAAATTTAGATGTTTCTTTTGCAACATTAACTAAGCAACAAAGGGGAAGGGGGAAATGATATAATGTATAAAATATACATTGTATCATTTTATGCATTGTGCGTTAATATAAATTTTTGAATCAAAAAATGCTGTTGCATTAATTGTGGTTAAAATGTATATACATATTTACCTTAAAGAACAAAAAGTTTATTACATTGATTGAAGATAAATAAACTTCAAGAAAGCTCTAATACTTTTTTAAACAAAATTAGTTTTTTTTTTATCGCTGTACATTAAAATTAAATATTTAGGTGATTCAAATGGGACACACTCATCCTATTATCCCTTTGTCTCAAATAACTTAATTATATAATTAAGGACATTAATATCGAAGAGAAAATTAATTAAAATAATCGGGAGTGGATTTTTTTTGGAGACCATGAGAAATTGTAATTTAATTTTCAATTTTATATTAGTTTCGATATAAACTGAAAGGCTTTAAAGAAGCATTTTGGAATAGTACTTTTTCTTGCTGACGGATTTTTTCTAAAAGGGACAGAAATCCATAATTGTATGTAAAAAAAAAAAAAAAAAAAAAAAAGGGCTTGGCACTTTATTGTATTCATCTGCTCATTATTGTTGGAATTATTTTTTCTTATGTACATTCGAGAAGCGAATTATTTTTATTTTTCGAATTCTGGAAGAGGTAAAACATAGATTTATGTTATAATTATAACCGACTAATTTTTTTTAACTTTTACAATATTTTCACTTTAAATGCATAACTTTAAAAGATAAAAACCAACATTAAGTAAGTAAATATGATTACGAATCTGTAATGTTGCTTTCTAAGACAGTTATTTTCATCGTAAAATAATTTTACGAATAGCTCTGTTTGATGCTAATTGAAGGTCAGGTCAGTGACTCCAGGCTTGGCGCAAACTTAGTGACCATTTGGAGATTTTTGGCGATAAAATGGATGATACTAGAAACTTCTGGAATATTGGCGATAGGACCAATAGGAGGCGAATTCCGTTGATTCTTTGAGAACTAACTTATTTCACTGCTTCAGAAGCTATAAAAGGCCGGAAAACCAAGCCGGTGTAAGTCGTATAATGATTGTGTATTGGGTCATTTAGTTAGTCAGAGCTAAGTCAGCGACGAATTAGTTGAATAAGTCCAGTGACGCTCAAGCGATTATTAGATTGAGAATTAAACCATGCGATGAGTCTTGGAGTTTATTATTGATGCAGCATCGAGTCGTCTGTTGATTAGGCAGTTACATACAGCCAAAGTGAGGAGACAGTGGAGAATAACAGCCGTTTGGAAGGACCTAAGTGAATAGCTACGTGAATTCTCTCTTCCTGCTGTGTTCTGTCTGGCCGCTTTGTGTACTGTTATGGTTGCTTACTACTGATTGCTACTTGTGGGCTACTGTCTGTTGTAAGTACTGCTATGTACTGCTTGTGAATTCATCGTCTGTGTATTCGGGTTTTCATGTTAATAAACGCTGTTATTTGTTATTGAGGTCTCTTGTCTGTGTCACCAAGCATCCACTGTAGTGAACCCGACAATTTTAACGAAATTTTGTGGACTGTGGAGAATTTAATTCCTGTAATAATATCATTAACACCTATTTAGTTTTAGACGATTTCATATCAGCATCTATACATCGTATAAAATGAAGTCTCCTGAAAACGTCTGTATGTTTGAAAAAGAAAAACTCAAGAAATATTTAACTGATATTGGAGATATTAGTACCATTTTGTAGGGCATTTACTGGGGCAAGTTTTAGTATATTGAAGTCATATCAAAATATAAAAAAAGGAGTTTTATAATTGCGGTTTAATTATTTTCTTACTACCATTCGTGCATGTGTAAAACAACAATATCTGTGCTTTGCACTTATCCTCGCATGAGCGAAATCTCAAACTGCGTGTGTGCAAATAGAAAGAGCTGTGGTATGCATATGCGATACATTTCTATGTTTACGTCTGATTTTAAACAATGATCAAAACTCATCATGCCCCAACAAAGGAAATCCAACCTTGGCCGGAGCACATTAAATGCCAAAACACTTAGTTTATTACGCGATAGTGAAAATATAAAGGAAAGAAACGTTCGGTTAGCGACTATCAGAGAAAAAATGTGCACACTTAGGGAAGGAGGGTCTTCAGTTGACCGAAGTAACCGTCTCTCTTTAAATCGCACTGCAATTGAATTACAGAGACAGAATGAATCAGACTTAAGTTTAAAGCTAATTTTTCCTCTTGGATGTTATGCCATGGGCAACTCTATGCGGGTACTGCTAGTCATATTATATAAACCGAAATCAATATAATTCTTATCTCATGGCATCCTTAAAGGTCATGATTAATGATCTCTTTTATAGATATATTTTGTGCTACTTATGAAAATGGTTATAACAATAAAGATACATCTAAAAATTTGAGTTTTCTTTTCATTAAAAATCTGATTTTATCAGTTATGTTTATTATTCATTCAATTAATTTAGTACCGGATTTGTTTAAATGGATTAGATATTGATATAGCGTTTCACCCTTTTCTTATCCTGACAGTTTTTAACCATTTGACTGATATACCAAATGTATTACATATTAAATATGATATTTAGATATGCATTGATTTAGAATTGGACATTTTCGACAAGTTTCCTGATTTTTCAAGAAATGCTGACGTACGTTGGTTACGAATACGAATATTTACAATAGCAGGCTAAAAGAAAATTAGAAACAATTTTTTTTATTTTAATTCAGATCAATCACGTTGCGAGGATTTAACCGTACTTTACCAAGCACAAGTGAATATATCGTGAGGCAAGTGCATAAAATTTCACCTCATTCTTTTCTTATTTTTATCGCAATATTTTCATACATATTTTTTAAGTGATTTAATTCATAGACAAAATAATATTTTCTTTAATCATTAAATTAGAAAATATTGCAATGCATTATTCAATGGAATGAAATAGTCAATTTATTTAGTCGTATGTTTAATAATTCTAAATATTTTAATAAAATAGCTCAATTATTTTAAACCGTATTAATTACAAATTGATACATACAAAAAACTTTTATAATAGTAAAAATTTCATCGGAAATATACCATTGTAATAACATAAATATTTGGTTAAACAAAACTCACATAAATAAATTTAAATATTAAAATAACGAATTATGTTGAAGAATGATCAAAATTTCTTCAAAAGAAATAAGAGAATCAAAAGTACAAATAATTCTGAATTAAACAGTTTCTACATCAACGTCAAACGATATCGTTATTAAATTCCTTCAATAATTTCAATCTTAAATTTAATTCTTTCTTTTATAAAGAGAGTTCAATATATAGTTTTTTTTATCGTCTGCTAATAAACCTCGTTTGTGTGCTGCTCGTTTCTATGTGCATTATGGAAGCTGATCATTTGTTTTTCTAAAAATTGAGATTTAATTGAATGGACTATTAATATTTCAATAAAATTTATAATTGGTTACAAAAATAAAAGATGTCACCCAGTTATGCTTCATTTTGTGTTTTCTGTTATTTTCTGTATTTAATGTTTGATTGATTTTACTTTCATATTTTGCTTATTTCTTATAAATAGAATTAAGATACACATAATGGAAAATGCCTTTTTTTTTTCTTCATAGTAACAACCAGGGTTCGGAGAATAAATCTTTACGTTAATAATCGATTGAAAGTATTCTTTTAGGGATTTCAAAACAGAAATAATTTTAAATTCTCTATAATTAGAATTCTTGGAATTAGAGGATTTTGAAAGGGAAATTAAATCTTGAAATAAAATAAATTGAAAACAGATTGAATTGTTTTATTTATATTTTAATAAACTTGACTTGCTTCGCGTTTGTGATGAAGGTATTTCAGAATCGATTTTTATCATGTGTACTGAAATTTTGTGCATTTGTATGTTTTCAAGACTGCAACATGCTATTTTGATGCTTTCAGTTAACCGATTAATTTAGGACATTTTAATTTCTTACGCGGGGTGCCAGCTGGTGATGAATTGATGAAAAAATTGATTATAAAATTACTTTAATTATAAAATAAAAGAAATTATTATAAAATATTAATAACAAGGAATTATAAACTGAATATTAAAAAGTAAATTGTAAAGGATGTTCCAAAATTAACTCAAGATTTGAATTTGCACTATTCGGCAGTAAAGTGTTGTGAACTGTATTAAAAAAAACCATTTGACAGCTGATAGTGTATAGGATTAGTAAAAATGGAACGTTACACGATAGAACATAATGTTTACATTCTTGAATAATATTTCAAAAATAATGAAAGTCTGGTGGCCACAGCTAAAAAATTTGAGAATTAACCGCCTAGATCTTGTTATTTATCACCATTGGATTTCTTTTTATGGGATAGTTTGAAGTCAAAGGCCTATGCTAACAGGCCTACAAGCACGCGGGCATTGACGGAGGAAATTCAATGCTGCATCAACGAAATTCAGCCACATATATGCAAAATGGTCATGAAAAATTTCGAGAAAATCGAGCGTATGTGCCAGCAAAGCCATGGAGGCCATTTACTGTGTGTGTTATTCCATACATAACCCATACATAACTGTGTACTTCACGATGCAATAAAAATATAACAATTTAAAGAAAAAAAAACTGTGTTTTTTATTCAGTTCATGAGTTGTTCTATCGTGCAATACTTCATTTGTACTAACCTTAAACCATCAGCTGTCAAATGATTTTTTAATAGGGTTGCCAACACTTTACTGCACAAATGGTGGCAAATTCAAATCTTGAGTTAATTTTGGGACATCTTTTATGTAATGAGTGTATAAAAATACGACTCTGTTCTGTTTCAAGTTAAAAAGAAGGACAATTGCTAGCTATAAAAATTAAAGATCGATTTATTCAAAATATTTCACTTTGGAAACAACAACATTTGTCCATTTATCGAGCAAAAAATAAATTTGTTAAAGAAAATCGTCTGGTTGTTTAGAGGATATCCAATTTTTATATGTGAATGTAAATTTAATCATTATCTAAATAAGGAATTCTGTATGGTGCGAAACAAATAGTAGTCTAAAGGAGCAACATCTGGAGAATACGCGAATGGAATAGCATATCTCTGTGAAGTGATTCTAAAGTTTCTTTTGCTGGTCTGCGAATTTCTGGAAGAACATTACATTGCTGGGAAACAACATTATTAAGCTTTTCACCATAATATGGATTAGCCATATTATACGTTATTTCCTCTTGAATGATTCGGTCAAAATAATCACCTGTTATTTATATGGTTCTCAATAGGGTTTTCCTCAAATAATGCTTTTAAATATCCAATATGTACTTTGGATTAATTAATTAATTTATGGTTTAGTATTCTCTTTGCCATGTGTATTGAAATCGTTACTTTTAAGTTACCGAAACCACTCTTTGCAAAGGTAATTGGATGAGGCATGTTCACCATAAATGTACATCAACTGATGTGTTTCTGCATTTTTTTTTTTTTTTTTTACAAAGAATAATGTAAAAACTTATCGAAATTTCTGTTTGCTTAGCATAAAACTCGACATGTTTTCTAATCTAAATTTTTTAAAAAAAATATTAATCAGTGGGTCAAACATTAATTTTTAAAGATTTTGGTCAAACTTTCAAATACAGTTCTCCCGATTTATTTTCAGGTAACTATTACCACTAACGTCATCTATAAAAAAATGGGTGGTGTCATATTTATATACCCAATAAAATAAAATAGAAACATTTTCTGTCTCTTAATACACTGTTAAAATGTTTTTTAAAAGAGGTGTTTTTTTTTTATGGATAATGACCTTTTCTGCTCTCATTATGACACCTCTCAACCTGCCATAAAGCGGCTGATAGTCTTGGTTTTCTGTGAATTTGGGTACGCGATTGAATGCTAATATATATAGTGTTATAAGCAGCAGAGAGTTATAGCACAACTACGTTAAACGCTAGATGCATGCCAATCTGGAATCTCATGATCCAGCGGTTCCAGTGTCATCATCCAGGCGCATAGCATGTGCGTCTCACCCTCTACCTACGAGCAATTGATAAGGATACCCAGTTGTCGAACTCCGTCAAGTGCGTGGAAACATTTTCAGTTTTCTGTACAGCTTATCGATGCTTGTTCACAAAGCTGTCCAGACTGTATAGTAATTACGATGCAAAGCGCATCTTCAGATATCTGCAATAGATATCTATATTTTTGTTAGATTGTGCAGTTTTAATTAATTTTTTAGGATGAATATTCCTGTTAATTTCGATCCTCGTGCTGGGCAAGGTCGACTCAACCTTTCATCCCTTCAGTGGGTCGATAAACTATTAACTAACGATTTAATACGAAACTGCAATTGTAGTCACAAAATCTCATATCAAATTCTATATATTTAAGTCACTGCGTTTTTGAATTATCGCTTTAACATGTTTCTGAAAGAATAGACCGACACAGTCAACCCATTGTTGGTTTTGCCACTTTGAAAGGTGTCTACATTAGAGATGTTAAATGTGTGTACAGAAATTTACTCATCTAGTTCTATTCGTTTTGTAGTTATCGTTTTGGCTTAAATTCGAATAGACGGACAGACAAATTTCCTCTGAACAGACTTTACACAAAATTTGATAGAAATCTGCATATTTCGTGTAAAGACTATATACCAAATTTCATCAGTCTAGCTCAAAGGGTCATTTTTGAGTTATCTTTGTCATAGACAGACAGATATTTTCCAAATATGTATTCTTCGAACTCAAGGAGGTCTAAAATTTGGAGATTCATGAAATGATACTATACTATAATGAATGAATACTATAATGTAATACTATATAAAAAATATATATATACTAATATATATACTTTTATGACGAATACTATAATTTCTCTATACTGCGTATACGAGAAAGTGGAAAATAGCCATGCAAGTAAACAGCAATTGTTTGCTTACAAGAACATGAAAAAGCTATTATTTATAGCACTTCCTAAAAAATTGTTGAAAATTGCATCTCCAACTATAACGCATGCTTGAAAGTGCCATATGTCCTGAAGAATCATTTCCATCCATATTCTTGAGCAATTTTTTCTCTTGTTGTATTATACATCAAAATTTGCTTCATGATGTTAGAATCACTCTGGATAGATAACCTCAAGTAATAGCATCAAAAGTAAGAATTGAAGGTGATTGACTTCAGGTTATATAATATATATAAGTTTGGTTTAGTTTAGTTGTATTAACGTCCCATTTTAAAGCAATACTAGGGCTCTTTGGGGACGAATCTCGTAATTTTGAACCATGCTCAGATGACGAAGATGGCACTTGAGCTGCTCCCGCTGTCAAAATTTCCGCATCATATCAACGGAAGGACATTTGATTCCAACAGATTTAACGTACACGAGACCCTCTTGAACCTCGGTGGAATGGAGTCTTAACTTGGAGGCATCTGGTCGTGAAGCCGAGATCTTATCACTAGGCCACCGCGGTCAATGCAAGTTTGGGAAATCGATAGTTGATAGGTTAACTTTTAAAAATATGATTAATAGAATCCCCTCCTATAGTCCTATAGTAAATACAGATTTTTTTGGTCTTTTTCTTAATTTTTTTTTTTCAAATTTCGATACAAATTCTTTTTATTGCAATCGTATAAAATCTTATACTACGGTATTTACATATATTACGCAATCGTTAAACTTATTTTTATTTGTTTCTTCGCAGTCCTCCATTTTTATGACAATCTTTATAATGTAAAGTGTCATATGTTTTTTAAAAAGTTTTTTAAATAAAATGATATTTAATATTTTTTAAATAAATTTTCCTTCTATAAAATTAAAAATTATTTAACTCCAATTATTGAAACTGTATTCACTTAAAAAGTCAGATTTAGATATTTAATGGCTATAGGCAGTGCAGATTAAGAAGCCTCTTTTTTTAATAATCTTCGAATTTGTTATTTAGTTTAGTTTCTCATCTTATTAAATTTATGTTATTGTATATTTTTTTCATTCATTCATTTGTTACGATTCTTGATTGCGTGGCACACGAGTTTGTGCACGATTATATTTAACACTAAAAGTGCCGACACTTCAATGATACATTGGAACTGCCAGGACCGCGGTACCCTGGTGGTAAAGCCTCGGCTTCAGAACCTGAACTTTGCAGGTTCGGGATCCGATTTAACCGAAGAACCGTCATGTAAGCGGGTCTGGTGTATGTCGAGACCCAACGTTCTTGCGCTAGTGTGGGGTGGAACTTTGGCGAGGGGGACTGCCAGCTGAGGTGTTGTCCTCGTTGTCTGATTGCAGATCAAAATTACGAGGTACGTCCCCCAAATAACCCTAGTATTGCTTTAAAATGGGACGTTAATAAACGGAATATTGGAAACAGACACTGTTTGCGGTAGATTTAATAGTAAAAAGATGATTATTGTTCATATTGCTGTAATAATTAAATGAACATAGTAAAATAGACAGAAACCTGACCAATATACTTGATAAAATGTCAGTATTATCCAAATATTTTATGATTAGTAGAATTTATATTAAAAAAATGATAATTTAATATAATGAGATTGTAGTTAAAGTTTATAACTACGCTGCACGGGCAATTGCTTTTGTATCGTGGTCATATTACTCGGCTGCGAACCACAAGGTCCCAGACTCTATCATCGCTCATAACAATCCGTCCGGTTGGTGACTCGGACGATGAACCTTCAACCTTCGCACAGCTGTTGTGGCGCCATCTACCCACAACCAAAGTCGCCAGACTCACTTGACATACCATCAGCAACAGCAACCACTCAACCACACACGCTCGCCATAACGCTTGGCGCTACTCAAAGGGGTACAGGCGTATTTGAATCAATAGCTATATCGTTCCTCTCACCTCCGACTCACTGGAGGGAGAGTCTGTAGTGAAAGCTTATAAGCCAGTTTACAGCTAAAGTTCACGGGCAATTACTTTTGTATCGTGGTCATGATACTCGACAGTGAACCACAATGTTCCAGGTTCTATCCTCGCTCGTAACAATCTTCCACGAGATTAATAACGTTTTCTGAAACGACGTACTAATACTCTTCTCTCTGTTCAGTGGCCATGGGTAGTTGTCTAATCTGAAATCCGCAACTGCTCACATATTATGTTAATTCTAGAGAGATTTTATTCAGAATTGTTTATTCTGAGCGTACCGATTTGTGGTTATGAACTTGTAAATTATCGCACCACAACACATATTTGATTGACTATCAAAAACAAATACCTTGAGAGACAAATGAATTTATCCATCTTTAGAATGAAAACAATTCATTCTGTCTGCTTTTACAAAATTTTACATCAGATACAATATTTTCTTTGAAACAAAAGCCGCATTTATTTACAATTCAATTCTCGACGATTTTCGTTGTCCCAATTCCCTTAACTTGCGTTTTAGGGAAATAGAAATTTGTTTATTAAATTCATGTGCATCAGTAAGAAAACTACCAAAAATGAAGCAACCAAAATTAAATGGAATAAAACAATCGATTTCATACCGTTTCTGAATTATATGGCATTCCAAAAGAACATCCCTGAGGTAAATACGTTATTGCAATGAAAGTGTCGTGTATAATCCTGGTTGTTTCTTTTTGTCAGTTATTCTCCTTGCTGTTTATTGCAATTACCAAATGAATAGAAAGAAAAAAAATAAGGGGGAGGGGAGTGTCATCTTCAGCTGATCAAAGTGACGTACATAACATCTGTGGTCAAAAACTGAATAGATTCGAATGTGTGGAATAAGGCATTTTCTAGGTTGATTCTCAAGAGAAACACATTTGTATTCCACAAGGAGGGAAATATCCAGTAACTAGTTAGATCAATTTCTTTGCTAGAGTCTATGTTAATCTGACGAATTTCGAATAATTCTGATCAACAGAACAGACAGATGAAAGTGCACATAACCGTCTAATTCGTGCTACTCGATTATTAATCAGTGCATTAACAGGTGAGCAGATTCAGTAATTATTGTCGCCAAATCAAGTGTTATTTTAGTCAATTCAGATTCTATCGGCGTCAATTTACATCTTAACGACGTCAGTTCAAGTGTTTTAATTTTCAGTAATATTCAAATGTTATTGCATTATGGCAACAATACAGAATGAGGTTCAAAAAAATTCTCTCAAGAACATTTCTAAGTTTTTCTAATACTATTACGAATACATAAATGACAGTTTTGAAGCATAAAATCAATAACAACACCGTATAACTATGATTTATATTGCAATACAAAAGAATCATGACACCGAAACCAGTGCCATCACATATCTGCTGTTTTTTTCAAGTCGGATTGCAAAATATTTGCATCATAGCGCTATACAACCTATTATTAAGTATATAGGAAATATGCATGCATTTGGTACAAAAAAAAAAATATTTAAAAAAAACCCATACAGCGAGAGTGTTTCCCCCCAAACGTTCTTACATACACTCTGATCTGTAGTGAATAGCTTATAAGCCAGTTAACAGCTGCGCTACACGGGCAATTGCTTTTGTCTTGTGGTCATGTTACTGGGCTGTGAACCACAAGGTCCCAGATTCTGTCATCTGTCATCACAATTCGCCACAAAGGTATTATCCGAGAGAATCATTTGAATAGCTCTGGCGCGCAATAATTACGAAATATTAAATTTTGTCCTAAATTTAGCATTTTTATTGAATTTATCGTGCCGTCTTTAGCTGGTTCATTGGCGATTAATCCCTGGGATGCGATCAGTAATTTCCAAAAATCGAATTTATATTTCTGACGCGGGATTCCAAATCGGTAGAAACCAAAATTTGACATAAAGCTACGCTTGCAGTTATACAATGGCATACCAAATTTGATATACTTTAGTGATTGCGTTGTTGAGTCATCAGGTTTACAAGTTTAGTTAGTTAGACGAACAAACGGTCAACTCCTCGTTGGATTTAACTCAAACTTTGATAACTATCTATAATGTAGACATTAAATATGTGTAATGAATTTTATTCATCTAGATCTCTTCGTTTTGTACTTGCCGCTTTAACTTCTATTCGAAAAGCTGGACAATCTGACTTCCTCTGAACGGATTTAGCTCAAAATTTGATATAAAGACCATATATCAAATTTCATCCGTTTATCTCAAAGCATTTTTGAATTATTTTTATCACACACAGACAGAAGGACGGACATTTTCCAAAAATGCTTTTTTCGAACTCAAGTATGTGCAAAACGTGGAGATCGTCAAAATCACGAGTTCGAATTTTTGATGATTGCAAGATTTTCTCTATATTACGTATACGAGAAAGTAAAAAACGGTTTTAACATTCTTTTGATGATTCGTCTATTGGTTGTTTCATTGTTAATGACTTCTACATGTGTATCAGTTGCTGAAGTCGGCTTCTTTGAGGAAATGATAGTAATGATTATGAGTGGTACTAAATTTGTTGTTTTCACCATATTATGATTATAATCCAGATGAAAATAAAACTAATTTAAAAATAACCCAGAAATGCATTGAAATTAAATATTGAGTTTTAAAATATGGCTCCAAGTATTTATTAGTCACGACGACTTCAATGTGCCATAGCACTAACCACGATTTAAATATCTTCATTAATATGATGAGGACAATTTGATATTAAGGTATAGTCTTCGTTACCATTTGGTCATGATATTTAGCCTAGTGATGAAATCTCGCAACATTGTTTTCTAAATCAAGAATTTTTGAGAAGAAATATGACCATTTTATCTTCTTTTTCAGATAACTGTTATCCTTTTTGACAATGTATGGAAGAGACTATTCTTTTCTTGCTTCACTAGAAAAACATCGACCGATCAGAAATAGGAAGATACAATACTCTCTGTGCAATATATAAAACTATCCTTTCAGTAATTAGAGAGAAAACGATAATCTCAAAAACAAATACTAATGGATCTATGATAAAATATCTATATAATTAGAAACCCAGAGAAAAATTCCCACTGATACTGCATCAATATTAGTCATATGTAAAGTGGATCTCGGATTTCTTTTTCAGTATTTTTGGAATAATTTAATTTTGTACTTCCATTGGAATTACTTCTCATACTGATTCAAATTAAAATCAGTTTAAATTTTGAAATAGTATTCCTTAAAAAAGTAATACAGTTTACAAGCAACATATTAAATTTTTATTATAAAGAGTGAGAAATGTTTTATTACTTCATGAGCGCATTCACAGTATTCCAATAAATTCAAAAGCTGAAAAAAAATCTAATAAAAAATATTTGATGTAAAATTTTTGATTTGCATACAAGTTTAAGAATTTGATAACTATTTACTTGAAACAGAAATTAGGCATTATAATGTACGAAACCCATCTTATATCCAATACAGAAGAAAAAAAAAAAAATCTGCAGCCTTTTCCGTGACTTTCTTCCTCTTAGAATACTTTATTTTGATCTTTTAGAAAAATTAAACTTCTAATCTGAAAATCGCAGCATTATGTTTCAAGCTTAATCCATCTAGTTTTGTTTTATTTTTTTAAAAAATTGCAATTTATTTTTTATTGTATAATAGTGGTCCTTTACACGCACCTTAACTTACTTAATTTCCAAATTAGATGACGCATTTTACCCAAGACATATGTTATTATAGGAATTAAAATAATAATGAAATGACATTTATAATATTGAAGCATTTTTAAGGTTTTTTTTAGCATTTTGAATAATTTAATACCCACATTAAATTGCATTTTTAAAATTTATCAATTCGATGCTCGATTCAGACTCGTCATTGCACGCGATAAGGTTAATTTGGTTACATTCGTTACAGGGCAAGTACTCTGCTTTATCTCTTTCGTGAAGCAGAATCAATATCGAACAAAACAATAAAACTTCTTTATAGTAACTAACAAAAGGGGCGAACTTCGTGCGTTTCGCTGATTTATAATCTTGAAATCTCTAAAATCCCTTGCGTTTGATTCTTTTGGCCCGCACCGAAGTTCCGCTCCTTCTTCCGAACATTTCTCCCATTTTTATCTTCCTAACAACCTACAAAATGGACTTCCCAAACTACTTTATCGTCTGCACTTTGTTCCTCGCCCCCCTACTCTCTTCGACCGAACGCACTCAGATAAACTGACCCTTCCCCCCCTTGCCAGATCCAGCAACGCAGTTTCTAAGTGATGCGTGCAGAGGAAATGTCAGGTGTCGTCGCACAGAGGGACACCCTCCTCGTCTCTCCCCACCCCACCCAAAGAAGAAGTCTTCTGCTGTCCCCCCCCTTCTCTACTCAAAGGGGGGGATGAATGGAACTCTCTCTCTCCCCATGGAATCCGAAAACCCTCTCAGTTAGGAAAGGAATCGCTAAGGACGAGGCGGTGACCTTTCAACCACCCCGACCAGCCGACAGGGGGAGCCACTACGACCAGTGGTTGCACGCACGGCACAGAATAAAGATTAGGCTGCTTGCTGTGTGTGTGCCGCATAATTATCGGCTGGGTCTCGCTCCTTGTGGTCCCCCCGACACCCCTCCACCCTTAGCTACTTCAAGCGAAAGTTTCTACAATGCCCATGGCAACATCCATTCTACACCCCCTCTTTCAGTCTCTGTACTTGATCCGAAAACGGAATTGGACTCTGCCCTTCATCAACGTGGAAGACAATTTATACTAAGGGGGGGGGGGGCTTGTGATCCATGGTCATGGATCATGTCGGGGGGGATGAGTGAATGTAACCTGAGTGAAGCGAAGTGATGTGGTCTCTGCCTGTACATGGCAATTCAGATAGCATTATGCGTCCTTCCTCTCTTGGATCCCTAGAGAATGAAGTAGAATATGAGGTGATAGCAGGTGGATTTTTAAGAATCTGAAATGAGGCATGGCTCATTCTACAAGCAAGATTCGAAAAATGCATTTCTTTTGGGAAACTATGGCCAACACCTGTTAAAAATAAAGAATATATATATATACTCGGATAAAAATTTCATTCAGCTCAGAAATTTTTTTTATAAATTTGTGGTTCTGTTTTAACTAAAATAAATTCTTCTCTCATAAAATTAATGAACAATAAAACTAAATAAAAAGATAGCGCAATTAAAAACTATGACGAATAAACTCAATTTAATGCTGTTATGAGCAAAACTGATCAGAAAATGCATTGCTGAAGTGCTTATCTGCATACTTTTCTTTGAATAAAATTTAACTGTTAAGCCTTTATTAATTAAAATTATTTGCCATTTAAAGTAATTAAAAGTAATAAGGGATGATTTAATGAAAGCAGTTATAATCATCTTTCCCTATAAGAAAAAAATTATTCAAAAATTAATGCTTTAATGCGCTTCATTCAGGTAATTCAATTGCAAAAAATTCTGATAATAGATGTCTGATTATAAGGCTCTTAATTCGGCTTTGGGAATCAAATGCTTACTAAAGATTACACATGAAAAGTGCACTGGGTCCTAAATCTATTCATTCCTAATTTATACAGTGTTTTCCACTTTTTTTCCAAATAAAAAATCATTCAAATTTGTCTCTTTGAAACTTAATATTAACCTATATATTAAAAACATATGTAGAAAAAGCATTAGATAGATGAAAAAATCAGAAATGACACATTAAAAATATTTAAATTGACCCAATTTTTACTTCTAAATGAGAAATTTCAATGTCCCCGAATTATGCATACAACTTATATCATTTCCCTCGAAAAAGGAGAGTTACATTTCATTTTATTATATCTATGCACAAATCCTTTTGTATTAAAAACAACTCTCAGATTGGCATGGTAAGGAGTTAAAAATAGTTTTTGCGCTGTTTTTGATGAAATGTTTGATAATAACTTTTACTATAATCTGTTATATCTTTAATAAGATGTTACAGATTCCGTTTACCCAAACCGCATCCTAAAAATTGCAGAAACTGATACATTCTACTTGCATTGCCTCTTAGCTATAAAATTTAGAATAAAGCATTTGAGAACGTGACAATAGGCAAGCTTTAATTTACCTACAAAGAATAGATAAAAAAAATGATAAAATAATTGGAATTGACCACAAGGAATTAAAAAAAAAAAAAAGATAAATATCGAGGAAAAAAAAAAAAGAGTTCAGGAAGAAATATGTGTTTAAGAGCAGCGAACCTTTTCAAAAAATCTAGACAACTCCAGTTGGCATATTTTCCCCAATAGATACCTCTCCTATTCTATAATATCACTTATGTAATATTACATTTGGTTCTAATTAGTGAATGCAAGAATAGTTAACACCATGGATTAATGGAAAGGACAACAAATCTTAAAACAGAATCAAGATCATCCAACGGATGTTGATTTTGAAGTAAAACTCCACACTGTCATATGATGACGCGTGTTTGGTTTCATTTTATGATATGGATAAAGCAACAAATAAGTGTTAATTTTGATATTCTTATGGTTTATTGATTATTTTATGGATTAATACAGACCTATATACAAAAACCCATTATTATCCCCCATCGTTCGTTACTTTTTGACTTATTTCATTCGCATGCACACATACAAATTAATGTACAGTTAACTTACCACTTAACTGGGGACGTGCAGTCTGTGAGACCGCTTGCGATGGGTTTTCTGTCACCCCTATTCTATTTTTAGCTCAATTGAATATATTGACCCTGTAGCTTCCTGTTTTGAAACCTTCAATACACGTGCACTTTTTCAACCGATTTCAGCAGATGCTTTTTAATATAATTCAGTTATTTCTTCGAGCGCGGTCTCTAAGACCGCATCTCCCTGTTAGTGTCCCAGTTATAAACAAGGCTTAGCAGATGGCGCTAAAACTTGGGCCCCGAAATATCATCCAGTTTACTGATCCTATTAAGAAGCAGTGCTCCAGGCACTTTTATATGAAGCAGAAAGTGATTTTAGTGATAAGGATAATTGTACAGAATGTTTTTTTGTTGAAAGTTCGCATTCAACTAATTTTGATATGTATGTTCAAACATAATTAATTTTTCTAGTGATAATGTATTTTGAAAAATTTATAAAATATATTAATATACCAGGATATATATATATATATATATAGAACTGATAGGTTGATTTTTATACTAGTTCTTAACCTGTATGTTTAAAATGCCCTAGAAAACCATGCTGTGAAAGTCACACACGCCGATAAAAAAAAAAAAGGCCAATTTTACCCATTGTCATTTTTTATTTTTATTTTTCATATAATTGTTGAATTTTACATTATATTGTCTTCTATATACCTTCATATACTGTAAAAAGAAATATGATTTAAAAAGTAATATGCTTTTTCAAGAATATTATTTATTGTAACACGTGATTTGAGAAGAAAATGTATGTTCCAACGCATTTACTTTTTTCAATGACAATATACTTTTAAAAATTTCTAAAACATATCTATATATAAAGAAAAATATCTGCAAAATATATTAGCAGTTTTTCATACTAATACATTCATTAGAAAATTTAATTTGAGTGTAAATGAAATGCGGTCTCGTAGACCGCACCTCCCCAGTTAAGTCCTAAAATTTCACCTCCCCAGTTAATGGTTAATGATTATTTGGTACAAATTACTAGTATGTTGCCATCCGTACTGGTCAAGTGGTGAAATTTTGGCTACAGGTTCAGAAGATTCCAAGATCTAGACCCGATTTCGCTAGAGATCCGTCGTGTATGTGAAGTTGTTGACTGATTATAGGGGACGAACGTTCTTTCTCTGTGGGATGTGGAAGTTTAAATAAGGGAATACCAGATCAGGTGTCGTTTTCAGTATGTGACAGTGATTCATAATTATGTGGTGTGTCCCAAAACTACCAATATTGTTTCTAAACGGAACACAAATATCACTACACTTATAAAAGTATGTAACACTAAGTGATAGTGCTGTTTGCCATTTTTCATCCGTTTTGCAAGAGGCATGTTTGAAGTATTGTGTCCATATTACAATAAATGAGAAAACAGACTGGTTCATAATCCATCTAATAGAAACCGATTTCGGAATTTTTTTTTTCTTTCCTACCAAATTCCATCCATTTAGCCGTTTGTGTTGCCGAATTATCATATTCTCATACATGTTGTCAAGAACAATTAATAGCACTGATTTTTTGTTTGGAGTCAGAAAGTTCTGAAATGAAGGGACATTCATATTTCGCGATTGGAATTTTTGACAGTTACAGACAATCGCTTTATAAATTCCGTGAGCGCAAAAGTAAAAAGGGGAGTTTCAGATTTTAACTCCTTAAAAGTTACTGAGGATGAAATGTTTCTGCAAGTGAAATCTTTAATGGATTAGTTTAGTTTTGTTATATTATTGTCTCGTTTTAAAGTCACACTAGGGTTATTTTGGGATAGACTTCGTAAAATTTTGAAAATCTTTAATGGAATAGAGTCTCAAAATTCCGAAATTCGATACCGATACCATTTCCTTCGCCTTATGGTTCAGACACGAGATTTAACTAAATAAATCAAATATAGAATAATGTGCTCACTTCAAATGAGTGTATTATTATATATTTGTATATCTGAATTTATATGAAAATCATGACTGTATATTCCACGAATTCATGACTCTGCACTCCATAAAATATAAAAGTCATAAATTTTTTTAATGTTTTTTTACACTTCTAGTTCATTTTAACAAATTCATTATAAACGTTTTCTATACGCATATTTTTATTAGTGTGCTAAAAAGTGAAATATTTTTTACTTGTTGTCTATTTTTCAATCTTTAATTTATAATTCATTAATGTACATATATTAAGGATATTTTTCTCAAATTTATTACTAAGTGGCACCCCTCACATAATATAAAAAAAATAATTAAATTGATAGAATAATTTTTAAGTAAATTCTTAAAATATTGAAATACTGTGTTATCATCGAGAACACTCAAATGCACCAGATTTCAAGGTTCTAGCACATCTGAAAGGGAATGTAAAAGTTATCTTCAAAATTAAATTCTTACAAATTTTGAAACAAATTATTTTAATTAAAAGTGCTTAAAAAGTATGTTTTTGACGCAATTATGTACATATTTACAAACAATCGATCCACTGTATGATGAACAGAACCATTATGCATTTCTGGGTAAGCATATTAAAAAAATGATTTCAACTTCGGTCCCTTCATGCACGGCAAACAATATAGCCGCATGTAAGGAAGATACAGAGCATTTCAAAAAAGATAATGATCTTCTGATAGCTCTAATGTGATCCAAAAAACAGCAATTGATATTTTCAATTTATTGATATTCTAATCTTCCATCTTATGACGATAATGATTTGCATCATTCTATTTTCTAGTACAATGATCTTTTTATTTTTTTTTCTCATGTAAATGCCATTATTACTCTAATTTCTGTTGTGCATTAAAAATAGAAGACGAACAAAAACTGTCCGTTTCATTGGAAGATTTCGAGATAATATGAAATAATTATGATCTGTTTAGAGCCTTAGTCACTGAATAACACGGAACGAAAATGAAATATTCGCTAATTCGTGGCAATAAGAAGCAACGAATGTTGTTCGAAACTGGGACATCGGCAAATATTTTAGTGGAATTGGCAATTTTTTCTTCGATTTTTATGTTACACTGCAGAATAATAATGTTATCTGAAAAATGGCGTTTGTAGGATACAGATAGTGAAATGACACAATATATATGCGAAAAAGCTCCATGTAATCTTCTTTACTTTTATCTTCAAGTGGTTTATGTATATATATCTTAATATAATTTAAATTCTAATTAATTTCCTAGTTTTTATCTTAATTTAGTCATATTAACTTTATTCTAAAATGTTCTCTAATTTTTCCTGATCCAATTCCGACTTGTTTTATTTAATTAATGCGTTCCATAAAACTGCTGGCCTCAGTATTTTCTCATGCTCCCAGTAAAGGAATAAAAATCCTTAATGCTTACAACATTCTTTTAAAAATACCTAAGATTCCCTTTCCTAAATCGACACATGAGAAAGCAATCCCTATCAAAATTTCATGGTAAAAACAGTGAGGGGAAAAATGTCTGTCTGTTTTGCACTTGCATCACGATGTAAACGGATGTCAGTTTTATCATCGCTTTTTGTATCTAATATGCCACCCGTAGTGAAATATATATTATTCAGATGTATTGTCGTGTGTCTTATAAGTAGTACATTCAAAACCTTAGTTGATCAATAAAATTGAGCAAAAAAGAAATATTTGTTAATGAAGGAAAAATTAGCATCAAAATGTTGTTCCATAAACTGTAAAGTTTCAAATTCATCCAAATTTTCCTATTCGTATGGGATAAATCAGTCAATATCTTTTTACATTGAAAATCCATTGTGAATATGGAACTAGTGGAGGTTAAATAAGCTATCGTGGCTCAAATGTTTTTACGCTTCTGCAGGGTGGAAGCTTGGAGGGTAGGGCGCTCGTTCAAGTGTCATCTTCGTCGCTTGACAAGTATTCGAAAGCAAGAGATCCAAAATAGCCATTCTTTAGCTTCATAATGGGGCATTAATATAATTAAACTAAAGCACTAAAATTGTAGACAACTATGAGTTCGAAAAATTATATTTTTGAAATTTTATTTTCATATTTACTTAATCATTTATGTGTATACGAAATTGTTGAGCTATAACAAATCACTTTGAACAAAGCGAGGTCTATCTGCTTGTCTGCTGATGCTTAGATAAGCTCGAAAATTAAAACGTCTACAGAACCCAAGGAATTAAATTTGATAGATAGAATTTGCATCTGTATGAGTTATAGATTAAATATCCCATTGAAAAGAATGATTGCCTCTCGCTACGCGCTTGTGGTTTTGAGTGAATATAACACTAAAAAAAATCAATGTTCTGCCTTTGGTGTGGCATAGGAGTTTGAAGATGAGTTATTGTCTCTGGTGTCCTCATTTTCAATCCCTATTTCAAAATTATGGGATTCGTTTTAGAATACTGATAACATGTGTTCAAAAATGGAATGTTAAACTAACAGAAACATACCAAGGGATGCATATGTGTTTGCCTTTGATACATTCTACTCGTATTTTTACTTTCTCGTATATGTAGTACTGAGAAAATATCGTCAAAAATACGAAATCGAGATTTTGACCAATCTCCAAGTTTTTGACCATCCTAAGCTGGTAAAATACATTTTTGGAAAACATCTGATTGTAACAAAAATAATTAAAAAAACTTTTAAGCTAGACGGTTGTAATTTAATATTTTCAATCAAATTTTGAGTAAAATCTGTTCTGAAGAAGTCCGTCTGTCGATAATTACAAAACGAGAAAAGCTAGATAGATACGATTCGGTACACGGCTTTAACATGTTTAGTGTAGACACCTGTCAAATTCTGAGCCAAATCGAACAAAGGTCTGTTGGTCTGTACTTTCAGAAACATGTAAATGCAATAATTTAAAAACATACTGACTTAAATATATCAATTTGGTAAGGGATTTTGTGACTACAAGCGCATTTTTTTTATCATATCTTTGTTTCAATCGGTTGAGGAAAACGTGTTTGGAACACAAATTCAATTTTTGTATACTATTAACCACATGCCAAGGATTAATCGCCAAATAACTCGCCAAGGGTTGCGGGATGCATTCAGTCAAAATACTAAATTCACGCCAAAAGTTGATATTTCGTGACTATTGTGCGCCAATGCCATGTAAGGCATTTTCTGGCATGGCAAGTTTATTAGAGAGCATGGGAGAAAGTTTTGGAGAGACTTTTTCTTTTTTTCTTTTAGTGAGTTATTTGTTTCGCTAAGTCTTTTAAATGAATGAATCCAGTTGAAAGGCTTCGTCACTGCAAACCGTACTTCCTCAAAAATTGGGATTTGCTGCTCGCGTCGTTAGTGTAGCGATAAACTTTGGAGTGGGAGTGCTTTGCAGGGTTTGCAGCGTCTTTTGGGCCTGAGTTTTAATTCGTCTGCAACGAGCGGGATGGGTCAGCAAGCAATGCGAAAAAACGACGCAATAAACAGCCTGAAAAAAAAAAGAAGAGAGAGAGAGAGAGAAAAAAAGAAAAAAAAAATGTGAGGGGGCGGCGGGATTGTGCAGAGGAATGGAAAAGAAAAAGATAGAGAGAGGGAAAGTTGCGAAGGGAAGCAATTTCTAGGACAAGCAAGCAGTCATTGCCCATGTGGGTTGGAGCGATAGAAAGGAGAACAGAAAGCGAAAAAAAAAAAAAAAAGAAAGAATGAAAGCAGCTAAAGGGAAGGAAAGAAAAAAAAATAAAGAAAATAAAGCAAAAAAAAACCAGGCCTGTGCGGGCCCGTCATTAAACGAGGGGCGGTCGCTGAAGGGGCAGCATCGCAATTACGACCTTCCCCTGATCGATGCTTATCCTTTGCCGGGGCTTGCTTATCCGGCGGGAAAGGCGGGTGTGTATGAGAGAGAAGACGGCATGAAATGACAAACCGGTAGCGGAAGACATCTTTGGTCACAATGCGTGTGTAGTTCGTTTAGAAACAAATGGAGTCCACCTTCCTGGACAACACCTACATTCCACTTTGTGAGTTCTGTACATAGAAACGCCTTTATCTGGTAGGGACTGGAGGCGACACTGATGAAAACAGCAGACGGGGCGAATGCCAAAATTGCCTCTCTATCCCTTTCACCTTCACTTATATAAAGTGCGAAAGGAAATGCATTATGTTTCTCAACAAATTGAAGTTTAAGCGTTTTATACCTCCACGAATCTGAATAAAGCTTTTTAAGAATGCATGTATAAGCGAACGCACATACACAAAATGAAAATTGCCACTAGTTAAACGGATGAAATTCGAAAGTGTCTCCTTCGTTAAAATCGTTTTATCGAATTTCCACTCAAATTGCGTAACGACTAGAAGTACGTAATAAAAAATTAACTTTTCAGTGATAACGATTTTGAAACCGCTCCTTTTTTTTTTAACAATTTTAATCAATTTTCAAAATTTTAAGTGAAATTTGAAGAAAGGCTTATTATTTTTATAGCTAAATTCAAACCATCATCATTTTTTCATCAATTTTTTTTGGTCGGGTGTTGTTATCAACATTATTGTTATGAAAAAAAAAAGTTTCGGTATTTTGTACATGCAAAACCACTGAACCGAAACTTTACAGTATAATAATATTTCAAATTAATTTGTTTATTTTGATTGCATCAGCCACTGCGTTCTATAACGACCCCAATATCATGTAATTTACTGAAAAAATATTTTTCTAGTCATCAGTCTATCCATCTTTCAGCAATTCTTTATAGTAATATTTTTTAATGAATACATCATGCAATGGAATTTTCTTGCATTTTTAAGCAAAAAGTTTGCAATTAATTTCCTCGATGATAAAATGTTTTAATATTTCAGAGTTGTGACTACAAGCTCAGTTTTGCGTCAAATTTTTATTTCAATCGATTGAGAAAAAAGTGTCTACGACACTCTAATTTTTGGTTGTTATTAATCACATTTTATTATTGCCACGGATTAATCGCCAAAAAAAAAATCTCACCGAGGTTGACACGATAGATTCAGTAATAATGCTAAATCCCCGTCAAAATGTAATATTTTGTAACTTTTATATGCCAGTGCCTCGTGAGGGGTTCTCTGGCATGACAAGTTTAAAATATAATAATAAATTTACTATTACGTATTTTTCACTTTCGTCATCTCAATTCGACTGGACTCTCTTTTGTGTTTTTAAACACAGCATAAAAACTATTTTAACATTTCATTAAAATTCCAATTTATTGATTGATATACAGGATTCTTCGGACAAATTTTAAAAAGTGGTACAGCGCATTGTAATTGACATTGATTAACATGATAAATGTTAGAGCCTGGGAACTGCGACCTTTGGTAATCATGGTACAAATAAAATCTTTCAAAACACTCTATAGGGCAAAATTGTTGAACATGTGGCTACCAAAATTTTTTCATTTTCAACTAAAACTTTCCAAATCTATTATTAAATTTCTAATTAAATAAAGGAACCAAAGATCTTTCATATTTATATTTACGTTTTTTTTCGTAATAAATTCGAAGTAATTGTTTTACAATAATCATTTTTGCAATACTTGACGTTAAAAAAAAATTCCGATTTTTTTTTTTTTTTTTGCAAAATACAAAATTTTTAAATTTTAATATATATTTTTATTGTTTGAACAATTTTCTTTATAAAACTTCTGAATTTTGTTTCAAAGTTCGTTTTTATGGAAGTTTCACTGACTTTTATATTTGCATTTATATATATTTTAATGCTGTTTTATATCTTTGAAAAGGTTTTTTTTTAAATTCTTATCTTGGTCGAATTTTCTTGCGAAAAACTTTATAAATTAAAGTCTTATTCAAATTTTTTATTCAAATTTGGCATAGTAATTTCTCAAAATATTTTGTAGCTCCTAAACTTGAGAATAAATCCTTTATTTAGAAATATTTTATAGCTATTTTAATGTTACACAAAGTGAAAAAAAGTTACATTTCGTGCTATTTATCAGCCAAAAACTAATGTTCAAAGCATGGATAGAAATACAGCTTATTTTTTTAGCTCTGGAAATAGGTAATATATTTTTTAAGCTTTTAGAAAATTTTTTAACAAATCATTTGTTGTATAAACCTCTAAACTAAAAACGTTTTACTTTATATCACTTTTAATTTTAAAAAAATCCGTTTTTCCAATTTTTAAAAGGTTTTTATCATTTAAATGGCATATTGTCGTTTCATATATATATATATATTTTTCAATATTTGTTATGCAAAAAATTGAAATATATAACTATTTTAAAGCGTTTTTCATAAAAATTGATTCTGAACACAATCACATAACTTAAAGAGTAAAAAAATAAAATAAAAAAATAAACATTTCAGTGATATTAATATTACAATCAAACAATTCTTACTTTTTCGTATATGTAGTATAGAAAAATTTTTATAATTCGAACTCGAGAATTTGGCGAATCTCCACGTTTGAGACCGCCCTCAGTTCGAAAAGCACAGTTTTGGAAAATGACCATCTGTCTGTCTGTCTGTGATCATGACAGACAAACATGCGATACACGAAAAACGCTTTGAGGTAGATGAATTAAATTCGGTATGCTTTTACATCGAATTTACAGATTTCTGTCAAATTTTGAGTAAAATCTCTAGAGAGGAAGTGTGGCTGTCTGGATGTTCCAATATAAGTTAACATGATAATTACAGAACGAAGAGAACTCTATACATAATATTCGGTACATAGATTTAACATCTATGTTGTAGACACCTGTCAAATTTTGAGCGAAATCCAACAAGTGGTTGATAGTCTGTTGATCTGCACTTTCAGAAATATGTAAACCCTCGATAATTCAAAGACAACGACTTAAATATATCAAATTTGGTATGTGATTTTTTGACTATAAATGTAGTTTTTTTGTCAAAATTTTTGTTTCAATCGTTTGAGAAAAACGTGCATAAAAAAAAAATTCGATTTTGGATACTATTAACGGCATGCCAAGGATTATTTGCGAAATAACTCGCCAAGGATGACCCGATAAATTCAATAAAAATGTTAAATTCACGCCAAAAGTTAATATTTTGTAATTGTTGCACTCCAGTGCCATGTAAGGCGTTCTCTGGCATGACAAATTTATTAGAGAGTATGCGAGAAAGTTTTAGGAGACCACTTCCGCTGGTGTCTATAATAAATTTATAACAATAGTATTTCTCAAGTATATTTTATAGCAATGCTTTTCATTATTTTAGTTATTTCTTTTACTTTCACGCATATTGCAAACAATATATTTTCTTTGTGCAACTAAAATCATTGCCGTCATCGAACGTGCGAAAATAAAATTAAGATAGACGAATCAAATCTCAAATATTATCATGCGATGATGTTGTAGACTGCAGGCTTTAATATTCCTTTATTTTTGTACAAAGATGTCTGCACGCTAGTGACATTTTAAAGTAGAGGAAATAGACACGCTTGGCAACACATGGCGATTGCTTTCTTCTTGCTGACAGATGTTTTTGTTCAGCAGTGTTTCCAATAATTGTCCAAAATGGTGAAGTGACAGACAGCTTCGTCAATTTTGTATAACTGGTCTTACATATGGCACATATTGTACATGCTTGTTGGCATCTTTATAATCACACTTGTGTTTGAATATTTCTGGTGAGAAGCATAGAGAGGATAAAATGTACATAAATTTTTTAATAATTAGTTCACGTAACAAATCTTGATGTGGCAGCACTAAAAGTATCATTAGGCAACTATCACTAACATGTTTTTTTTTTGAAATTATAGAAATGAACATTATTATACATTTGATGATTATACAAATTATTTGGATTATGATTACATTTAAGAGTTCAAATATCAAACAGGAAAACAGCAAGTTATTTGGATTAGGATGACACTTAAGGGTTAAAACATCAAACAGGAAAAAAAAAATGCCTGCTGCAGTTTAGATAGGGATCCTAGAATATTTTAAAGCTTTTTCAGGGAACTCTTAATCTTGAGCTCTCATTTCGTTCATAAGGATCATATACTCGAACTTCAAGACCTTAATATAAACCAAGTATCATGTAAACCTAAAAATACAATTCTCAGAATATTATTTTCATATAATCAGATTAGCCTATAGCAATGTCTAATTTTTTTTGTAGTTGACCGTAGCAGTATATAGATTGTGTTAAAGAAATTTTAAAACTGTTTTAATGTTTCGTTTAAAATTACTTTTAAATTTAAATCCTCTTTCTACATAAGACTTTGAAAAGACATTTTTTTATAACATTTAATACTTAAACGTTGCTGAAATAGAAACCAAATTAAAGTGATAATAACAAGTTTTGGGAGAGAAGAAATGGAAAGGGTCATCCATATATCGTTTTGCTGATGGGCTCTACACAAGGTTAAATCTGGCTATCACTATATAGTTTATATTTCAATCAATTATAGCATCACTATGATGAATGAATAATGCTTGATTACGAATTTTCTCATGAAGATTGCATATGAATTTTATAAAAGACATAGCCAGATTTGATACTATTCAATTCCTGATTGCGGGATTAGATGCAATCGAGTGTGCAAATATTTATTTCTAAATCGGTGGAAATGATAAAAGCTATTCGATAGGAAAACTGCATCCATCTCTCCGGACATCTACACTTTGCAATTTCACATGATGTTATTAGCCCCCAGTCTACCTTTATCCGTTCAATGGTGATGGAGTGGTCGGCTGTACACAAGTTCTACCTTTATTCTGTAGGCTGGGCATGCGGAACATTTGTTGATGTAACATGAGAATCCATAAAAATATTGCCAGCGGCATAGCTTGGGCAACTAGCGCCTGAAGCAAAATAAGAATTTTTCGCCAGCTGTCACCATCAGTAGCGAAAGAATTATATGCGGTGGCACATGGCAACACTTTCTCAGTCTCGCGACATATTTATCTTGAAAAAGTGATATGGACGCAGTAATAATTTTTCCTTTAATATAAATACTTAAGACTTTCTAAATTTACGTCTTTATATCTGGCTTCTTTGCTACGAAAAAAAAAATTAGCAAACAAAACAGTTAGATACTTTGTACGTAACAAGAACATATTATTCAATACACCCACGCACAAACTCGCGCGCGCACACACACACGCACACACACATATTCGTCTAAATACGAAACATATTCCAAAATGTAAATGCTTTCTACTTTATGGTGTACCTTTCTAAAAAGGTGAATCCCTTATTCTGACTCATTCTGCCCATTTCGAAGTAATTTTCGTAGTAATAAATCCTATAGCGGTTATATTACAAACTACATTGATAATGATAACTAAACATAAAATAAAATGGCAGATACATTGATTTTACAAACTGCATTTGGACACCAAGACCTGCAGAAATGAATAAAGCCTTATCAAGCATTAATAAAAACTAGCAGCAGTAATGCCAACTAATTTTGATGAACTACATCTTATCATACCAATCACTATTCAAAATTATATGTTCAGAATAATAGAGCATTTTTATTCTTTAGCTGCAAAGTGGTGAAATTAATTGGCGAAACCAGTTATTGAGTTAGTAAGCAGTGTCAGGATTTTTTTTTGAAATATCTCCAAAAAAGGTAAGGGGTTCAGTAGGCGACCATTAAAAACGTAGAGGTAATGAGCTTTTAAATGACATAAAAATTGGCGAAATTAATTCCGTGGGTTGGGAGTGGGGGACTGGTTTTGTCGTTTTTAAATTCTTTTAGATATATACAAGTAGAATTATTTTAAATTATTTTCAACGGAAGCTCCAATATATATATATATATATATATATATATATATATATATATATATATACGAGCCTGATGAAAACAAAATGACTTCCCGCTAGTGTGGCATGGAAGTTTGAGGAGCGGATTGGCGGCTAAGGTATCAGTCTGACCTAAGATTGATATTTGATCAAGAATCAGAATGACAGTTTCAGTCCCAAAATAAGCCCCTTGTAGTTTCGAAATAAGACATTAATTGAAGATAAACAAACTAAACCAACATCATTGAAATATACTTAACTGAGATGTCAAACTATTAAAATGAATTTTTTCTGGTGACAAAAAATGGCGAATAGAAAAAATAAATAAATTTAATAGTCAAAAAGTGAAATGGATAAAAAAATATTCTTCTTGTTTTCGCTTTTTTTATTGTCTCAAAACAAAAGATTAATATACAAATACTACAATAAAAACTGAAAAAAAATACTAAAATAACAAAACTATATATTTATACTGATTTAAATAATATAGCCGTTACTTAGCAACTGTTGCTGCTTTGAAAGAATTAATCATGCATTTTGATTTTAAAAAGGAATGCTGTTTTGCAGTCGTTACAGAGACTAAAAAAAATTACTAAGAACGTAAGAAATTTCTTTGCAAAAAAAGGAGGAAAAAAAGAATAAGGTAATAAAATAATAATTTATATATTGATGTAAAACATTTTTGCAATATCAAAATAAATTTTCGGAAGCTCAGACAAGAATGGAAACTAGGATCAATTCAGAATTGATTGCAATAATTAATCAATTAATTACTCGAATTTGATTAAGCTACGCGTATTTAAATTTGGTAATTGCTGAGAATTTCGCTATTATATATTTTATATAACAATTGGAACTCGCATATCATTGCATTCTGAAGCAGTAATATTTCAATTGTTTATATTAAGTGCTCACGCATTCTAAATAGATTACTGTAGAAAATAATTGATTAACTAAGATTTATTAATTTATGTAATATTTATCAATTTGATAGGAGGGAACTTCATGTAATATTTCGGTATTTTATTCCAATGTTTTATATAATGGCATTTATAAGTAATGATTACTAAAGTTGATAATGCGGGGAAACATATGTGATATATCATTAATCCCAATGGAATAGTCTGAAATATGATCATAATAAGTTTAAAACTAATTGATAAACTTGAGTAGACTTTAATTATAAACAGCGGTAATTGAGAGGGCGAGTCGCGTTGCGTTTTCATGATGATCAACTTACAGTCTGAATTTTATTTTTCTATGGATATTACTGGATCATTAATTTTATGCATAATTTAAAATATGGATGTTGATAGTTTGAAGAGTATAATTATTCTATTTGCTTAGAACTTTGAATTGATCTCTCCAAGACATTTTATAATCGTATTGTGGTCATTAGATTAGCTTGTTTATTGTTTTTTATTAATTAACCAGATGGATTGGTCTCCTCAAACTTTCTCGTATACTTCCTAATATAATTTTCATAAAAGAGAACCCTGAAACAGTACATAGTTTTATCCCCAGCTGTATATTAAATCTCAAAGAAAATTCTTCGAATGTCTATATATTATTCATGGATTTTTGAATATGATTGATTAAAAACATAATAAGCTATTATTATTTTTTTAAATTTAATATATGGTCTTTTACTATATTACTATTGCAAGTTTTTGTCAAATTTCGAATGAAATCAGTTAAAGAGAAGAGGTCTAAATGCTTTCTTTCTCTCTTATTTTCACAATACTACGAAGCTTAATGGTTGATTTTGATTAATGATACGAAAGTGTATCAAAAATTAAGGGTAGAAAACTCCTGCTGGTTTATAAATGAATCATCAGCGCTTATTTTAATTTTCAAATGCAAAATCTGTTTCTTTTTCACTGAATTCTGCGTATTTTGAAGCACAATGTGGGCTTATATAACATGAATTAACACCACTAAAAGTTAGGTATAGTTATGTTATATGGTGCTCCAAGTAATCCCATATAACGTGTAAGATAAATTTAATATTTTTATAGATTTTGCTTTCTTTATATACTTAAAAAAAAACGAATCTATACACTAACCTCTTGTTTATTCATGAACATAAAAGCTGAGAGTTTAAATTAGTGGGAGGGGTCTCCTGTCAATTTTATGGCATACTTCCAAAGAAAAGATATAATTTTGCCATATAAAAATTGTAGCCGTAGATTAAACCATGAATGCCACGAGTGCTTAGATTCCGAATCCTGACATGAGCATTTTTGTGTTTCCAAATATATTGTTGAAAACAGGGTGTATTATATGAACTATTCACCTCAAAAGGAGTGTTGATTGCGGTATTGCATTGCGGTTGGCTTTGTATTATATGAACTACTCACCGCAAAAGGAGTGTATATAGTGTAAAAGAAGTTTAAGCAAAAGTATAGTCCACTGCTCACTCCGATTCACCACAGGGTAAGCGTTGTTTCTCGAACGATTGAAAAGAAGATTTGACACAAAAATATACTTTTATTAATAAGATCACATACCAAATTTCAATTATCTAAGTTTTTGTGTTTTAGAATTATCACGTTTATATGCATGCGAATGCACAGACTGATAAGTAGCCAATTCTTTGATGGGTTTGTTAAGTATCTATGTTTAAGATACTACTATATCTGTGTACCAATTTTTAAACATCTAGCTCTTTGTTTTTGTCCATTTATAGTTTTCTTTGACACTCGGCCAGTTAAACAGATAAATATCAAGCAAATGAATTTCATTCAAAATTTGGCAAATACTTACTAATTATGTGCATAAACCATGTGTTAAATTTTACTAGTCTAGATAAAAGAGTTTTTGAATTATCATGATCACGGACAGAGAGACATCTTTGTAAAAATAGGTTTTTTGGACTCAGAGAGGTCTGGAACTTGAAGATTCATCAACATCTAGAGATCGAATTGTTTCATGATTATATTGTTTTCTCTTAATATATTTCGTAGGGAAAATAAAAAGTAACTTCATGCAAGAAGCCACGTTGTGTTAAAGTGATAGAGAAGGCAAATAGCCGTATTGGACACTTTTAGTAATTTCTATTTCATTTTATGTTCAGTAATTTATTTTGCTGTACACAGCAACAGTTTTTGTAATTTGTATTTTGGTAGAATAAATATGCACAGAAAACTGAAAAACCTTGGCTTGTCGGTTTCTTAATCTGGATTAAAAACTTCGTAATACTTCGAACGGAATATTTTCGAAGTTTAAGAAAGCGAACAAATTTCTAGATCGCATGTCTCAAATATATTATTAGCAATATGCGCAATTACAAATTAGAAAAATGTACGAAAGTGCATACAGTCGTTACACATTACATGCCCCAAATAATGCGATTTCCCATTCAGTGGAATGTATGGTCCTCCCATGTTATAACAGAGTGCACTATATTATGAAAATCATGCACCAATACATTTTTAACTTCCAGAATTTTCCAGGGATACTTTTCGCAAAGTAAATTTCAAAAATAAGCTACAGAAAGGATGAGAACAAAAGCGAAAGAAATTCGTACATTTTTACTTTCATATATACGGAATATAGAGATAGTGTAGTAATTGTCAAAAAATTGGAATTCGAGATTTTGACGAATCTCCACATTTCAGACTTCTCTGAGTTCGAATAACACATTTTTGGAAAATGAACGTTTGTGTGACTGTCTGTGACAAAAATAACTCAAACACGCTTTGAGCTAGTTTGATGAATTTTAGTATGTAGTCTATACGCCTAATTTTGTAGATTTCTATCAATTTTTGTGCAAAATCCGATAATAGGAAGTGCGGCTGGCTGTTTGAATATAAGTCAACACGATAACTACAAAACGAAGACAGCTAGATAGATAAAAATCGGTGCACAGATTTAACATATATAGTGTAGACATGTGTCATATTTTGAGCCAAATCCAACAAGAAATTGACCACCTGTCGGTCTGTACTTTGTGAAACATATAAACGCGATAACTCAAAAACGGAATGACTTAAATTTGGTATGAAATTTTGTGAGTGCAAGTTTGTATTAAATTTTTGTTTCAATCGATTGAGAAAAATCTATCTAAAATAAAATTCGACTTTCGGATACTATTAACCGCATGCCAGGGATTAGTCGCCAAATAACTCGCCAAGGATGACATGAAATATTCAGTCAAATTGCTACATTAACGCCAAAAGTTAATATTTCGAAATTAATGTACGTCAATACTATATAAGGCGTTCTCATTGATGACACCTTTATGACAGAGTATGTGAAAATGTTTTGGGTAGAGCACTCCCGCTGGTTTAACTTTTATTTTCAGTATTCAACCCATGAAAGTTTTGTGCTTTGTAATATAGTAAAGGAAAACGGTAAATATATATAACAACCGAATGTCATTGGCGAATAATAGTTACAAAAGATCGATCTTTTCCGTGAATCCGGTGTTTTACTGATTCTAGCTCGCGATCTTTAACGATTAGTCACGCGCGAGCGACTAATTATCGGCGGTTAATACATAAGTACCATAAAGTCAAGTATGTGTTTAGCACGTCGTTTCTCCGGCCGATTGAAACTAGAATTACTATAGGAGACAATATTGAAACATTATAATTTGTATTGTAATTTGACATGGACTTACGATAGAAGTCAAAAGATCACATCCCAAACTTTATTTATTTAAATCATTAAGTTTTTGAGTTCCTGCGTTTTCTTGTATGAGAAGGACAGACTTATTGATTTGGTTTTATGGCACAAGCACCAGATTTGATCATATTGCGGCAGCCTTTTCTTAGACATGGTTTTCATGTTAAAAATCCTTAAAAAGAAATACAATGAAATCTGATTTAAAATTTGAATATCTTTTAAAAGGGCAAAAATATTTGAATGAACGTTATCACCTAAATGTCATTTAAGTTAAAAACAGTCGCGTCAAAATGAATTTATCTTTGTGTACTAAAATCTTGGCAGAATATGCTTAACCGTTAAAACACAATTACAGTCAATCCCTTAACTGATTTGGTTACAAATTTGATACCGATTCTATTTATAGATGTTAAACTTGTCTTCAAATTTTTATTTATCTCTATATACTTTGTAGTTATCGTGTTCGCATTCAAACAGCCGGACAGACTTACTATGAATGGATTTCGTTCAGAATTTAACATAAACTTACAAATTTAGTGTTAATACCAAATACGTATACTCAAAGGGCATTTGAGCTATCGTGTTCATAGGCAGAAAAGCAGGTATAATTCCAAAAATGTTTTTTTTTCTGTCTCAGGAAGGACTGAAACGTAGAAATTCGACAAAATCTCGAATTTGCAATTTTTGAGGGTCATAATATTTTCACTTTGTATATTTCATCAAAGAGAAAGTAAAAATTATATAGAAATAAAACTACTATGAATGAAAAAGTAATTTTATAATATGTTCCCAAGTTATTTAGGAACATGTTAGATTTTCGATTAATTTTTAATTAAAAATCTATTTGAAATTGAGAAAAGTCTTTATTGTGAGCAATTACTATCCGAAAAGTCAAATTTGATAACTCTAGGTCCAATAGTCTGCCCTGTAGAGCTCTTTATACCATTCTCATAAAGCGTGTAGTATCCAGTATATGAAAATCGTCATTTTAGTATAGATACTAAAAAGTTACTTTTGTAGCATGTTCATTTTTAGTTTATAATTATCTATAAATAATACATTAATTTATTTTTATTCTATTAATAATAAATAAAATTTTATATTTTTGCCTTTTTATTATTGTAAATTATTTAGCCCCATTTATTATTATTTATTTTATATTATTGTATTCTATTGCTTTTTTCAAGCATTTTTTTCAACACTTTTTATTGCTTAAAATTTGGAGGAGTGCAACAATAATAAGTTCATTGTCTCATTTTTTTTGATAAATGTTAGATAGCAATTATATTATTAACCAGAACGTCTTTGGCGACCTGTTTCTTCGCCTTGCTTAATATAATTGCTAAAAATTTATTTTAAATATTTTATGTAACTCAGTTCTAATGGTTTGCTCTGCAAAATGTTTTTTCATTTAAAATTTTAATAGATGTATAACCCATATTATTTTAGAAGTCTTATTACGTGCTGTATATTGTCCTAAGCATTTCTCTGATTTTTTGTCTATATCAATGCTCATCTAACTATATCATAAGAGAAAACAACAGTATTTAAAAATGAGCTCTGTTTCATAATATTTTATGTTTGATTTGGATGTTGAACCTAAAATGCTAAAAGCTTTCAAAATTTTTAATAAAAACAGACGTTATACTGAAATTTATTAAACATCGAAAAATAAACTGGATTTTGGTATCTTCAATGACAAAAAGAACAAGAGGAAATATAAATACTAAAAACGAAAATTAGCTCAGTTTTATTTCAGTAATAGGATATATTGTGGTAAAATATGCTTGAAATATTTTTTAATTATTTAAATATAAAAAAATCACTATGCGTTGTAATGCCTTGATCCTGACTGATCAAATAAGAGAGTAGCGTAACAATCAATTCCTTTATTTACAGTCTTATATATATGAACACATAAAGCGATTTGTTCTCATCTAGGTTACTATTATTTACAAAATTTATACAACAGTTGAAAATTTAATCATGAAATAGTTCCTTGATCAAATTGAAAAATAAACATCACAAAGAACGCTAACAGGCTATTAGCTCAAAATGCTACTCCAGGAGTAGCTTCAAAAATCCACGGTCTTTATAGGATGGATCTTAACACAGAAGCCCGAATCACACGGAGCGTCACACAAAATCAGGAACACCTTCGAACACTCAGGCTCTCCGAATTCTCCTTCCACACCTCTCATTGCTCTTTTATTTTTTCTCTTCATAAAATACCGCATTTTATTTCTGTCAAATCTCCGCCTCTCATTTTCTCATTGGTGCACTTGAGTTCCTTATCAGACCTTACAGCCGTTCAGAGATCCTTCCTCAATGGTCTCTAGTCGATCGTGGGAATGTCTGTTAATGAGTCATCTTTGTAGCCGACTCTTCTCGAACACATGTTAATTATAGTCCCTTCATAACGGGGAAAAAAAAGAATTAAATTCTAGATAGTTTGATATTCTTTTTCCTTGAAAATATGGTGGATCTCTTTGACACGATGAATCTCACATCTGCGGTTCTTTATCTAAATGCAACTAATGACCAGACACAATGATTCTACTGGCAAAGAGGATCCCTCTGTCTGGAGGCACTTAACAATGTGGGGGATAACAAGTGACGGTACATCTGGTCGGAATGCCAGTTATCAGGTGAGGGAAACGGGAAACGTTACAGCGTCAAAAAATTGGTATCGGTAAAAAGATAATTTTTTTTGAATTTTAAAATAATGATAAAATTATTTGCGTGCTGTAATATTTTAGGTTATCACCAGAAAATACATACATTTTTAATTAATTAAAATTTTAAATAATCCGGGTTACACATCTTTACCTTCGGAAGTAGTAGTTACCCTCATCAGGTGAGAGGACACCTCCGAAATGAGAATGACATGCTTCCGGTATGGTAATTGGCCTTCGCCACCCTGGTGGGTACAAAAATGATGGGAGTCGGCTCCTTCTATCGATGACGGAAAGTGCTTCTTAAGGGTAAGGTTGTAATGTGACCAATGATGGCCCTTAGAAATCAACTTTAGTTCCCTCAGGAGTTACTGTCACGGCGGTCCGGTCCATTAGATTTATTCCGAAAGTCTTAATTGGGCGAGCCGAAGTAGGCAATTTGGTTATCTTCTGAAGTGCATATATACAAAATTCATCAGCAGCTGTAAGTTAAACGGTCTGTCCTATAAAGCGCCCAAACACGTACATATTCATCGTTATTATTGGTAAAAATTCTCAGTTTTTTTAATAGTACAATTATTTTAAATTATACATATAGAAGTATATTTACATTTACAATAACAATAACAATTTAAACTATCTCTCTTATCACAAATTCTTCTGTTTCCGTGCAATTTAACGCGGATGCGAAAAAAGAAAGGAGAAAAATATTTTTAACTCTTTTCAAAACAATTTCTTTCAAATTAAGGCTTAGGCAAAAAATCCAGCTCGAATAAAATCACGTTCTTTATATCTTCCGCCTGATAAAATTATCGGCGAGAGCTGCATTTTCTTCCGGCATCGATTTTTCATCCATCCTCCTATTATTTTCCATTTAATTATTCTAACGATTATTTTCCGTTTATTTTATTCAATGACATTTACTTTTTTTTACCATTCTTCCCCGCAATTCATCCGATTAATTTTATAGCTTAATTTTCCTTTCAATGCACTTTTAACAGCGATCATTTTTACTAATAATATAATGACAAATTTACTTTTCCGTTGTTTACATTTTATCACTTTTGCGTTTTTGTTCTCTATTTGTATGAGTAAATAATGCTACTTATTAATAATTAACAATTCATTTTGTAAAATTTTCATTGTGTCTGGCTACTTTTGTAGAATTTTATTCAACAAAAGTGCTTCTTGTATTGTAAAATAATTATTTATTTAAACAATTCCTATTAATACTTTATTTTCTACGTTATGAGAAATTTTTGTATTTATTCCATTTTTAAAAAAATTAGTTTCATTCATTTATTTTCTCCATTTTATCCGATTATAAGCAAATAATTAGATAAAAACTAATCTTTATAATATAATCTTTATAAGATATCATCAAGATTGACTTCGCCAACAATTGTTTTTTCCAACCGTTATTTTTATGGAACTCTTACTAACAAATGTAAGTCATTGTAAAAGGAATTAATTGTTATTTATTTGCAAACCTCGTGGGATTCAAAGCTGTAATAAAGCAATATAATTTATTTTTATCAATCAAAAAATTGTTTTAAATTTCAGCATACAAACTATTAGGGACGGTAGAAAGCACTAAACATATATAAGAAAAGGAAAACATCATCTAAACGAATTAGGAAAATCTAAGACGCAAATGTCAACTCGAATTTCTGTATTTATCAATGTTTTTTCTCTTAAGAAGAGCGTTCTGTCTTCAAAAAATGTCATAAATGTCTCGATTTCACGTATTCAGGTGCAAATTTCAAAACATTTATGCTGTGCTATTCATCTATACAACCTCCGTTACTCATACAATCCTACCTCGAACTTTCAATTACCATCATGTCATGGTAGTTTGATGGTTTCAGATTGACGACTGGAAGACTCAAGGTTCGAAGCCCGATTCCATCAAATAACCGCCGCACAAAAGGGTCAGATGAACAATCAATACTTCGGAGCCAAAAGCTCATTCGTTAGTGTGGCAAAAAATTTTGGTAAGGGGCGTAAACCATGGCGTGTTCTCTGTACGAATTTGAAATTTTGAATGGCCAGCGGGAAGTACCTACTAGATATAGATACTTCTAACTCATCAGAATGGCGTTTACTATAATTCTTTCCCATGTTATTTCTGTTTATGTTTTGCGCGCTTCCTTGCAGTTTTGAAGCATTCTGAATCTCTATACGAATGAATGTCGTTGTGATTATGTGTGAATTCTCCTGATCTCCTTCTAATCACCTTGTCCAAATTCAATCGAATTTTGAGCGCATTATTTAAGTTAAGAAAAAGAACACTATATTTATCAAAGTACCAAAGTCAATTTAATTTCCACTTTTCTTTAATAGGATCTTCCAACAAAGATATTTTTTTAATTATCTTAAAATTAAACGAATTATATTTTTCAATGCTACCAATTTCATTCATTATTTCTCTTCAATTCTTATTAATTGATAAATATATATATTTTTAATTCATAAAAAGACATGTTTAATTGAAAAATAATAATTAAGCAAGATAGTGGTGTTGTTTCTTGATGTTTTTGAAAATATCTCAAAAAATTGCTTTTATATCAAGAACTTTAAAAAAAACTTATAGTTTTTTTTAATGATTTTATTTCCATATAATTTGTTTCTTCCATGTTAATAAATCTTTCCAAATATGTCTGATACACAGTTATTACAATATTTTTTTTTGTTCAAGAGCAAGAATACATACGAAGAAAGCTGCAGGAATGCATCAGCAGAATTTCAGAAGAATTCTAAAATAAAAGCTAAAAAACTGATGATAAACTATTCATAACGGAACAACTATTGATTTGATTTATTCTCATTATTTTTACTGAAGAAAAATCATTTAATTATTTTTAAAAATCTTCATTAACTAGTTTCTTATACTTTAGTATTCAAGGACAAAATTTTAAGTTCTTTTATATAAAAAAAATATTAATAATTTATTTATTAATGACAGGAAATTATTTATTGGTGAATTTTAAAATTTCTGGTTTATTTCATATTCTCAATTTAATTAAACATCACATCTGGTGCAGGTGTCCTGGCCTAGGGGTAGTGCGTCTTCCCCGTGATTTAGGCGTTCCGGGTTCGAGTCCTGGTTCGGGCATGGTTGTTCTCTTCCTTGTATTCTCTCTATGAGGTGCATGAATGAGCCCCCCCCCCCTTAAAAAGGGGTTGCGTAAGCGAGTGTGTGTGCGCTATCTTCACTTGAGCTAGGACTCAGACTTCTGCCCTCGGGTGCTCAGGAGTCTTTACCCTCAGAAGCTACTGAGCAAAAATTTGGCTTAAAATAGTCACTTGACAAAAAAATAAATAAATCACGTCAGGTAATAAAAGAAATTTGTGTGCTATAGCATTTCATAGAGAAGTAGTTTTGCATTTAAAATATTGGAAATGGAAATATTTAAACTCCGAGTATTACAGGATTTGATAGCTAGTATTTGGTACAAAGTAATGTAGAGTAGGACATATAATATGGAAGAACGAAGCAGTTTCTACGTTGAGAGCTAATGGTGCGAGTTATTTAATTGAATTTAGTATATAAATTTTACCCTTGTATGTTTATTGGCTAGTAATAAAGGAGGCGGATAATATATATGTATGCAGGGTGTTGCCGAATTCGACCGACAAATTCAAAGAGGAGATAGTAGAATTATCAAGGAAGACACGATTGCAAATCACGTTTAGCCAGTGAAACTCTCAAAATGGAGCATCCGAGCGAGGAAAATAAAAGCAGCGAGCAAATATTCATTCCCGGGCATTAAACCTCAACTTCAGAGCCAACATGTCAGATTGTAGGAATGATTTATATAAGGATATGCATCTGATTTACAACAAAGCAAATGCATTGGGCTGTTATTGCGGAGGATATACCAAGAGCAATATCCGAAGTGGTGTTGTCTGTCCACACTATTTTCACGAACATCGATTAACATCTATGGGAGACGGAGTCCTTCCAAATAACTAGGCAAACTGCAGAGCAAGAACGCAGCTTGCAGACACTTTAAACTGAAAGCCGGGCCGGGTATTGCAATGGTTCGACGATTCCCCGTCGATATATACACGATGGGTGGCATTTGTTATTCGGCACGAGTTGGTGTGGAAGATTCTATTTGATGAAAAGAAGAATTGGTGCAGAAAATATAATTCTTAGCCGATGACCCTTTTCTAATAGAATTCATAAGCTGGACGCTTGATGCCACACAGATTCTCAACACTATTTTATTTTCGGATGAAACCTGCTTTATTAGAGAAAGCATGGTCAAAACTCACAATCTATATATGTGGTCGTCCAAAAGTCTCACTATCATTACTGTTCCGTGAAAAGGCAACACAAGTTCAGTATTAAAACCTGGGTAGAGATTCTTGGAGATCATCTGTTTGCACCTTTGCTTCTGCTCGAACACCTCTATGGCACAAAGTAACTTGTCTTCCTATAGCCCGTCCTACTAGATTTGCTACAGAAAATACAGGCCATTGTATGCCAAAAATGTAGTTCATGCAGAATAGTGCATCAGCATAATTTTTCAGTTGTGATGTTTCATCATTTCAATGCTACGTATCCGGGGAGTAGATTAGACGAGGCGAACAGTTTATTGGCCTCCACGCTTGCCGGACATCAAACTTTTGGATTCCTTCTTCTGGGCCACCTGAAATTATATATCTGCCTCCTGCAGGTGCACGAGAGGATCTTGCAGCACGGATTGTCGAGTATATTTGAATGTGTGGAACTATCCTTAATCCGTCGGTGTCGGCAGCGACTTCGCGACTTCGAACATAAAATTTATCAACGCTTCCTTTTTGACGATGAACTGTGATGCATTACCTGTATTGTAATCCTGCTTTACGGTAAATGATTGCTTTCCTACTTGCTGTCGTTCCTTTGTGTTCCACTAGATATCATATCCCTCACAATTATTTCTTTGATTTTCTTCCACAAAACGAAGTTCTCGATTTCAAGTTCTATGGCACTTTTTTATCCTCTTAAATTGTGAGTCGAATCAGGCCCTATGTAAATCTCGAATTAAATATGTATATTTTTCAAGGATATTAAATTACAGTTGAGGGTGTTTTTTTTTAAATACAAATCATTGTTTAAAATTATTTTCCAAAATATTTTTTTTACAATACAATTACAAAAAACACCTGACATTTATGAATTTGCAGTGCCAATGTAACTGTAAAGAATTCTAGAATTTCAATATCCTTTTTCTTTAATATTGAAGCAGCCTGGGAGGGGGCAAGAACTTTAAAATCAGGTCAAAGTTTTTTGCATGTATTTTGTGTACAAAAGTAGGGCACACATCCTTACAAATGTTGGCCATTTCCTTAATTGCATCATTAGTTGCCCTTGGCAATCAGCTAATTTATCGGCAATAATAGTTAAAGCATTTAATTACAATTAAATACATACATAGCATTTATTTTGTTTATGATTCACTTAGCAAAATGTTTTCAAACATGAAATTAGGATAGGCATTAAAATCTTCTTTATAAAGTCTCATAATGCTAATAAAATGGCAAATATTCCAGAATCTATGCCCTAATTACGTCATTTTTCGGTATAAATAACTTTAGTAATTTGACTTTCTTGTTGCTCGAGTAACCTGAGGAGATGATTAATAGAGTCTTTCTTTAGTTTTCCATATAAGAAGAAAATGACTCAATTATATACCTGATGAAACAACGCAATTGATTTAAATTACCCAGTAACAATGAAATGTACTTATGAAAATTAATCAAAAATGTAAAAAAAAAAAGTCAAGAAATTGTCAGAATTCGGAAAAAAAGTTACTCGGGAAAATAAATTGGTATTACTGAAAAGACAATTTGTTAAAATATTAAAATACGTTAAAATAATTTTAGTGCAATCATCTTTTTGGCAGTAATCTCGAAGAAAGAAAAGAAATACAATCCAAAATCTTACATAATATTTAATTACAATTTTCAAAAAAAAAAAAAAAACTTTCCATTTTTCAGGAACACATTTCCATTCTTTAAAGTCTAATTACACAATATTTGATTGCTACATATTAAACGATCCGACCTGTAAAATGCTGACACACATATGCGCTCACATTCTTTTTTATTAAACTTCGTAATAGGACTGAAGAATTTTTTTTAAATGAAATTTCTTTCAGGAGAGTTGTGAGTCATAGAAAAAGAAAATTTAGAAAAGAGAAATTTGTTTCCCATCCACTATTTCTAATTTTTTTTCTTTATTTTACTTTCTGGTATACAAAGAGAAAATACTGCAATAATGATAAAACTTTAGCTAAGAGTTTTTGATAAATTTCCATATTTTAGACCTTCCTTACTCCGAAAAAACCCATTTTTGGAATTATGCCTGTTTGTCTATCTTACCACCTTCAGCTAGACCGAAGGAATTTGGTGCGTGATCAGATTTAAGATTTATTTCAAATTAATTGAAAACGATAAATGCAAAATGAAGAGAGCTAGATGAATAAAATTTGGTGCACAAATTGAACGTTAGTAAATTTTTAAATCAAATCTTGAATCAAATTTATCAAAGGATTGATATCTGTCTGTCAGTACTATGTAAACGCGAATGTAATTTTGTGAATAAAATTTTAGTTCTTTGTAAAATTTTGGTTTTAATCAGTAAAAAAAAAAGGTCTTTAAAATTTAAAAAAGCCAATCTGAAATACTCATTCAGTGCCTTAATGCTCGTGTGATAACCTCATCTCAGCGATTAATCGCTAATGAATTGTTTTGCAATTAGTGCAAGTCATTGGCATATAGTTAATAATACACAAAAGTGTTTCTTAAATATTACAAGAGGAAGATTTAGGGAGACCCCTCCCCCTTCTGGATATTTCAGCTAATACTTAGATAAAGGAAGCATAGCCATTTCAATATCTATATTTTAAAAATAATTAACAAAATCAAAGAATAAATTCCCCAGTCTCAACCATTGGTATGGATTTTCTTATTCTTATCTCATTTAAAAATTAATGATGTCTATATATACCATCAATAGCCAGATTTCATTGTTTATTTTCGAGAGAAATCTCAAAAATATAACTTAATTGTTTATTTTCCGCAAGAAAATAAAATATCGAAGGAGTGCTCCAGAACTATTTAGAGGTTTCGTCATTTTTACTTTCTAGTATACATAGTGCAGAGAAAACATTGCTATAATAAAATTAAAAATAATAATCGTCAAAAAACTCAACCTCGAGATTTTGACTAATCTATAAGTTTTAAATCACCTTGAGTTCAAAAAACACAATTTAAAAAATATCCAACTGTCTGTCCGAAAAAAAAATGCTTTGAGCTTGAAGGATGAAAGTTGTATGTATTATACTAAATATGTAGATTTCTGTTAAATAATAAGCAAAATCTGTTCATAGGAAGTCTGTCTCACCGGCTGCTAGAATATAAATTAACAGATGACTAAAAAACGAAGAGAGCTAAATGGTTAAAATTCGGTACTCAGATTTAACAGCTATCGTGTGAACATCTGCCAAATTTTGAGCCAAATCTAACAATGGGTTGATTGTATATTAGTCTGTACTTTCAGGAACAGGAAAATACGATAACTGGAAACGCTATAATTTCCTTCTATAAAATTTAGTATGAGATTTTGTAATTAAAATTCCGTTTTGTGTCAAATTTTTGTTTCAATCAGTTGGGAAAAATGTCCGAAACAAACTCAGTTTTCGTATACTACTAATTGCATGAGGAGGATTAATCGCTAAATAAATTCGCCAAGCATGGTACGGAATATTCAATATAAAATGCTAAATCCACGCCAAAAGTTAATATTTCATAAAAATTGTACGCCAATGTCGAGTAAGGTGTTGTGAGAAATGAAACCTTTATGAGTGAGTATGCAAGGAAGTTTTTGGGAAACTTCTCCCACTGGTTTGAAATTTCATTTGCATGCTAATCCTTTTGCACAACGCAGCCTCAACATTTGGACTGATTTCGCCACTTTGCAAATACAGCTAATTATCCCTTTGGGTACATTTAACGTATCAGAATATTCCGTATTTGTTTGAATTTATGTTTCCATTTTATTATTTTTTTTTTGTAATTTTAATTAGCTTAAGTTATCTCAATATCATTTAGTATATATTCTGAATAATAAGAAAGAAATGAATTCTTGCGTAAAAGCTACTGCCTTCACATGTTCAAAAAAATTAAATGCGCTTCAAATACAAAAGTCGTTTCAAACAAATGTGTAGTCAAAGGGTTTACCAGAATATTCCATGTTTATTGCGCAAGTATTATTAGAGGTAATATTTTCATTTGGTGCTATAAAATGTAGCTCATCAAACGTTGTTAACATTATTAAATTAATGCTATCAGTATGGTAGGCGAACAGCTGGTCTCTGAAGATGGCTAATAAACTATTTAAGATTTTACACGAGTTTACACCCGATTCTCTTTAATTTGATATTTAAATTATATTTTAAATGAGAGAAATATCCTTTTTCAATCGTTGCGTTGTGACCACTGTAAGTCTGAACTTCGTGACTGGATGATACTAGGGTTGAAATTTAATTTCACACAAAGACCCATAATATGTCTGCATATAACAACACCTATGGTTCCGAAAGCCAAATGTCCATCTAACAGCATCGGCTCAGTTATCTTCCTTACTATCTTGACCACAGTCAAATCAAATTCAATTTCATTTACGCACTAGTTTTAAGCAAGATGAGGGTTATTTTGGAACTGAATTCTTAATTTTGTATAGAATCTAGATGAATCTGAATTAACAATCATCGCAGTCAGTGTGATACCAGCATGAAGTCTGCTCACAAGGCAGTTCTTCAATGGAGTCGGATTTTGAAATCATAATTTGTGGTCCCTCGCAGCTCTATCTGAAGCAACAAAATCCATTCTAAAGTAGCTCTCATGTTGCTCGAATGCTTTCCTTGCCACAGTAAATCTTTTGCTGGAAAGCAGCTTTTAGAGATTTAGCACTTTCAGCTATATTTGGAATTGAAGAAAATGATTACGAAATTTGGCGATTTACTGGAGTTTGAAGTTATATTTGTTATCAAATAAAGGTGAATGAATACTGAACTGTTCTAATGAGAGTACATGTTTAAAGAATTATACATTTTTACCTGCGAAATTCGAGATACTTTCTTCAATTTAGCTTTAGCAGCTATATAAGGGTTTGAACGATCAACGTTTGACTTTATAAACTGAAAGTTACAAATTTCCATTTAAAACTAATGTATAGATTATCTATTCTAACGATGACATTATAACTCATTTCTAAACCGTTATACTTAAAACTTATTTTTCTGGTTTTAAAAATGCTTTAAATGAAGTAAAGAATCCGATTTTATGCTGTTCGAATCATAAATGGACAGCTAAAAAAATTTTGGAGTTTTACTTAAATTTTTATATAATCCCCCAACTCTATTAGTTATATATAGTGAATTATTCTTGATCCACTAACACTTTAAACAAATAAAAAAGGCCTCTTTTCTACTTCTAAAATTGATCCAATTATGAAGATTTGAATTTCATTAATTTAAGCACACCAACAACTGTCTCAAGCATGCGCCACCTATTGATTAGTTGATTTTCCATCTGATATTCCTTCAATTAGTGTACATTTGTATAAACTAGTAATATTAAAAGCGTAAATAGAGTGCTATCTGTACTGTGTATATTTTCTCTCTCTCTTCGAAGTGTGTGAATAGGAAACCTTGCAATCATCAAAAAAAAAAAAAAACAAAAAAAAAAAAAAAAAATTGAAGTCGAGATTTTGACGAACCTACCTCCACTTTCCAGACCTCCAAGAATTCTAAAAACACATCTTCCGAATTAAGTCGATCTGTTTACCAATGAAAACGATAACAAACAAACAAACAAAAAACTCACACTGAGCTACATAGATGAAATTTGGTATATGCAGTTACGATTAAATGTGAAGATTTCTATTAAATTTTGAATGAATTCGATTCACAAGAAAGTCAGTTTATTTGATTTCACGTTAACAAATACAGGTTAACTCAATAACTAAAAAAACAAAAAAAGTTAGGAAGTTAAAATCTGGCATATAGATTTAGCATTTAAAATATAGATAATCAAATTTTGTGCCTAATCTGTCGAAAGGCTGACCATCTGTCGGTCTGTACTTTCGGATGCATGCGAACGCAATATCTTAAATCAATGAAATTCTTGGTTCAATATGTAAAAATATGCATAACCATACATTTTAAAATATCTTTGATTCTAGATTTTTTAGTTTCAAGTGAGGTAAAAATATCTATCTTCACTCTAATTTTCATCTTTCAAAAATTTCAAAAGTTTTTTAATTTTTTAAAATTTGTCTTATTTTTTTTCCAGTTTCATTATTTCTACTAATCGTAAAAACAAATGTTGGTGTGTGGTTGGCGTTCAATGTAAATGGTTGAAATGAATGCGGGAATGATGATGTGTGAAATGAAATGATATGAATGTGTGAATGATGATGTGTGAAATGAAATGAATGTGTGAATG
>JAPMOR010047525.1:0-11237 GCA_026543865.1 Argiope aurantia | reverse complement strand
AATGAAATGAATGTGTGAATGATGATGTGTGAAATGATATGAATGTGGGAATGATGATGTGTGAAATGATATGAACGTGCCAAATGGTTTTCGTTCTACAGACCAGACCATTTCACATAGAGCCATCAATTGTGGCAGATGTATATTTGCTTTGAAAAATGGAAATATGCGCATAGAACAATTTTTTTTTAAATTTTTAATTAATTAAAATCTCAGCGAAATTTAAATTGTTGCTTTGAGATTCAGAGCATTTTCACTATTTCATCAAATATTTAATCACTTGTGTTTTTTTTCCATCCCTGAAATTGAGAAAGAAGGCATCTGCTTAATATTTGTGTAGTTTACCTGACGAATAGAAAAGCGAAGTCACAGATGTACAGTAAAATTAAATTATTAATAATACTATGATATCATAGCACTTGTCATCATTAAAAAGTTACATGTACGTAATGCAGAGAGTATATACAAGACAATCTGATGCTTAAAGGTAGTTTGTTAATGTAATCATGGATATGAAATTATGTAAAAGAAATTTATTTGAAATGAAATGTAACCAATATCCCGGTGAACCAACTGGTTGTCAAAGATGTCTATTGTCATTTAAAAATAACACTGACAAACTATAGAAAACACAATTTCAAAAGCTTTCAATCGATTTTAATGTTACAACTTTTAAGCCTATTGTTCTATGATACGAAGTCAAACTTTATCGATCATAATATTTATGCGAAAGAAAAAGAAAGAATATATCAAAGGAAGGACGACATTTCTAATTTCTATACAATTTCTCTTTAAGTTACAACCGATAAAACTCTAAAAAAAAAAAAAAAAAAAAAGCAATTTTAAGTTGCAATTTTGTTCACAATACGCAATTTTGTCAATATTTCATAAATGTTTTTTAACATAATCTTCTACAATAGTTTTTATTGTTCCAATGAGATTCAGACCATTTTTATTGCTCCATTAAATATTTATATACATTATTTTCTTCTGTTTTGAAAATAATATTTCCATTTCAGAAAGATTTTTTTAAATTGTCTAGACAGTTTGCATGAGCTATAAGAAAGTGAAGTTAGAGCAACACGAATTACAAAATGCAATTAGCAAATAATTAACAGCTCTGTTTCTAACGACACTATGATGTTATGAACCAGGAATCATCATATTGTAATTCCATTAGGAAATTACACAATAAATGTACACAATAAACAGAAATTCATGTACACAAAAAACAGAATAGGTGCAAGGCTATTAAACTAACATGGTTTTAATGTTTGTCACAATATGATGCTTGAAAATACTTTGCTAATGGAATTATGAAGATCAAGCTATGCATAAGAGATTTATCTAAAATTAAAAATAATCTACATACTTGGCGAACTAGCGGATTATCAAAGGCATTTAATAAGTGCATGGATTGAATTCTTGTGTTTTATGCACTGTTTTTATAAAAAATTTACATTTTTGAATGATTAAAAAGTATTATTTTTTAATGAATAAAGTTAAAAATATTATTTTTAATACAATCAGAGAACTAAATATTCGTTTTCTTTCATTGTTCGCTATGTAACTTATTTACATTTATGTGTGTGTATATATGTAATGTAATTCCATTTTTTTCTTGCCTTTTAATATTTATTTTCTCAACTTTGTGTTTTGGACATGCTCTTATTTCATTTATAAATGGTTCTGTTCGATTTTTGGATCATTGTTTTTTTTCTCTTTTCACAATATTTACTACTTTTTTATTTATTCGCTTTCACATTGTCAAAATTATTCATTTAGATTTTGAAGAGTTCCATTATTATTCGTAAATATTTTTTTTTGTTACACTGCATTATTATAATCATGTGTATTTTAAATTTCATCTTACTTCGTTAAGATTTAAGAATTTCAAAATGTACTATCCTTGATTTATTATTTATTTGGCATATTTTATTGTGCATATTTTTTGCTATTTATTGTTCTTTTTGGAGTATTTTCCTTTCAGAAAGTAATTCATGCTTTAAAACCAAAATATCGAGCTTGTTCTTTTGTGTGTTAAATAAAAGAATGAATAGTTTTAAATGAAAATAGTATTGAAAAATGTAAATCTGACCTAAGACCAGTTCGAACTACAACCTTTCAACTGGAACGGTATAAATCGAGGAGAACTAGCATTTAATATTGAAGTTACTCAGCTGAAAATGAGTGATAAAGTTGACCTTCTCGATGCCTCCACACATCCATTCCATCCGAGTAGAAGCACTCGATGCTTCCATTAAATCATAATTTATACAGCCTTTTCGAAATTTTCTATAATCGGTGAGAATGTCTCCCCTCGACTTTCCTGTTTACTTATGGGACGTTTTATATGTAGTTCAGATAATCGCACTATTTCTTTTACAAATACTGCGTGCAGTCTTTTATATAGGTGTTCAACTACAGAGTCAATATCCCGTATCAAATTTCATTTGTTTACTTTAAAAAAATTATCCTCTGCATAGATAATAGATACAATTTTCCAAATAAATTAAAAAAATTTTTTTTGAATTCAAGATTTTAAAATGTGGAGATACATCAACATTTCTAAGTCGAAATTTTTGACGATTACATTTATTTTTTTCTTCATCATTCAGTTAGTAGTAAATAAAAGTATTTCATGCTGGAAAAATTATGAACGCTAAAATCAATTTTCATGTATTGAAAGTTGATCATATATTTTGAATTACTTAAGATGCATTTGGTTACAAAATCAAACTTCTGTTGTGTTGCCAGATGTTAACATTTTTATTTGATTCATTGATTAATTATTACGTTTTGTATAATATTGTATCACATAATAAAAACAAGATGAACTATTGAAATTATAAGGCTCAGCCTATCAAATGTATTGTTTTAGTATATATTGAAAATAATCAAGGTCATACCCAGAACTCGAACCCGTCATCCCAGTTGCAAATTATATTTTTGTAACACTTTACATCATATAGATATACACATCACTTATTCTAGTTATTCATAGACCATCATTCACTAACCCTTCTCTACGCATGCGCATTCCCTAATTTTAACACATATACCAACTAGCCCATCCTCCTTCACCCCTCCACATCCCTTTTCTAACAACTGTAGGCCTGTGACGCAAGGCAGGACCCTGTGCCGCATTGCGTATATTTGCGCGTGCACACACACATACCCAGACCTGTAAATACTATACCCCCGGAAATTCTCAGACTACCCCTTTCGCTCTCTCTTTCGGGCAAGCACGGCACCATCATCATCATCATCAACCCTCTCTCTCTTCCTTTCGCTCGCTCGCCAGTAGCCTTAGGGGTGCTCTCGCACAAAAATCGTCTGAAAGGGAACGTTTTCGGACTCGCATGGGGAAGGAGGGGGGCGGCATAAGATGCCAGATAAAGGCAAAATAATGGGCCCCTGGCACTGGAAGGAGGTATTCCTGGTGGTGGTGATTAAGCCCAGCGTTCGGGAAAGAGCCCTATCTCCTTCCTCTTCGTTCCATTTCCTTCGAGCCAGGTGGGCAAGAGGGGGTGGAGAAGCGATAGGGATAATCTCTCCCCCCTCCCGGCGTAGGGAAATCCCTTTTGGAGGAAGGAATATGAGGTAAAGCCCATGGTCTGAGTTGGGAGGGATAGACGAAATAGCGAGCTGCCCTAACTGGGGTCTACAGGGATGGTTAGTGAATGGATGCCGCTGGAAAAGTTCGGAAATTCGAACGACGAGGCTGAGAGAAAAGGAATTTGGATGGTGTAAAAGAGAAGGGCGAGATAGAAGAAAAGAAATTTTTAAGGGCGGCTTGTAAAGAAATTTTTTTTTTGTTACTACAAAACGTCGTGAAATCGGTTAAAATGTTTAAGCATTAGACTGTTCATATTGTCGTATAAGAAAAGGAAAGAAGTAATAAAACTGCAATTGGGATGTACAAAAACAAAACAAAACAAGAAAATTTAAAAGAAGTATGAAAACTTTTTATTAAGGCTATTAATAGCAGAAAAATAAAAGACAAAATTCGTCGAGACGAAATTGTATAAGTATCAAGCACCAATTTAAATATCTTTAGTAAATTGAGATCTTCAGACTAAAACTATAATAAACAACGATATAATATTAGAATACATTATATATGATTAAAATTTTAAATTGGCTGGAATATTTTTATTAACATCCCAATCCTTTACGATTTTGTTTCAGATTGAACATTTAAAAAAATATTCGCTATTTTTCAGAACATCAAAAAAGTGTGTTAATAAAAGTTGGTTTACATCAAAAAAGTGTGTTAATAAAAGTTGGTTTATTATTTTTTTATTATTATTTTCCGTTTTTCACAATTCACCATAAATATAATGCATTTATTTTCATATTTAATACTTGATGGCGTAAGTCATATTAAATCAAAATTAAGATAAAATAATTCAATTTAATACGTTCTATAAAATTATTTTAATCAGGAATAATTATATTAATTTTGATTTAATATCGTAAATGGAGAGACATATATGTGATAAATTTCAAAACTCCTTTACCTGAAGAAATGAGTGAAAACTTGCTTAGAAAATTTTCACTCTTAATAAATGTGAAACATCTCAAGTTAAATAAAATCTCAATATTTTCTCATCAAGGGTCCGAAAAATTTTGTTACTATTCCAAAATTGGAAAATTAATGAATAATTTTTGAAAACATTTGAGCATAATCTTCTAAAACGAAGACAGTTTTTCTTAACTATACCCAAGAATTTGAATCATAAAAAAATCGTGAGAATTTTTCCGAAACAAAATTCTTATACTCCGTTCTTATTAGGTTCAGGGACCATGTTTTAGTAACTAGTGGAGTAACTAAAGATTTAGTAACACATTCAGTAATTTAGTCATGAGAGCTCTTATAATGTCGATACTACGATATCTCAAATAGTGTTAAAACAGATTATAATTGTCGAAAACAAATGACAAAATTAATATTCTCAATATCATATTTTGGTAGATAGTTGTGATAGTTTGGTAGGTAGTTGAATTAGTTGTGGTTCTGATAAAGTGTTCTCCTGAATTGCGAATTTATTTCAACGCCTAATTCGAGTCTATACTTTATTATGACCTGCATCTCATTATATACGCATTGTTATTTATATTCCTATAAGAACGAAATTGATATTCCAGAAATTAAAGCTGAAAGAAAAGAATCAATGAAGCAAGTACAATCTTACCATGGAATTCTTAATGTAGGATATATGCACAAATTATTGATGCATCTTTTGTGCATATTATTTATATTTCTAAAAACAATTTTTAATTAAACGATAAAAATAATAAATATTGTTGTAAAAAGTTTAAAAAATGTAAACTAAGAGAAAAATCCTGATTATTAATAAATATCAATAAGAAGGATTTTTTTATTTTTTTATTTTGTGATGCAAAAATTATTTTACTGCCATCATATTTGATGAAAATATCGTGTGAAATTTACTCAATCTTTTAAAAAATAAAATTCGAATCAAAATTTAAAAAAAGTTTCCTATATATATTTTTATCGCTTTCCAAATTACACTGAAGCAGAATTCATCAACTTTAGGTCCAACGAATTCTCGTACAGATTCATATACATTCACTTTTTTTTTTCTTATACAAACAGATAATATTATAATTTGCAACAAAATTTGACCTGAAAAAAATTTAAAACCGAGATTTTTTATGAATCATTGCATTAGTTAAGCAAGAAATATCTTTATATGTAATGGATATTTAACATGAAGATATGTTAATGATAGTTTCTTAAATAAGAAGATTTATCAGTATTATTTTTCTATATATTATTTCAATTGCGAACAATTTTTTTCCTAACAAACATCAGAACAACAACTATGAATAAAATATAGATAAATGGATATGTTAACAGGATTCCCCCCCCCCGACTTTTTACATAGTATACTCAGTTTGCATTAAAACACTTAGTTACTAGCTTAAGCCATTATCTGCGCCATTTTGTGTATACATTTCGCTCAGTATTTAATTTCAACAACCCAACAACGGATTAACTAATTTTTGGGGAAACGGTGGCTGCATTAAATGTGTTAAAAATTTGCACGGTCTTGCTGTTGAATTAAAATTTTGATATGAAAAGCCCATAAAATGAAAACTGTTCAGCCAAAAATTAGGGAAGAAATATTATAAATGAGGAAGAGAAATTTCATATCATACCATGAATTAATACTGAAATACGTTTTGCTATCAACTAGAGGATTTGGGGGGAGTTCTTATCAAAATGACAAATGAAAAACATTGATATCGTAATATTATGATGTCATCTTAAACAATATACAGTTTATAACTTTTCATGAAAATAGTTATGAATATGAAGGTTGTAATACCAATTAAAGGTAAAGGAAAATTGGAGTTAACCCCCCATTTTATGTGTTCCTATCAAGTTTGAACAGTAATTTGCAAAAACAGTTTTAAATGTCGTAAACTAATATTACATTAATAATCATGAAATAAATATATAAATTCTCCCATCATTTTATTTTTATTTTTAAAAATATTTTATATAATCAGGATTGATTTTTCTTTTATAAATATAATTATTTTCATACATAATACAAATTGAAACAGAAGAGATGAATGTAGGAAGTTAAGAGTTTCCTTTTATAGAAAATCTGATTTTATCAATTATGTTTATTATTTATCTCAATTTCATAACAGGTTAGTTTAGAAAAAATATTTTCACGAATTTATCGTTAGGACTACTATTACCTAATGTCATAATGAAATAACGTCAACATGTCCATTATTTGAAAAATTTTAAATTATTTAAGCCATTCATAACTTTTATTACATATTAAAATATGATTCTGTGTATTTGTAACACACACATTAGCACACACGACAGGGTGAGATAATTTTTCATTTTTCGTGGCAGGTGCTTTTTTACTCTTTGGTATGGTTAAGAATTGAAAGATTTATAATATTAAGTCAAAAGAAAACTAGAGAAACGTTTTGCCGTTGTTAGATTCGTTCTTTCTTTACAAGGCAATAATAAATCTTTCGCAATATTAAATTTTTCGTGAGCGAGTTTGGGTTTCATGGCAAAAAGGACCGGATCTGGCTATGCTTTCCCAATTTTATGGCTTCAATTACAAATAAAAATTCAATTTCAAATAATAATGAACATAAAATACAAAATTTTAAAAAGTGCATATTTACAATATAAAAGTAGGATGAATAAAAAATATACGGCATTTAAATGAAATGACAAAAGTCAATTTTTTTAAGAAATGCAAAAATGTTACAGTGAGGATACCCCCCCCCCCCCAAATTATAGATGCTTGGGGATGATGCATTAAAGAAATGTTGTCAATATTGATTAGAAATAGAATATTCAGATACAACATGAATGTCAGTGAATTCAGCATGGTATATTATGCATTCGGAACACTCTTCACGAAATGGAAGGCTCCGTTTGACCGATACGAAGCCGAGTCATTCTTACATCAAACACTGGGAGAATAGGCCACAAATTAGTGGTAGACTGAATAAGATGTAGTTTATTGGAGACTTGCAGATTCTAAAATTCTTCCCATGATTTGTGGATCAAATGGCCACACGTCAAAGTAAGGTAGTGGTCGGTTCAGACGAGTAGTTGCTGATTTTGTGTCAACTAACTCATTATTATTAATTCCAACATGGCTAGGTATGCAACAAAAGAATTTTTCCGTGAAACAAATGTAAAAATTCCTCTTTCATTTTCCTATTTTCATAATAATTGTTTCATACGCTTTTTCTGAGGGTGTGTGATACGTTAAAAAGTTGATTTTTTTTGTGTGCAAAATTATGAATTTTTTAAAATTTACTATTCTTGAAAAGATTTCTTTATTAAACTACTAGAATTTTGTTTCTAAGTCTATTTTTGAGAAGTTGCTCTGATTTTTATATTTGAGTTTACAATCGTTTTAATGCTATTTTACATTTTTAGATGCTATTTTCACAAATATAGAATATGATAGAATTTTCTTACGAAAACTTCATAAATTAAAATCTAATACATATTTTTCATTCAAATTTGGTGTAATTATTTCTCAACATATTCTATAGCTCCTGAACTAGAGAATAAGTAATCTATACATTTAGAAATATTTTATAGTTATTTTAATGTTTCATAAGGTGAAAAAAAGTGAAAATTTCGTGTTATTTGTCAGTTGAACACGATATTTAAAGAATAGACAAAAATACAGATTATTTTTTACTTCAGGAACTAGATAATATATTCCTTAAGCTATCTGCAAAATTTTAAGCAAATCATTTGATAAACATCTAAACTAAAAGATTTTTGCTTTATAACTTTTTTCAGCCAAAACAAAACAAAAAAACCTTTTTTCCAATTTAAAAAAAAAATGAAACTTTTGGCACTTAACTGGTATATTTTAGTTTCATAGATGTTTTTTCAATCCTTTATATGCAAATATTCAAAAATATAGCAATTTTCGATTGTTTTACGGAAAATTCATCCCAAACGTAGTCACGACCTTAAATGACAAGTGAAATAATAACGCTTCGTCAAAGAATTTGCAGGGCATTATTTATTCATATGCTTAATAATTCCAAAATATTTTAGGAAAACACCTCATCTACTTTTAAATGTCTATACTTTCAATACATATATATATATTTTCCACAAATATTGATATATTTTTACTCAGGCTATAAATGGACGGCGATAAACAATAGTATTAAGCGTCTCTCCTTTGTTACATCACTCGAATTAATCGATGACTATTATCTTTCGAGACAAAATTTCTTCCTAGAAGGAAATAGAACATTTTGACAATGTCTAAGGATCAGTCACTTTCATCCGAAAGATCTTTTGTTACTTAATAATATTTTTTTTTGTTTCTGGTGCCATGGCGAAACGAATTATGTCATTCCGGTATCAATGACACAAAAAGAATAATAAAAAAAAAATGAAAAATTTTGTCTTTTAGGAAATAACTTAGTTGCCTTTAAATGTTATTGTTAAATATATAAAAAGTAAAAAGAAAATTGTTTCTCTATGATCTTTAATGTCTGATCTTCTTAAAAGTTGGATTAAATCCATCTTCTTACATGCGGATCAGAAACCCCCGGTGGGGCACCTCGAAATGAGGATGAGATGCTTCCAGCATGGTGGTTGAATCTCGCCACCCTGGAGTGTACACAAATAGGTGAGAGATCTGACTCCTCCCATCGATGATGTAACATACTTCCTTCGGGGAGGTTATACCGTGGCCGGTGATGGCCCTTAGGACTCAACCACAGTTCCCGCCAATGTTGCTGTTGCGGCGGTCCGGTCATTCAGTTTTTATGATTTAAATCCGTGTGCCTTCATGGCGGGTCGGAGAGTCAGATGGTTGACTTACATGCGGATCAAATTAGAGCTTTTTAAATGTGGATCAAATACAGTCGCAAAGAAAACTATTAGAGCGATAACTCCCAAATGTAATGACATAAAATTAAGATTGTGATTTTGTGACTGCAAGTTCAGTTTTCTGTCAAATTTTAGGTTCAGTCGGCTGGTAAAAACACGTCTAAAGCACAAATTCGATTTCCGGATGCTATTAACCGCATGTCAGGAATTAATCGTCAAATAACTCGCCAAGGATGACACAACAGATTCAGTAAAAATGATACATTCATGACAAAGATTGATATTTCATAATTATTGTACGCCAATGCTATGTAAGTCGTTCTCTGGGATAACACCTTTATTAGAGTGTGAGAGAGAAAGTTTTAGGAAGACCACTCCTACTGGTTTCTTTCTAGATTTTTCAATAGATGTAGAAGAAAACTGTTAAGATCATCTTATACAGTTAAATTGCGTCATAACTATTATTTTTTCCCGTATGAAGTTTAAATACAGAAGGTATTGAAATAATCGAGATTTAGATGAATTTGAAATTTAAATTTCTTTAAATGCGTAAAAAAAAAAGAACGTTTTTAGAATTAATATTTATTTTTCATGGATTCTTTGTTTGGATTCAATAATTAAAAAATGACACCAGTTGATGTGATAAAATTTGGTTTGAAGTCTTTATACGAAAATTGCCCATTTGTGCCAAACTTCATACGAATTTTTTTGATATTAAGTCAAATCTTCGTATTTACTTGTCCTTATGGGTATGAATATGATAATTTAAAAGCATAAAAATATAGTCGGGTAAGATTTATATGGATGAAAATACCATTTAAATTTCATAATCATAATTAAATATATGCATCAAATTGAGGGACAAATTCATCTTTGGATTAAGCGTCTATTGGCATTTATTATACCAATATACATTTAATACGAAGGGTGTCTATTATATAAAGGTGATAGCTATTATTAAGTTGTTGCAAAAATTAATTTTTGAGGAATTAAAGAATTAATTTCGGAACAATGAATAAACTTTTATTACTAATATAATTTTCATTTTTTTCATAAGGATTTACCCTTTTTTCCGCAACTTCACCATCATGTATTTTTATTACCTTTTCTTTGATATTTTAGCACTTAACAGCCAAAAAATTATACCAAGCGAGATTGCATTGCATCAGCATTATTGCTATTTTCATTACTTTTATCAATCAAAGAATTTTATGGAAGTACAATTAAATAATAATTTGATGTCGCAAAGTCCAGCTTTCATAACGGATGTAACTTTACTTCTCCATTAAACTCCATTTATTTTTCAAAAAACGGTAAAAAAAAATCATGTATAATTATCCGATATTACACAGAAACTTGATTTCTAAGCAATTTGAAAATTCAAAACATTTTCTTTGGTAATTTTATCCAGTTTCGATAATTTTTAGCAATACATATTGAAAGCGTCTAAAAAGATATAATACCTTTATAATTCCATATAATTAGAGGCATAATAATTTTTATAATTTTATTTTCGATTTTGTTTGTGCTGATTCACTATGATTTCTTTATTTTTTCAATCGATGTTATAGTAAACAATCAATTTCCCTTTATCATTTATCATTTATTAAAAATTGATTGACATTTTTTTCAGTAAGTTAGACTTGTAAACGGCAGATTCAGTTTGATTTCAACAAATTTCTTTCAATTAATATGAAATTCAAATATCGACCGTTTTGAAAATCTCTGCGTTTACAAATGACTATTGAAAGTTGGGCATGAATTTGGGGCTTTAATTTAATTTTATGTACTGAAATGTGACGATTTGAATAATTTATAGCAATCATTTAGTAACAATGAACTGCTAATC
>JAPMOR010047521.1:0-49932 GCA_026543865.1 Argiope aurantia | reverse complement strand
TTTCTCAACTTTGCGTGCTTGTAGAATATATTAATTTTCACTTAAATACAAATGTTTGTAAATCAAATTGAAGGTAATTTAATGTAGAATTTAATAACAAAAGCAGTATTACAATATCTGTATTACAAAAAAAGTTACGCTCATTTTAATAAGATCTAACTTAGATTTGCATTTTTTTAAAGTGATACTTACACAATCAATACTTAGTAGGATAACCCTTATTTTTTAAAACAACTTCACAGCGTCTTTTCATCGAGTAAACGAGTGTTTGGAGTTAATTTTTCGTAATCACATGATGCCAAGAATCAATTATAGATTCAATAAGTTGTCTTTTATTGGATGGACGTTTTTTTCGTACAAGAATTTTCAAACGTCGCCACAAATTTTCAATTGGATTGAGATCAGGGCTGTTTCCTGGCCATGGTATATATACATCTATGCCTTTATTTTGAAACCATGCTTTGCATACTTTTGCTATGTGGCATGGAGCTGAATCCTGCTGAAAAATAAATGGTGCTTTGTTGGGGAAGAAATCCCTGATGGAAGGTATCAATTTTGGTTCCAGGACAATTTCGATGCATTTTTTGCTATTCAGGATACCATCAATCACTTGAATTCGGCCCACACCATCTGCAGACATACATGCCCAAATCATGGTATTTGTTGTTGTTCTTATAGTTGCTTCAATGCAATCAGGATGAAGCGCTTCACCTACTCTACGTCTCATGTATTTTCTACCATCACTACCAAAGAGCGATATTTTAGTCTCATCGCTCCAGATTACTTGCTTCCATTGATTTTCTGACCATTTAATGTGTTCTTTTACCCACTTAATTCGTTTTTAGAGTTGCTTTTGATTTAAATATGGTTTTTTCCTTGGAATTCTAGCTTGTAATCCAAATCCTGATAACCTTCTTCGTTTTGTTCTTCAACTTACTGCAATACCCGCTGCATTCATTTCACATCTAATGGCATCTGATGAAATTTTTCTATCTTGAAGGCATAGCCGTTTAATTTTTCTATCGGCAGTAGCAGTTGTGCATTTTTTTTTCTGCCTGATTTGACCTTATTTTCCACTGATTTCGTTTTTCATAACGTAAACAGAACCTTTGTACACCAGAACAAGTCACTGAACCATCAACTTGTCTTGCAATTTCAGCATAAGAAAGGCCATTTTCTCTCAATATGAAAATTCGGCTTCTTTTTATAGATTTCCAATCAGTTCTTCTTGTTGGTGTTGTTTGTTTAAAATTAGTTTAATTAAAAAAAGGACTTAAAATATTCAAAAACAGCAATACTCTATTTAATTGTACAAGTATGCATCCTTCCGCAAAATATTTCCACAACAATAACTCTTTTACCATCCAAATAACCTAAATTATAGTTACAGACATTTGATGGGTCCTCAGAACAGTGTTTGTGATTGCTAGTACGCTTTTATTATAAAACACGTCATTATTCAAAACGATTTGTGTTTTGATTCATGTTTTTTGTTCCACTAAAATCAGCGTAACTTTTTTTGTAATACAGATATTGTAATACTGTTTTTGTTATTAAATTTTACATTGAATTACCTTCAATTTGATATCTAAACATTTGTATTTAAGTGAAAATTAATATATTCTAGAAGCACGCAAATTTGAAAAACATGAAGCTTTCAAAAAATGTCCACACTTTTGGCCACCAGCGTATATATATATATATATGTGTGTGTGTGTGTGTGTGTGTGTGTGTGTGTGCGCGTGCGTGCGTGTGCGTGCGTGTGCGTGCGTGTGTGCGTGTGTGTGTGTGTGTGGTATTCTTGTTCCGCGGACCACCAGATGGCACTGCATCTACCTTCTATCCACCAGCTGACGTCACACGGACATGAGCTTGAGCGAGCGAAAGTGAAGCATTGGACTTGGTGTTTGTGTGTGATGTAACTGAATGTCTGAATGTACAGCAATGTATGAAATGTACAACTTGACTATCTCATTCGCCTTGGAACTCAGACGGTAGCTAGGCTTCCATCCTACACACACACACACACACACACACACACACACACACACACACATATATATATATATATATATATATATATCCTTCCTTCAAATTTCCTTTGTAAGGACAAGAATATCTAAGGAAAAAAATAGGGGAGTAGTACTTTTCAAATAGAAATTGCAAGAATGAATGTGGATCATTCATTAGATTAATAAAAGTGTGGACATAATTACATGCGTAGACATAACAGAAATCATAGGAGGAAGATTAATAGAAATGCTTTTATTCATTGTCTGTCAAATGAATAAAAGCGAGAAAATTAGTATGCTAAAAAGAGCATTATTTATCAAAATTTATGATATAGGATTTCAGAAAATTTGAATAAAGATATTATTAATCATACATATATGTGAATCAAAGGATGTGATTTCAAGTGTGAAGTTGGTAATATCAATAAAAAATGTGAGAATATATGGCATTTAAAAATGTGATTAAACTAAGTCTATTCGTTTATTTGCAAATTGTTTCTCGCTCAAGGAATAAGGGACATTTTGTTCTCCCCAAAGCTTTCTTGCATATTCTCTAATAATGTTTTATCCCCCCACTTCCCTCGGATCGCGGAAGCCTGTTGGTAAGATCTCGGCTTCGGAACAAGAGGGTTTCAGGTTCGAGACCCGATTCCGACGAAGTCCGATCCGAATCAGTCTAAAACCTCCCACTGGCGTGGAGAGGGGGATGCCAGCTCAGATGTCGTCCTCGTCATCGGGCTTTGGTTCAAAATAAAAATGGGCGTTAATATAACTAAACTAACTAAAGTCCCGTCCTTCGTACAAATTTGTAGACCTTGGTCGATCCCTTTAATGTCAAGGTAATATTTTCTCAAATAATATTTTAAAATATTCTTCAAAAAGAGAATGGCACGTCATATTATTCTACCCTTTCATATATTCTAAAGAAGCAGAATTTATTTCATATATTCTACTTTTTTTATTTTCAGAGTTGCATAACATGAGAGTTGTATGCTTCATCGTAAAGAAAATTAATTGTATGGCTTTAGCGAGCAATAATTGTGAAACATCTATTTTTGGCATGAATTTTGCTTGCGATTTTTGGTGATTAGTCACAGTAATTCGGATCATGCACAATAGCGTGTATCTAGGAAAACGTTTTTTTATTTTATAAGTTGAATCCTATTCAAAGTTCTCATTAGCGTCACATTCTTACCGAAAAATGGCTTTGGTGAAATTGAAAAACTATTAGGTTCCCAAAATGGATCTAGTGTGAATTTTTTTTCAAAAACACAGATTTTCATTAAAAAATATAAGTAGAAAGAAAATTTTTATTTTCCAACATATTAATTAAATCTTTTTTAGAATATGAATTAAAAGTGAAAACAATAATATGAAATTATTATAAAAAAAAGAAAAAGAAAACTAATTAAAATTTTAAATTAAAAAATTCGTTAAAAAGATTTTTCAATATTTAAACTCATTATATATTTTATCCTTATAGAAAGTAAAGTTTTTTTTATTTTTTATATTTTTATTTTTGACTGTTGTTTGAAGATGTGAAATGATTTTCCATTTCAAAAGTGGGCGGTATTTTTGTCCAACAGAAGTTGTAAGAATCTTTTTGCTATTTGAAATTCCAAATGTGCTTAGAAGATTCTTTAATCTATTTTAAAATTCTTTCTTCTACTTGTGTACATACACAGGAAGGAAATAGTAAGGAATTTTTAATTCATTTATATGGCTGGTTATGGCTTCGTTATGCAATATAGTTTTGCTACTGTTATAAATTGACAATTAGTAAGATCCATGCAATTATTCACCTCAAAATTAATGTCTTGCAGGTATTATTTATTGTTAAGTAAATTGCCTACGTTCGAGAAAATTAAAAAAAAAAACTATTTTTCAAGCGCTTTAATTGATGTTTTCTAGTTAAATAGAATATAAAAACAATAAACATCTATAAAACATTTCTGTGATTGTCCCATTTTTTTAAAAATTGACAAATTTGATGTAATTTTTTATAAAATTTAACCAAAACAGTTAACACTCTACACAGAATTCTAATTCAAGAATTAATGTTTTCCTTATCTATATCATATATAACATAGTTATCTTCAAAATGAATTAAAATCTAAGAGATTAATTAAATGCAAAAATATTATGAAGGTTTTTATGTTGCAATGTAGACGCTATTCTCAAATTTTCAACTATTTTCTAATAAAAAAGGCTATAAATAAAAAAGTATTTACTGTACATCAAAACTTTTAGTTCATTTCATAGACAATAGTGCAAAGAACATTTCCTGAAAATTTATTTAAAAATATCAATTAATGCAGGAGATATCATGTTAATGGTTTACAACTTCTATCGAAAAAATTAAGGTTATAGTTAAGTTTAAAGTTTACAGTTAATGTAAAAAAGCATTTCCTCTTCATAAAACAGTCTAAAATTCTTCATATTTATAAGTTAAACATTCTCTTTGTTCATGCATTGCACATTTTTTCTTTCGCTGAGCTCTCATTTTTTTTTCTGTCAACTTTTGCAGCTGGTAATGAATGCCTTTTTGAACTACAAATACATTCATAGTTTAAAAGCTTTAGTCCTTTATAAGTGTGACTACCAACTTCTATTTGCAATTGATTTAACACACTTTTTATGCCATTGCCACCTTCCTTAAACTGAAGGACAGCAATATAAGACCCCAATGGCAGAGTTTGGAGTTCAACGAAATGCTGTTTCGGAACTAGATTCCAGAGCAAACCATTAAAACTCTCATTAGCGTTTTGTGTCACTCCATGCAAGCATTTCTTTAAAAGAATTTTAATCACCAAGTTGCATATATACGGGTTTTATGATGTTTATATTGTTTTGCGGAAGTCCAATGGATTTCCCAAGAAAGGGTTTTCCCTTTGCTTTAGAAAGGCCGCGGTAGCCTGGTGGTAAGGCATAGGCTTCAGGAACCTGAAACCGGAAGGTTTCAGGTTCGAGACCCGATTTCATTGAAGAACCGTTGTGTAAGCGCTAAATCAATCCAGGCCAAACGTCCTCCCGCTGGTGTAGTGAAGAGGGGGAGGGGTGTCAGCTAAGGTGTCGTCTTCGTTATTTGACAGTGGTTCAAAATTAATGTGTTAAAAGTTGTGTGAATTACTATAAAAATAAAACGTAGAAAAAAATAGATTTCAGTGAAAAATCGCAAAGAAAAGCAAGAATCGAAAAAATAGAACTGCAATGTAAACAGATGCTCGTGAGAATGTTGCCAGTTACCTTCAAGAAATAAAATGAAAAAGATTATGTTCAAAAGTTATGGTCGTGTACTAGCAACAGCATGAAATTATTATTTGCGTTTTAAAAGTAAGAAAAAAGGTTAAAAAATGTTTAAAGGGGCATTTTACAACTTCCGCTTGCAAACTAAAATTTCCGGTTGATTTTCAAGTACGCTGCACTTTTAAATTTGATATATATAGGATTCTAGAAGACATAAAATGAAAAGAAAAGCGGCTTTAAAAAAAATGTTTGAATTAAAATATTTAATTTTTTTTTTATCAAAATGGTCGAAAAATGCCATTTTCAATGTAGGCAGTCAGTTACCTTAAGTTTGTTTGTAGAACTTTTTGTACCTTTTCACTTCCTGGTTATTGGTGAATCAAACAACATGCTGAAAAGTAAACTTTTTGAGCGTACTATAAAACCTTTTTTGTAGGGTGGACGGAATATTAGTTTTCAGTTTATCTTCTAAATACTTGAAACGTAAATGCTTGCACTATCTTAAGTACTTGTCCTAAATATTGTGCAGTCTTGAAAAAGTGTTGTGATATAAAACTAATTTTTGAATAACATTTTATAGTAAGTCCTGAGGAAGCATAAATATTTATGACATATTTAAATAGATTTTCAGCTTCAGAGAAGCATCAAGTGATGCGATAAAATTCAATTTGCCATCTTGCATGAAAGATATTTCCAGGATTCATGCTTGCCAGCTCTTGAAAACAATCGTCTGTTAGTACAGGATAACATTTAGCCTTGAAATAATTTTGGACACTCAATAGAATCAACTTCTGAGAAAATTCTATTTATTTTCCAGTACACAACAACGCATGAATATTGACAATTTATTCGATCAAAAAATTATTGGAAAGTAGAAAAACAAGTGCTCTTAGCTAATTGCCTTCTCCAGTTAATACGAAGCCAGCAAAAATTAAAGTACTTTTTAAAAATTGCAACATTTATTCGGGGATTTCTTTCTCGGAATAATTTGTTTCATCATAAAAGTGCAGTGCTTGCTCTTTGGTAAGTCGTGTTTTCAGATTTTTTTTCTTTGAATTCATTATTTTAGAATGCAGTTCTTTTTAGTCCTTTCTTCTATTATAGTTCTTTTTTTATATAGATTTTCCCAAAAATGTGCGATTTAGAAACCGTTAAACAGGTAGATTATTTTCTGAAATTGTTATTCTTTACTTCAGTGTATCCTTCTTTTTAGTCAGTTCTTTTAGTATGAAATTTTTTTAGCTCATACTTTTAGCATGCCATTATTATAGTTCACTTTCTTGCATCTTTTTTTTTTATTTCAAAAGTGCATGTTTTAGAAACCATTAATATAAAATACGATATGCTGAAACAGGAAAAATTATAAAACACAATAAAAAAAATTCAATTCATGAATTCTACAAAAGTTCTTTTTCTATTTCTTAAAATTAAGGAAGTTTGATAATATTCTTTCAAGTAGGGTAAAGTAAAAATGGTGGTTTTATAGAAAAGTGGGATTAAAAAAGTGGATTGTCATTACTAAAATTTTAATAATGTATAAAAATAACCATGCTATTTGAATAAATTCCTTTCTTATATTTTTGTAGGCGATTTTAGTTCTATTTCAAACCAATTTAAAGTTCCAATTCTTGAGAATATATACTAAATGCTGCACTTTCGTTCTGTTTTATGAAGTGAAATGAAATAAGCGGATTCTAAAGAAATAGAATATAAATAAAAATATTAAATCCTCTTTACCATATCACTCTTCAATAAAAGGCTTACAATACTCTCTTTTATGTCTTTTAAGCTAAAGAAGAAGAAAAAATCTCTGGAAACATTCAGAAATATTACAAGCGGAATAGACAGAATTAAGCACTTTTTAGATCGTCTGCTCATAATAAACAATTCTCAGCGTTGCGAAGAAATGTTAAGTAGAATGAAAACAATTCTTCTTCAATTCAGAAACTCAGAATATAAAAATAAGAAAAAGAATAGTACAGATAGCAGCACTTAAAATATTCACTAACAAATTTTAAAATACGGACAGAAAAAATAAATAAATCAGAAAAATAAGAACTTAGAACTTGAGTCACATAGATATTTGATTGAACTTTTGTCTCAAATGGAAAAAAATTAGTAAGAAAAACGCTCGTGACATTCTCAAATTTTAGATTATATTTATTCTTCTTCAAAGCTTTCTAAGAATTCTGAGAAAAAAATATTAAAACATTTTTGACGAATAAAAAGAATAAATTTATCCTCATTTCATATTCACATTTTGCAATATGTTGTTTAAATTCTGTGTCTGCGATTATGCATTCTTTATATGCTCTGGTCAAATTATTTCTTGGAATTGTATTATCAAGAAAAGTGCAAATAGTGATTGCATTTTATTTTATGCTCCAATGAATCGAAAATGGATATTTTTATTTATAACTTGAAATTTAATTTATAAATTTAATTAAAAATTATCTTTTAAAAATGATTATTTAAATTTTGCATAATTGTTTAAGGAAATTACTATGCAAAACATAAAAAAGCATTAATGAAATGTTTTCGCTTAAAATAAAATGTAAAATGACTTTCGAAATTATATATGATTAACGATTAATTAATTGATTTGTATTCCAGTATCTTCACAGACGTGTAAAAGTAACAGAAAATCAAATGAATTTTTTAAAAACTCAGTGAGTGCAATCTTTTCTTTTATATGCTTCGTTTACCCCCGCTGGGGAGGGGGGAGCTCAGATATGAGGATGAGACGCTTCCGAGATGGTGGTTGGTTCTGTTACCTACCAGGCACAAAAATGTTGTGGGGTCGACTATTCCCTACTGATGATGAGACGTGCTTCCCTTAGGAAGGATTGTACCGTGACCGGTGATGGTCTTTAGGACTCAACCTTAGTTCCCACCAGTGTTGTTGCAGAGGTCCAGTCATTCATATTTATCCAAGTGCCTCAGAGTAGTTCAAGTAGTTAACATGTGATATGCTTCGTTTCAATCTTTCTTATCTTTTTAATTTCGAGCTTTGTCTATTATTAAAAATTAGTTAATAACTAATATCAATGTAAAGTTTTAAAAATAGCCATTTGTGAATACAAAATGATGCAAATGTAATTTTCAAATTAAATAAACGAATCCATATGATAATAACGCTAAAGTTTAGGCTGTCATTATGATATAATTTAATCACAGCTTCACTTTTCCTAACACTACTTCATTGTAATAATCTATGTATACATTCAAAATATTCTAACCTTAAAAGGGAATGAGAATATTGTAAATTATTAAAAAATGCAAATAAAATTAGCATTGCCACAAAGTTTTAGACAGAAATTTAATGATATTAGAATAAATAGGATTTTAAACAATGGCTGCACATCCATTCATGTTTATCTATATCTATACTTATAATAAAGCTCAATGTGTGTGTGTGTGTGTGTTGGCGCTCTACAGGCTAGACCATTCAACCTACAGCTAACAAATTTGGCACGTGTATACCTTGGAGGCCGGGAATGTGCACCTGGGGGTTATTTTTTCGAATTTTTAAATAGGATTTTATTTATTTAAAAATTTAGCGAAATTGTGACGTGTTTCTGCTATAACTTCCGAAAATATTACCGCACAAAAAAGATTTATACATGAAGTTAAAGATCAAAAATTTATCTTTTAAATGATACTAATGTTTTAATCTTAAAATTAAATTTCTATTTTTAATGAATTTTTAAATAAATATTTTAATTATGTTTTTCAATGATTTTTTTCGTAAAAAATAAAAATTAGGATTAAGCACGTTTCGCATTCATGGGCCATCACATTGATTGCCTGTTGCACATGGGCCTGTTGCCATCACATTGATTAAAGCTCCAATTAAAAATAAATTAAATCTTTTTGAAAATGAAATCTGCAAAAATATAATTTTCGGCACGTGTCAGTAGGAAATGAAACAAATATGAAATATTATTTTTTCTAAAAAATAAATTCAAGAAAAATTATTTTATGATCTTTTGCACTCTCTATACAGGGTGTTTATTGAGTCCCGGACCCATTTTGATGTTTAATGACTCATAAAATAATGAAGATATAAACAAACTTATGGCATTTATTGATGGAATAACTCATATATTTTCCTTTTTAGGTTTGAATATTTTTACTTTTGTGAATATCGTCTGCGCTGTGGTTAATTTCAGATAATTTCATTTTCCAGTCTAAATATCTGTACTTCTCGAAATATCGTCTGCTTATTAATTGCATTTTTCTCTCTTTTGTTTTTGGCAACTATTGAAATGTTATGTTTACTTTTGATGTGTTTGTTCTATGTAGTACTTTTGTATATGATGTTTTATTCAATCGGATATTAAGGAGAATGCATACACCACAAGAGAAAGCACAGATTTTATGGTGGTCATAGAGTTAATTTCCAATCAACTAAATCACTGACTTTTAAGAGTTAATTTCCAATCAACTAAATCACTGACTTTTAAGAGTTAATTTCCAATCACTTAAACTGACTGATTTATGAAGATTTGAATATCACTATTCAATAAAAAAAGAATAATTTTAGACTTTCCATCGATCGCTTCAAAGAAAATACGCCAATCAGCGCGCAGGTTTCTCAAGATTAATTGGCCTAAGATTATGAAAATGGTAAGTTTTTCTAAATTTTTAACATTTAAAACTTTATAAATAAGTCTTAGTTGATCGTGGAAAATAGAAACATTCATTCATTTATTTAAAATTTGGTGTGTCCAGAATATTTATCAGAATATGATACCTTACTGCATTAAATTTAGACTTCATAATTTTTGAAATATATTTATAAGCAGGAACAAAATATTATTATTGATTTCATTTCAATCCTTTTGAAAGCAAAACTAAAAACTGAATTTTATACTGAATCTCAGAAATTTTTGTTGAATTATTGTTTGAGATATTACCTAAACTATGAAAAATATTTTGTAATTAACATAAGACTTAAATACAGAGCAATTCTGTTTGCAATACTCACATTCAATAATAATAATAATTAATAAATAACAATAAAAATGATAAATAAAATAAAACGCTTGGTTTTATTAAAAAATATCTTAATATTAATTGCAATTTCGTCATTTGCATTTTAAATTAAAGTTGAAGTTTTACCGGAAATGGCAACAAATTAGCAAAATATATATAGTAAATTGAACGAATCGATCTAAACAGTATAAGTTTGGTATGGCTATCAAAATTTGAAGATTAAAAATCTTTTGTTTGAGAATGCTGTAAGAGACCAGTTACTTAAAATATTTAATTGAAAATTGTAGCGAGCGGTAATACTGGCGAACCGGCTGGTCGCCAAAGGCGGCTAGTTACTTCATAAATGCTAGTTTCCCTCGAAGAAATAAATTTTGCATATTTGGGAGCTTATCATACATTTCCAATAGATATCTTGAGTTCCTTTAATGATTAGTTGTTGTTTGCAATTATTGTAAACTTTGCAGCACATCATGCCCTAAAGCTTTCTTATTGAGTTAAGTATGTTCTAGATATTGGTCTTCTAGGACTTTTGTATTCTGAGAATAAAATCATATTTTTTTTGTTGCTTGAAATGCGACTCGAAAAATTATTTTGAAGAAATTCTCAGCGAATGCCCAATAGAAACTCAATAAATGGAAGCAGATTATCCTCCCAAATCTTAATATGAAGTTGTAATATTTAGAAATCATCGGTAAAGTCCAGAGACATTTGTCCATTATAGTAGAAGACTCTTAAATTCTTCCTACAGTTGGTTCAAACGGTGGCGGTGGTTTAGACAGCAGCATGCTATCTAAATACCAACGGGACACTACTCTGTCTGCGAGTGAAAAACATCAAGCTCCTTTCCCTATGGTGCGATGCCCAGCAATCTGGGCCTTCCAGTTTCCACCGATTGTTATTTGGTTCATATTATATACACTGGTGTGCAAAACTTAAGCAACAATGCAAATTTTAAGCAGATAGCCATGAAATTGCAGAAAAGGAGTTCTTGCGATCAGTACAATGAACACAATGAAGAGAAAGGTCATGCGTATGCAAATATCAGGAACAAAACGTCACAGGCGACGTGAGCGTACGCAAAACACGTGCGGAAGGCGCGAGCAGCTCAATAAAAGGAAGGGCGGAGACGCAATTAAAGACATTCGCTGCAAGTGCACGTGAGTTAATTCGTGAAATATGGCTAGCAGAAATCACCTGGACGATTTCATACGTGGAAGAATGATCTGAAAGCTGGAGGAGCGGCGTAGTGTGACCAGTGTAGCTGAAGAGTTCGGAATCAACAAAAGTGTCGCTTCGCGCGCTTGGAAAGCCTTCCAAACCACAGGTACAGCTGTGAGAAAGGTTGGTGGTGGCCGTCCCAGGGAAACAACTGCAGTGGATGACCGACATATCGTCCTGCAGGCGAAAAGAACCCGAAACCAGTCAGCAAGCGCCATTGCTCAGCAACTGTGTGCAGCAACGGGGCGACAAGTGTCGCGTTTTACTGTGTCCAGACGCCTTCACGAAGGTGGCCTATTCGCCCGCCGTCCTGAGCGCTGCATCCCTTTGACAGTTTTCCACCGGCGGCACTGTTTAGAGTGGTGCAGGGAGCACAAAAACTGTACATCTCATCAATGGAGTCGTGTCCTCTTTACAGATGAGAGTCGTTTTAGTGCCACAAGCGATTCCCAACGCCAGTTGATTTGGTGAGAGGTCGTGACACGGTTTCATCGCAGTAACATCACGGAAAGAGACTGTTTCAGTGGTCCTGGAGTTGTCGTCTGGGGAGGCATTATGATGAACGGGCGACTGAGCTCCACGTTTTTGACAAAGGTTCTGTAACTGGAGATCACTGTTGTCAGGAGGTGATACTTCCCCATGTGCGTCTGTTCAGAGGTGCCATTGGATCAGACTTCGTTTTTATGGATGACAATGCTCGGCCACACAGAACTCATGCTGTTGAGGAGCTCCTGGAAAGTGAAGATATCACTCGAATGGATTGGCCGGCTTGCTCCCCTGATTAAAATCCGATAGAACATGTGTGGGATGCTTTGGGGAGACGCCTTGCGGCACGAGTACATCCTCCTGGAAACACACGACAACTTAAACAGATGCTGATTGAGGAATGGGCACTCTTACCTCAAGAACTGTTGGACAATCTGGTGCTGAGTATGGGGAGACGGTGCGAAGCAACCATTGCAGTAAGGGGAGGGCATATCCCATACTAAGGAACATCTGCTTGCTGTTCTTCCTCTTGGACAGACAATCATGTGTAACGATACTATGAGTTCAATAAAGCCTTTTTTTGTTTGATTCCATACTGTATGCTTTGTATTCATTTCTGCGCAACTATGCTTTCGTCATTCTTTCAGAACAAAATGCTGTATCTCATTTCTGAATTTCATGTCTCTCAGATGATTTCTCGTGAAGTTATGGCAAAAAACATACCTGTTGCTTAAGTTTTGCACACCGTGTATGATTTCGTATTCCCAACATTCTTTGTGTCGTATAATAAGACTTTAGAACTATTAATTTTTTTTTCATTTCACAGAGTACCATTTCATGTGTTTAAAATTTTGTCTACGAATCGTATCTTCTGAGTATCTTGGTGACCATTTGAGTATTATGAATAATCATTAGTTGGACTCCACAGTCTTTAGAATTGATGATCATAGAGTTTATTTTTCACAAGTAACCTCACAAAATTGCTTTGTTTTATATATCTATTCACTAGATAGAACTCCATGAATAGATTTCTTTGGCAGAATAATAATAGAATAAATTTCCGAAACGAGTTTAGTTTAGCTTTCAACAATCTAATTTCTTTAAACTCTTTCGTTTGCATTTTTTCTTTTGATAGTGGAATCTTGGCTACATATTATCATTTGCATGATTTAATCACTCGAAGTTTGTGACATCTTTTTTTAAAAATTAATGTATTTAAAATTCACAAAAATTAAAAACCGTTTTTTATTTTAAAAATTCTGTTTCAATTAAAAACTTTTAAAGAATTTAAAAAAATATTTAAGAGTTATGTCTTTTTCATAATTCTAAGTTTTAAATCTGAAGGGCTTCAATGTCTAAACTTTTGTATCGCAATATATATTAAATTACTTATCTAATGTTTGGTTATATAACTTCGTTTATTTTCCTTCGAAACTTCAACATTTTGCGATATGAAAAACAACTAAAAGAAGCAAATAATGTCATCTGTAAAATGAATACATTGTCCGGCGTCATATTGGTTTTGAGTCAGTATTTGCGAATTCTCCTTCGGGTATTTGTTGTTTGAATTTTTTTTTAAAAAAATTAAATATCGATCTATTGCAAACATAAAATGATTAAGAACACTTGATCATGTTGAATTTTCTAATTAGTATTAAGTAGAATACCTTTATTTTTTTATGAAAAATAATCGTTATCTATTGCAAATATAAAATGATTAAGAACACTTGATTGATGTTAAATTTTCTAATTGGTATTAAGTAGAATACTTTTCTCTTTTTATGAAAAATAATATTAGCATATTGATTATTTTAAAAATAAAAAAAAATATTATAAGAAGTATTGTGGATAGAAGTAAGAATATTTTTCTTAAATTCAGTACCAGAATAGCGTCAGTCGATAAAAATATTCAATTATTTAATAATTTAATCTATCAATTTACTGATAATTTTGTTCTGAAAAACTGCATTATGCTCACAGGTGTACAGAATTTCATGATCTAAGTGTATTGGGAAGTGAACGAAAAAACGATTTCAAATTTCAATCTTTATAAATACGACCGAAGTAAAATTAAATAAAAGTGCATAAAAAAGGCAAAATTTTACAAAAAGGTTAAAAAAGGCAATTTTTATTTTTAAAAAACTGTTTATATTTATATTTATTTGTGTGAAATTTAAAATAATCTTTGCATGGGCATATTTTAAATCCTACACAAATATGCTCAATATCAATTTATTTCAGAATTCAGAAAACTTTATTAGCATTTTATTTGATTATTACATTTAAAACTATTGATAACGTTTTAACCCTTAACTGGGGAGGTACGATCTGTCAGACCGCTAGCGATGGACTTTCGATCACCCCTGTTTTATTTTTAGCTCAGTCGAATGGATTGACCCTGTAGCATCCTGTTTACTGACCTTCAATACGGGTGTACTTTTTCAACTGTTTTCAGCGGATACTTTTTAAAATAATCCAGCTATTTCTTTGCGAGACATCTGTAAGACCGCGCCTCCCTTTTAGTGCTTCAGATTTATACAAGGTTTAGAAGATGGCTCTAAATCTTGGTCCTCGAAATATCATTCAACCTACTGATTCTCATTATAAAGCAGAACACCAGAAACTTTTAAATGAAGCAGAAAGTGATTTGAGTGATGAGGATAATCGTACAAAAGATTTTTTCGATGAAAGTTCGCATTCAGCTGATTCTGATATGTATGCTCAAATATAATTAATTTTTCTAGTGATAATGCATTTTGAAAAATTTCTAGAATATATTAATAGACCAAGAGAAATATTTATAGAATTTATAGCCTGTGTTTTATACTAGTACTTAACCTTATGTTTAAAATGCCCTCGAAAACCGATGATGCTGATAAAAAAAAAGATCAGTTTTACCCATTGTCAATTTTATTTTTATTTTTCATATAATTGTTGAGTTTTTCATTATATTGTTTTCTATATACCTTTGTATAATGTAAAAATAGATATGATTTAAAAAATAATAAGTATTATGTCTCTTCAAGAATATTATTTGTTGTAACATGTAATTTGAGAAGAAAATGTATTTTCAAACGCAATTATTTTTTCAATGATGATATATTTTGAAAAATTTCTAAAACATATTTATATAACAAAAAAATATCTGTAGAATATATTGGCATATTTTCATATTAGTACTTTCATTAGAAAATTAAATTTGAGTGTAAAGAAAATGCGGTCTCATAGACCGCACCTCCTCAGTTAAGTCCTAAATTTCGAACTCCTCAATTAAAAGTTAAATGTCCCGTTCGATTAATTCTTACGGTTGATAACAGAATAAATATTAGTAATGACGAAAAAATTATGAGAAACAAATTTTTTTTCAGTCTGAAGTTAATTTTACAAAAGAAATTAGAGGGTTTCTTCGTCATTGGTGTCCATTCTGCAAGCTGCGGATTTTGTTCAGTATTAGTAATATAGATAACGATGTGAAAAATAAGGAATTACCGATGGTTTTTTTATCTTTCATGTGAATTTCACTAGTATCGATTTTTTTTTCAGTAGTAGTACAATCAAACCCCCACATATCGAACTTTCATAACTTGAAATTCTTTAAGCATCGGTTTTTGCAAAGTATCGAATTTTCAATAGAAAACTGATTAATCATATTTAATAAATGTGCACTATAAAGGATCATTAATTTCATTCATAAAAACTATGTATTAAATTAGATTGATTCACCACTTCTCACTGCAATAGAAACTTTCGAAAGACTGCCAAGTACTCACGAAAAAACAATAAATATTTGCCGTTGAATCATGTAATTTTCTTCAATTCTACTGTTGCCACATTCGAAGTAAGATTTTAATTTAAAATAAGTCTAATTTTAGACTTTTTACAGTGGGACTAATCCCTAAATGGAAATTTTTAAATATTAAATTGAAGTATAGCTTAATGAAAAATACAGAATATGAGGTGAAAGATAAAATTGCTGCTCAAAAACTATAAATCTTCAACATACATAATATCGAAATTTCAAAAAATCGTAGTTATTTCTGTATATTTAAAATAAATATTTTCGATACTTTATTCTTTTTAACTCAAAACTTTACCTGTACAAATATTAATTGCTTTTATTTAGAAAAGAATGAAAAATATGAAATATATACTTCAATTTTTTCCAATACACTAAAAGAAAAAATTTTGATGCATCGTATTTCCGGCACAATTAAATTCGATTAAAACCTTTTTAAAGTATTTAACAGCAAATAAAGAATATGTTCAGCAGTTTTTCTAAAACTCTTATTATGATGTATAGCAAAATAGATTTAATCATCAAAAACTTGTCTTAATCATTTATAGAAAATTTATACAAATTTAAGAAAAAACGTTCTTTTCTACATCTGAGGAATGTTTTTGTGAGAACTCCAATATTCAGACAAGAATGGATGGAATCTGAATATTCTTGTTTACACAACAGCTTTGTGAATATATGAAAATCCGAAGCAAAGAAAGAGAGAGAAAAAAACCTTACAGGATGTCTTTTTTAGCTTTGAATTCAGGTAAATCCGCTTTTTTTTTCTTCAGAAATGGAAGAGAATCTTGTATTTTTTGTAGTCTTGCCTGTTATTTGAAAATGCATTTTATTACAAAAAAAAATCCACTTTAATATCCAAAATATGATATTACGAAGAGATTTGCTTAAACTCCTTTTCTTATTCCAGGATCTTGCTGCTTGTTAAAGTTTTGGGATATTTTCTGGGATACAAAAAACAACTTGGTATTTAGGAAAAGCATTTTGCAATGATAATTTGAAAATATTCAAATAATATTTCAAGAATAATAACAAAAAGCAATTTGAATTTTTAAATTTCACTTGATAATGTATAGATTTATATAGTATATCAATTTTTCACTTATAAAATTAATAATATGCATGAATTTTTATGTATATTATATTATATGCTTAGTATAATTAGCAGAAACAAAAAATTTGCCCCCTATCATAACTATTGAATCAATATCATCAATTTCCATACAATTTCAAACAGCTTAGGTATCTTATCGATAAGGTTTCGTCGCCTTCCTCTGTCTATTTTCGGCAGATATTGTAAGAAAAATCTTGACATAGACCCTACCTCAATAACCGAACCAATTTTGCCAACTAATTTCACAACTTTATTTGAAAAGTTATCCAATCATAATGCTTTATGTTTATTATGGAAATATAATTTTAAACCCTACTTTTATTTGTTATACCTGTATTAAGATGTAGTTCATTCACAGTTAAGACATCTAATATTGTTCAGTTCAAATGAACCAAAAAGATAATGCTGAGGTTGACTAACTGTCAAATTTGACATAATATTAACATACAGATAACTACTACTTTAATAAAGATATAATACAAAAGTGCGTTTTTACTTTTTAATATCTGGAGTATCTGAAGAGAAGGTATTACAAAATTTCAATTGAATTACGGCCGCTGAATCGAAATCGAAAATCGAATCGATTTTGTCGAATATTTATTTTTCATATCTCCTTGAATCCAAACAATATGTTTTTGGACGGATGTGCATTCCTTTCATAATGTTACAAACCTGCAATTCGTCTTCCCAGCATAGTTTATTCCATCAATAGAAAGAAAGTTTTACAGTCATCTGAATGGGACAGAGTCCAGGTGGCACGTCAAAGGTCCCGGAGCTTGGCGACAAACTTGGCGATCATTTGGCGACTTGGCGAAGAATTTGGCGACTTTGGCGCCAAAATAGATAATACCCGAAACTTCGAGAATTTTCCCGATCCGTCCAGTAGGAACCGAGATACGCCTCGAACGTTCCTGATTGGTTGAGAGGCTTCTAGCCCCGCCTCCTGAGACCTATAAAAGGGGCTGCGGCTGCCAGAAAGTCAAGTCGGACGGGGAGACGACGGAGAAGTCCGAAGACGGAGCGGAGGAGTCGTAAGCGACGGTGAGCAGCGACGGAGTCAAGCTAGTGCTGAACTGAACTGAGCTGTGCGCTACTGTCTGCAGTAGATTCTGGTTGTATGCTGCTGTGTGTGCTGTTGTATGCTACACGTCTCGTGTGAAGATAAACGTCGTTGTTTTTATTTTCTACTTCTGCCTGCTGATTGAGCGTTCTCTACACACCATATCACTTCCACTATCCAAACGAACCCCGGTAAAAAGAATTTCGTAACAATATATATATTTTTAATTATATTATTATCTCTCTGTGTTTATGAACAAAATAACGTGAAAACGCTTTCAGCTAGAATGTTGAAACTTAGTACATAATCTTTAAATAATATCTATCGATTTCTATCAAAATTTCGATTGAAATTCTTTCTGAGGACATCAATCTGTTCGTCTATCTGGGTACAAGTGAAAATTTTTACAGAACATAAAAAACGAAATGAATCAAATTTGAAACTAAAATTTAACAACTATAATGTGAATCCATATCTTATTTGAAACTAAATTTACTAAAAGATTAACCGCTTGCACTTTCTGATGCAGGTAAATACAATAACTTAAAATCGCAAGTATTAAATACATGAAATTTATTATGTGATCATGTCTCAATAACTGTAATTCTTTGTCAACTTTTTTTTCCATCGGTTAGAGAAAGGGGGTCTAATAAAGTATATTGATTTTCTAATGCCCTTATATTAACTACGTGCCGACGATTAATAATAAAAAAATCACAAAAATTCGCAAAATAGGTTCAGTAAAAATGCTAAGATTCCTTCGAAAGTCATATTTTTTTGTTACTATTGTTCACCAATAGTATAGAGGTGATGCACAAGTATTAGTTTCTTTTACTATAAGACAAAAAATTATTTTTAATATGTGAAAATGAAAGTGTCAGAATTCATAGCGTTCACGGACATGCACACTTTCCATAATTTTAAGCAGCTGGAGGCGGATAATAATTTTATTAAAGCGTATGCTAGATTTCGGGGAAACCACGCCCCATGTTTTCTTCTTAATGCAGTCAATGTTTATGTTGTATCGAAGTACGCTGTGACCACAATGAACTAATTGTTGCAATAGTAATCACTGAAAACGTAGACTTCTCAATTTTCAAGGATCATTGTATTTTAATCTTCTTTGAATTGAAAGCAAGTGTTTGATATATTGCTCTTAAACGTGCTTGAAAGAATGATAATTCAAAATCTTAAATAAATATCCAATTGAAATTTGGATAACCTAAATCCTATCATCAAATTAATTTCTAATTATCTGATTTTAAATTATATACGTGCATAAGAAGAAATTTTGTTTGTTTCACTGTGGTTATTTGTAAAAATAGTAGCTTAAGAAATGGAATTAGTTAGATAAAATTTGATATTTGGCCCCTACCCTTGAATTTTAAATTTATATCGTATTTTGGAACCAGTAAATTAAAAGAAAGAAGTCCACAATACAATTTTGTTTTTTTAGTAAAATTAATTGGTGAAACAGAAAAAGTGTGCTATTGTTTTAGTAAATGAGACATTCAATGACTGGAGAGGTTTCAACTGAACAAAACAGAAATGTGTTCTTGAAAGAAACTCGACAGAAGTACTTTTATATAAAAATTAATGATTTCATATTTTACAACATTTTCAATTAAAATATTACATCACCCAATGTAATATATTTTACGTGATACATCTTAGTACATCATCCAATTTTTGCAACTTCTTTTTCATCAAGGCTTTTATTTATTGTTTAGTGAAAAAAAAAATATGTATATCCACATAAAAGTGCTTTGTAAATGGTCAAAGACATTTGCTGGCTAGGATTAAAAATAATACCTTTTTACTTTTATAATATGATATGAAGAAGGAAAAAAAAGTTTTTACAAATCACTTTTCCTAGATTCATTAAAGTAAATATATAAACTATTTCTTTTCAGTTTGTTTTTTCAGCCTTGCTTAGTAAATGTAAGAAAACCTTTCTGATAATTTCGGAAAAAAAATTGATTTCTAATCATCCCCAAAATATCCTGAAAGTATATCTTTTTAAATTATATTTTTTAAAATTTCTTCTCAATTTTCGTACTTGATACTTAGAGAAGAACAAATTTTAACTGCTGTTTCTGAAACTCATTCGCTATAATAACTTGCGTCAGAAAATATAATTTTAGTCCAATTCTTCTTGATGCGCATGAAAGTCAGCTCAAATCTTTTGAATGAACAGTTATTTTCTTACTCTTATTATTATTATTATTATTTATTCGAAGACTAAATAATAATAATAATAAAATAACTATACTACCATTAGGAAAATATACTGGTCTATTCTTGCAACCCAGTGAATTCTTTTTGTTCAGTTGAAACGAAAAAAAAATTCTGATATTAAATATACCATTAGGTTATGCAAACAGAAAATACCAAAATGCTGTAAAATGTTTGAATTCTTCCACGCCACATACTATGGCAAAGTGAAAACGAAGGAAATACAACTAATTTGTTTTGCCTAGAAGGAAATAGTGGAAGCAAATAAAAATTAGATGAATGGTAGCGAATAAAAATAAATTTTTAATTTTCGAATAAAAGCGAATTGAAATGATTCTTTAATTTTCATGCAAAGGCGAATTTATTTTCATGCGAAAATAGAAATGGAATTTATGAAGTGGAATAGATTTTCCCCACGAATATTTATCAATAAATCACAAATTTGTTTAGCTTTGGTTTTAAAATACTATTTTTAGAATATGCATTCCTTAAGATATTCTAAAGACCCCAGAATAATGGAATACATATCAAATAATAAGATGAAAGAAAATTGATAAATTAGTTTAAAATAATGCATTAATAAATTAATTCAGAGTAAAAAGATATTTCTAAAAATATCGTTTTCACATCGTCATCATTTATATTCCGTAAATTCTTTTTCATTTCGGATATTTATCTTAGCATCATCATAAATATAACTGAAATTCTAAAGTTTAAATTAATTAAGAAATTTATTTTTGAATGTAAAGGAATTTGTAAAGGAACATAGTTTTCTAGTATCGCATGTGTGTGAAAGAATATCTTGGTTTATTATTATGTAAAAAGAATATCTTGCTTTTATTGAAAAAAAAACATTAAGAAAGGAATGCAATTTCACTAAGTAAATTTTTATTAACAGAGTAAATCAATCAGATAACGAAGAGTAAGTCAAAATTCTATTAATTGCTAATATATAAAAACAAAATCCACTAATTGCTTAGACATTTTCCAATAATCTTTTTCGTTCTAGGATTTTTCCGTTCATAAAATAAAACCAATTGAAAGAAATTAATAATTGTAAGACTGATTTTAAGTTCAATTTATATTCTGCGAAAATTTTCAAAATGCTTACCAAACATTATTATTTTAAATAATCATCCGCTTCGGTATAATCAAGAAGTTATGATGAATTAGAAATTTAAAGTAATGCAATTTTACACAAGTCTTGAAAAACTGAATCCATTATTAATAATTTCTTCGCTAAAATTTAAACATTTAAGTTTAGATAAACTTAAAATACTTATATAGTTTAATTGTTGCTAAAAAATTTAAAAATATCCTAATAATTCAACGCTTTTGATTGTATATTGACAAAGATAAATGTATTATTTTTCATTTTCAATTGAATGAATTTTTATTGGAACAAATGAGATTGTACTTCGTATTTTTGAGCTTCTCGCATATTTTAAAAGACAATTCAGATTTGAAACTAAGGAAAAAAAAAAACATAATTTTGAAAATAAACTAAATATACTGAGAAATTAGAGAATTTATACAGTGAATGGGTTAAAAACCAACATTTATCTGCAAAATACGTTTAATAAGCATTTAAAATGAAGGTCGGAATTACGCCGAGGAATTAATTATTTGCCCAGTTTTCTGGGAAACGTCTAAAAGAGAATTTATATTTTTTGAAAAAAATGTTGTTTAATACTTGAAGAGCTTACATATTATGTGAAGTTTTGGAAAGACAAATGGATACATTTTAAAGAAATTATGCGCGATAGAAATTTTCAACAGTCAGGCAGACATTTTTTTTTTTTTTTTTTGTCCAAGAACAGTTTCATATTTAAATGCTTTTTGGAAATCCTCATTGCGATTTGCAATTATTTAGGAAATTCCACAGTCTTTTAAAATTCTTGAAAATAAAATATTATTTATCGATGATAAGTCGACAAAATTAACAATAAATAAATAAACCGTTTTAAAAGATTATTGTAATTCAAATATAAAATAATGACATTTCCTAGTTGAAATGAAATGAAAAACAATAACATCCTCAGAACAATATTGCTCTTTAATTAAATGTATTTTTATCGCATATGAAGTACAAAAAAAAACAAAACAACGGATTCATCTATATATTTTTTTATCAATTTTGAAACTTATGTTAACTTATAGCTTTTGAAATTGTATCCTATGTAATCCTATGAAATAAGAAAAAGATGAGAGAAAAGTATTTCTTCAATCAATGTTTTGCTTGAAAACAATTTTTTTAATATTACTTTCGAAAAGATTTCACAAAAACCGTGAAATCTAGATTCAAGAAGATCATAGATATTTTATGAAAAATTTTGTTAGATTATTATTTTTGTATATTAAAAAAGGTTTAAAAAAAGAACTCTATTATTTTAATAAGTTGTTTTTCGCTTCTCAAGAAAAATCAGATTTTCCTGAAATCAAAGATAAAAGTTAAAATGGAGAAACTTGCGTGTATTCTCCTAGAAAATTGAGGGATTTTAATAACTTCTACTTGAGGGATTTTAATAAATTGATTCATCAGTTAACTGCTTAAGCAAAATTTCATTATATCATTATCACTTGCATAAAACAATTATTTTCTTTCCATTCATCATTCATATGAAATTTTGATTCATCTAAAACAACGCATAAAATATGAAAATAGTTGAAAAGAAAAAAAGAAAATCATGTACAGTTAGAAAATAGAAAAACTTTTAATTTACTTTCTTTGTTTCGAATTCTGTCATAATTTTTTACATCACTTTACCAAGATAAATAAAATATATACTTCTTCCTTTCATTAAAAGTAAACATTTAATGGCTACTGAAATATATATATATATATATTTAAGCAAAATCATTTGTAGAATTCAATTTTTTCGGCTATAAAAGAAAAAAAAAACATTATTACAAAATGAAAAAAAAATAGAATTTTTAATCATCTTTACATGTCAAAGTACCATTTATAAACCATAAGAAAATTGTTTCCCCCTAATGGAAGTAATGTAAATATTTTTTTCGAATACTTTTTATTTTTTCTTTAAGCATGGTTTTAAGGAAATACCCCCAAAAATGCTTTATAAAATTGATAATGCCAGGCGCATAATTTAGGCATCGCATTTTTTTAGAATATGATTGTATTGATGATAATCTAGTCCATCTTAGTGTTCAAACAATTTTTCAATACTTATGTAAAAAAACTTTAAAAATTTATAAAGAAATGAGTTGCAGCAACCTTTTGTTTACAAAATTCTCTTATAAGTAATAATTTTATATGAACCGAAATTTTCATGATTCATCTTGAACAGGCAATTTTCCATTTTTACTTTCGCTGTTCTTTTGACGTTGTTATAAAGCATTTTTCTGTGTATTTCAAGTTGGGGTTCTGAATTATTTCTGCATTTTTATTGATCTTTGTTTTGAAGAAATGTTTTCATACCATGTCATGCGAGAACATTGGCTATCATTTGCTGAGGGCAGACGATCTGAAAAGCCCTTAAATTTATTTTCCAGCTCATAAGACGTTTCGAATGTTAGAATTTCCTTTTTATGCATAAAAGGATACGGAAATGCAAGCCCTTTTTTCTTCCTTGGTGGATTGTATAGAAAAGAGGATTATATTTTTGCCATGAATTTGTATTTTGTTTCAATACAAAAGAAGAATTTTTTTTAAAGTTTCATATTTTATTTCACTTATCAAAAATACTAAGAAGAAAAATTCTGCATCATTGTTTCGAAAATCATTTGGATGAAATTATATATATAAAATAAGTTGCATAAATTTAAAAAAAAATCTTAAATAACACCGTTTTAATTTCATTTCGTCATTAAATTTTTCTGATTTCTTATTACTTTTCCTATTAAATTATTTTTTCTCTTAGAATAACTTATTGAATTTGAATTTCTATCCCAAATGTATCAATTTCCAAATTCACTATTTTTATCAAAACATCAAAGTTACCTATTAAATAGTGGATTGAAAATAATTAAAGGCATTGAAATAATTTTAATAGAAATTTGTAGCTAGAATACATAGCGCTGTTACATGAGCTATACAAAATAAAGAAAAATAAACTTATGATAAATTATCTAATTTAAAAAAAAATTCTATTTTTAACTGCTTTTTATTCATTTGTTTAATATTTTCTAGCGAATCATCTGCAAGAATAACAATTCAAGAAAGATAACCTTTATAGACAAAGGCACTTGTATAAACAGAAAAAAAAACTCTATGTGAAAAATAACCTTTTTGCATAAAAAGCCAGCAAAGCTCTCATACGGATTCTAAAACCTTTCGAGCTTTTGCGCATGCGTTGGGTTTAATTCGTCAAAATAGGGTTGCTAGGAAAAATGAAAGGAGGAGATGTTTACATTTAACAATAAAATAAATTCGGATTAATCACAGACTGAATTAAAATCATTTGGGCAGAACGACACGATATTCACATACACTTGGGAAAAAAACCTGATTAAAAATTATCTAATAGGGCGAAAATCAATGTCAAAGAATGCCGGGTCCCTCTCCTTAATGAGGTAGAATCGTCGAAAAGTGGTCTTCTCAGAATACTGAAACGAATAATACACGCCGTAACATTTTATAAATAGCCAGTATATGAATTAAAAAAACATGAAAGAAATCTATTTTAATTTGAAGAGAAATAAGAATTTCAATATAAATTTTTGTTGACCAAGACTTTTTATTCAAATTAAATAATAAATGTTAAATTTTTGTTAATTTCTTTAAACAAAGTAATTTTACACAATTTTGTAAGAAACCAAATATTTCATTTTTGTTGCAATATTTTATAAGATGCATTGTGGGAGTTTAAAACTTATTTACAAATGAAAGATTATCATATTATTTGATTAAAATGGTTAGATGTCTTTAAGAAACGCTTCTGACATATTTAACAACATTTGTATTGCATCAGTGTCATTACACAATCCATTTAAAAATTAAAAAATATGAATTCGAATTTTAGCAAACGTTAACCACAATACATTTCACTGATTTGCTTCAGTATTCTAAATTTTTAGTTTTTCTATGTTTTTCAAGATGTTCCGAAGTTTGAAGTTTGCAATTAATTGACACTGAAGATTTTTTTTTTAACTTTCTGTTATTGAACATACATATATAAAAAATATTGTAATAATCTAAATTTCAACCTCGATACTTTTAATAAAAAATTAGCGAAACTTTTGATAAATTTGCATAATTTTGGCCTCTGCGAATACGAGAAAAAGGGTTTGGAATTATGTTTGCCTCTCACTTAGTCATTCTGTGTTTATGATAACTGAAAAGTAAAACAAGCAAAGGAGATAAAAATTGCCAAATTTATCATCAAATTTTGGATGAACTTCATCAGGATGAAGTCAGTCTGTATGTCCATGTACATGTGAACTCAAGATCATAACAAGTCGCATATGTAAAACTTCGCATATGATTTCGTAGTCAGAATTGGGGAAATCCGCCAAAGGGTTGCCTGTTTGCCGATAGGTCAAACAACATTGTGTACGAGATTGAAAACTCAAAAGCCAAAATGCTAAATTGATGAGTTTAATATTTATATACAAATTGTAACTTGTATATAAATTTTATGCAACATCTGTTAAAATATTTTAAAAAATCTGTTTGTTGGTCTATCTTTTATATGTGAATACGATAAATCAAAAACTTAGCAAGAAAAAGAAACTTGATATGTGGTTTTGCATTATAATCACAGATCTCTGTTGAATTTCGGAACAAAGCGGGTAAATTCCAAAACGCATAACTAGAATTTTTTTCTCAGAATGATGAAGTTAAATACGAAACAATTCACATTGTGTGAATATACCAAAAAATTGAATGAAAAAAAAAACTAATTTTAGACTAATGAAAACAAAATACAATTTTTTGCTTCCTTTTACACTTCTCTGAAAAATTCTTCCTAAAAAAATGTTGAATGGACTCGCATAATTTATACATTTTTTTAAAATCATAATTTTAAAATCATAATTTTAAAATCATATATAATGACTGAAATATATTATATTTGAATTTTGCTCTTTTAATTTATTTCCTTATTTCAACATGTCTTTGTTTTTTGCATATTATGAAGTTAATTTATAAAATCTATTTTGTTTTCAAAGTAATTTAAATGTGAAAGTGTGTTAATAAATTTGAAGAAAAAAAAATCTACGAATCAAAATGTTATCTTTGCGATTTTTCTAAATTTTACAAATTATAATTAGCTACTTCAAATTATGATGTGGAAACACTCTTAATTAGTTCATGACTTCGTAGAACTCCAAAACTTATATTACCTGAACTTATATAAACTAATATTGGCGTTGCCGTTTATACTACTTATTTCATATACTTTGTAACTGATAAAGTTAAACCGAAAGTTTGCAACTAAGTAATTATTATTTGCATTACAATGCTAGTTCCTCTCAAAGTTTTCAACGCACTTATTGGATGGAAAGTATGTTTGCAAAGCAAAATGTCCCTTAAAATTTAAATATTCCATATAGTGTCGCTTCTAGAATCCTAGGTTGTATCAAAGTTTGTATCAAATTTATCAAATAGTTGTTTGTTTTATTGATAGAAAATCAAAAGATAGAAAATCACCAAAAGATAGAAAATCACCATTTGACTGACAAAAAATCAAAGAGTTGATCGGTTCAAAGATTCTGGCAGATAAACTGGCATACAATAAAAAAGTTGATCAGTTCAAAGATTCTGGCAGATAAACTAACAAACAATCAGTTTAAAGAGTACTACAATCAAGTAAATGGTTGTCTGTTTTTACATTCGTCTAGATATGAACGCATTAGTTCAAAAATTACAAAATAGATGAGGAAATATTAGAATATGATATAAACCTGCATACTAGATGTGTATCCAAATTCCCAAGATATATACGAATAAACTGTCGGTTTTTGTGTTTTTCCTTGAACACATGAGTATTACAAAAGAAAATGTATAACTCATATGTTTTTTATACTACTCGTATGCTAAAATTTATACTACAAGGTTATTCCTACTCATATGTTCAAAACCTTCTTGAGCATATAAATAGTACAAAAATAAAATGAATTAAAAACAGATTTTTCATATGTCATTTTGATATGTAAATAATGAATCTTTATCAACAGAGTTTTATGTCTTATCGATCATACAAAATATCTCGAAAATGAATATTCGATCCACTGTAGTAAATTTTGAAGTAAAAAAAAGTAATATAGTATCGTAAATGTAATGTATTAATGTATAAAAATACCCATGAACAAATTCTTTTGAGGGTTATTTATAGTAATTATCTTCGAGAGAGTATTAAATATAAAACCAAAATGAATCTGTTTCTTCAGAAAATTCTATGATTTGTAATTGAATGCTTTTTTTTAATAAATGTATCGTCCTCTGTTAGAAGTCAATATTTCACTTTTCTTTAATTTTCCATTTAAAATAGTTTTTAAATAATAGCAAATTCTAAATTAAATCAGTAGAAGAATGAAAAAGATAAAACTCACAGTTTGTGAAACCTCAAAGCATGTAAAGAATTTGAAATAATCTTATACATTTAGTGTATACTTTATTAAAAATTTATTTTTTCTGCCTTTATCAATCACTTTTTTCTTCAATCATAAAATTATTCATTTATTTAATTTTGAATCGCAATATCTTTTAATTACTCTGAAATGATATAGAAAATCTAAGAAAGAATGAAAAACGCATGTACATAAAGTATGAAAATGTAAAGCAACAAATGCTGAAAACTCTTTTATCGCAATTTCCTATTCACAATTTTCACACATACTCACGAATGTAAAAAAAATAAATATTCTCTAATAAAATTTAATGAAAATAAACGATGAGATGTTCTAAAGTCCTTTTCATTTTTCATTTTATACCAAAACTTTCGAGTTTTGCAAAATACAAAGGAAAGAAATGTTTATATAAAAAGTTATCAATAATATAATATATTTAGCTCACTTAAATGTCAAAACTGGAAGTATAAACCAGTGAAAATGATTTTTTATATGGCGAAGTTTAATATAACCTTCCATTCAAACAATCTGCAATTCTTATTTGCTCTTTCTTTTAAATATTACTTTAAAAAACTATTTAGGCAAACTATTTGAAAAAATTTTTTAATCTCAGTGATATAATTTAAAATGCCAATTTTTGATCTAGCAAAAGCAATATTTACGAGATATAAACTTTGTTATTTTAAATTTAAAAAATTGTATTTCATGCATTGTTGGAAAAGAAAAGTCAAATTGTTATTTCAAAAATAATTAATTTCTAGAAAATAATGTTAAAATTTGAAAGAATGATTTTGATATTCTTCCCAAAGTGCATGAAAACTCCATTATAAATATTAAAAAAAAACTTGAAGCATTATATGATAAAAAATCTACTCAAAATAAATCATTCCTATTAATTTGCGTTTAACAACCAAGCATTTCAATGTTTCTGTTTGAAAGGGCAAAATTCGGAACTAGCCATTAGCCCACAAAAACAGTCCAAGGTCAAATTACATGGCTTGGTGAATGTAGACTATTGTGTTTTCTAAATAATAAAACAATTATGAGAAGGGTAGAGATCATAGCTCCATGGTTTAAAATAAGTTCTGTTTATATATAAATATTAAATTTATATCCTCTTTATATAGAATTAGCCTTAATGTTATGAAACTTGTTCAGTTTGAAACTTCTCTAAGACCAAATACAAACTGAAACTATATATTCGCAGAATTATGAGTAACATTCTATACCAAGTAGGAAAAATTGCAATTTACAAAAATTCGTCTAACCTTTTGAATTAAGAGTGTGATGATGAATTTCAATATCATGTAACATAGGGAAAATTTCTGTAATAAAACTGTATTTATGAGTGTGATGATGACTTTCGACATCATAATGTCTCAAACAATTCATGACTCACCAGTTTTGACTTTGTATTTGAATTACGAATAAAATGACAACCTCGTAGAATCCTAAATCGGTTATGTTATGAAAGCCTTTTTCAGATTGAAACTTCTCTAGGTCAACTCCATATTGAAACCATATCTTTAAAGAATTATGATTCAGATGTCATTCTACATCACATCGAATTATATATGGCATCAAATTTTGAATTAAAGGAAATTGTATGCCTCAAAATTTTGGTTATATAATTAAATTTATAAGTGTAGCGATGGTTTGTGATATTATTGAAGCTCAAAAAATTCGTGAGTCACCAGTAATGGCTTTACTTTTGAATTACGAATGAAATGATGACATAGCAGAATCTTTTGTAATTCGTGAATCACAAATTTTTAGTTAAAAGTTTGGGTTCTTATACTTGTAAACTTTATAACTGAGTTTTTTTTTTTTATTTATATATTTTAGAATTTCATCATCCATTTGTTAAAATGTAGAATTTAAATAATAACTTTTTAGAAATAAATTTTAAATAGATTCTTGAAAACAAATTTTTAAAAATAAAAATTCAAATGAACTATTTCTTATCAAACGTTAATTCGAAATAAAGATTCATCAAATGTTTAGTTCGGAACTTCTTTAGATAACAATTGATGCTAAACCTACTTCAACTGTTTTAGATTTATTCACAAATTCAGAAAAATGTGCATTTACAGTTAACTTGCTCTCATTATTTCAATGGGAATTTCAAACTTCCTGATTTCAAAACTTTTAGAAATATATTTTGAATATTTTTTTAAATAGAATTTGCATTGAATTCTTCTTCCTCAAAAGAGTCATCTTTAAACTTTTCTGGATAACAAATAATACTGAATATACTTTAATTCTATCAGGTTTATTCACAGATTCTGTTGAATATACGATTTCCAATTAATTTACTCTCATGATTTCAGTGGAAATTTCAAACTGCCGGATAAAAAATTTTTTCAGCCAGAGGCAGCGAATGTAAATTTATTTTTACTACTTAATAATCTAGAAAAAATTGAACTTATAATGTTTCCAACTTGCTAAACTATGGTAAAAGAAGTGGACATTTAACTTTCACTTCTCTCACAGAAAATAAGTTATAGTAGTTAACAAATTATAATTCTCAGAAATGGAGAATACAGTAAAGACAAGAGCAACAATATGAAGTCAAAGAACCTTTATTTATAACAAATGCTCAAATGAGTGACCGGCAGCTGCAATACAGGCTTAACATTGGCGATGCATTGCTTCCCGCACACCTTTGAATATTCCTGGCATATCACTAACGTCTGCAGCTGCAGCGCTAATTTGCGAGACGAGGTCCTCCAGTGTTGCGATGGAAGTCTCGTACACGACACCTTTTAGCTGTCCCCAGAGAAAAAAATTCTAAGCAGGACAATTCGGGAGATCGGAGAGGCCAAGAGACTGCCCCTCCCACGGCCAATCCATCTGTTCGGAAAGGCAGTATCCAGATAGTTTCGTGCATTCCTGGAAAAATGAGCAGGTGCTCCGTCTTGCTGGAACCACATGATGCCTCGAATATTCGCTGGTACATGTTGCAGTAAATAAGGCAACACATAAGCTGGAGGAAGATGAGGTACTTTTGTCCATCTAGGTGGTCTGGTAACAGATCTGACCGAATTAAGTGATCGTGGATCATTCCTGCCTACACATTCACGGAGAATCTTTGCAGACTACCCCTCGAACGTGTAACATGTAGATTTAATTCAGTCCTTACATCCTTACAAGATTGTTATACATATTAAATAAGCCATCATACATGAATGTAGCTTCATCCGTGAACAGGACTGATGTTGCAAACTTCGCCGGGGCTGCAGTATGCTCTATTCAAGTACAAAAGTGCAAATGTTACACGTAATAGGAAATTCAGTTGTCTGTAAGGCCTGGTCCCGCTGGAGATGGTAAGGGTGCAACCTTTACTCATGCAGCACAAGCCATACCGTCGTATGGTGGACCTCTTGCTCCCGAACTATTGATCACGTGCTTCTTTCAGGCTGATCGTCTACTACCTACAGGATTGCCTCTACTCGATTTGTCGTTCTTGTGGTCGACCTGTATCTTGTCTCTCGCCGCGAAATGAACCTGTCACCGAGATTTGCCTGTGTAAATGTTGAAATGTTCTCCAATCGGATCGAACGCTGTTTGGAAAACGGATCCGGGAAAATCTTACCGCTTCTCTGTCGTTGCCATTTGCAAGCCCGTACATGAAGTGCATATCTGCCTTCTCCGAATTTGAATTTGTGTAGCATCTTTGGCATGACTGATCTGCGAAAGACGAATGATTTATCTACTTCAGATGTAGCTCCCTCTCGCTGCTTTCCGATCCCGCATTTTATGGTGAAAGTTGTTTATTTTGGCGATTTCTGGCACCCCTCATAGTATGGACCGTTTGTTTTGCAACACCCTGTATAAATAAAGCATTTTAAATTGCTGATATAATTTTTCTAGATTCTCATATAAATCTCAAATTCATTTTTCATAAGTTTCTAGCTATAATCGAATTAAGATCTATTTTCACAGGATAGATTTTTTTTATTAGTGATATTGTGATAAAATTTGTACATTTCATATATATTTTTATTGTACTTTATAGTGATCTTTTTTATAATAGATTTTTTTATATTTAGATATTATAAAGATAAGCTTTAATTTTACAGACAATACGGAATTGTAATTGAGTTACTGCAAAAAAAGGAGCCTAAATAAAAGGTTCATCAGAAAATTTAAATATCTAACTCATTATAAATTTTAGCAATTGATTACTTTTTTTCATCATTTTACTTGAGTTATGTTCTTCTCAAAACTTAAACTATGAAGTTAAGACTTGACTCTTTATTTTTTTTGTTTGAGACTCTCTATTGAAGTGGATAGAATTTAATAAATTTTATATAAACACAGAAACAGATAAAAGGATTCAACATGAAACAACTTTTGACCAATTGAAACATAATTTAAATCCTAATTAAATACTAAACGAAGTCAGAAGAAAAATGCAGAAACATTCCACATTTTATATCTGGCTATTATTGACACCTTAAAAGTAAAAAAAAAAAAAGTTTTGTTTATCACAAATTATTGGCTCATATTTTTCGTAGCAACATTTCTTATTTACCAATAAAAATAAGAATGAACGAATTTTGAAACTGATAATTTGAAGCTGATAAGATCACTCTTTGAATGAACTTCCTGTTTTTTTAATAGTATTATTTTTATGGCCTCTGATAACGAATTGAGTGTAGAAAAGATCGTCTTTAAAAATTTCATTTTGGAGAGTCTACATTCAAGTTTTTTCCCCCGTTAACTAATTTTGCCTTGTATCTTAGGTTGTGAGTCGGAACCTCTCCGGTCGAAGACTCTTCGTGTGTGTGCTGGCTGTTGCACGTACAAATCTGTCTTGGTCACAAATTCCTCCATGTCGAGAGTAATACCACTGGGGGTACTGGTTCAGAGGTGATCGTTCTCTGATTCAGGTCTAAATTACGATCTGTGGATGAATAAATGAAATGCACGAATGAAGTCCGCCCCATAAAAAGGGTTATGACGCGTGAGTAGCTAAGACGTACTTTTTGACCTAGATGGAGCTACTGATAAACAAGGGACGCTCTCTTGACTTAAAATCGATGACTTCTTCAGCGGTCTTGTCTATGACATTAGAAGCAACAACAACTATTGTTGCCTACCTGTTGCTGCAAGAGAAGCAATCCGATGATAATTTCTCGTTATGGCATTAATGAATTAATAATTAAGGTTTAGAATAACTCCAGATCCAAGGCATAAGTTCTCGAACAAAGATATGCTGGTATGAATTTTAAGCGGTAAACAGAAATCGCAAGAGTAGAGAAATTCGGAAATTATATTTTCTATTGATTATATAAATTATTTTCCATCTGAAATTATTAAATTTTTGTCCATTTCTCCATTTAAATTTATTAAAATAAGTATATAGTTTATAACTTTTCAGTCTTATTTTGTAAAAGTAAATAGTAATTTGAGATCATTCCGAAAATTGTTTTGATTTTTATTTATTTCCGAAATAAAATTTAAATAAGGTTTTTTAAAGTTATTTATTAAATTTTCTTTTCAATTGTTTTTAATTTTGATGCTTTCATAAGAATAAATTTTAACCACTATTTCGTAACCATCGTAGCACAGTTTTAACCACTGTAGAGCTCAACTTATGCCATACATTATCTTGCTTCAGAAAATCCAAATGCAATCTAATTCTTTTCGATACGAAAACAAACAAACTGAAATCTTTTGAAATAAATTTTTTTCTTTCTTCAAGTTAAAGAAAAATTTTTAGAAATTTACAATTACCACATTCCCAATGAAAAAATATACTTTTCTTTTCTTCTCGTCCATTAAATTCCTTTTGAAGAGAAAAAAAAAACTGATTTTTTTGAAACTCGAAAGTATCGATAGATTGCAGAAAGAGATAATTTCAATATACTCTTTGAATTTTTGACTTCTTTAGGTCTTCTGGTTAGTATACTATTGTTAAGGATATATGTAGAAAAAATAATTAATTTTTTGCTTCGGAAAATGTATTGAAGGTTCAAATAAATGAAAATTAAATGCAATGGTAGCAAAACGAATTGAGATGCTACTTTCATTTTCATAAAAAAGAAAATGTTGAGTGGAAATGACATGATGCATTAAATGAAATAGATTTTCCAAGTCATTTTTAACAAAAAAAATCATATATTTATTCTAATGTTGTCTTTAAAATTATATCTTTAGGATAATTTTTTTAATATATTCTAAGAAAGAAAAATAAAGGAATAAATATCAAATAAAAAGTGCGAAAAAATCTATAAATTAAATTTAGAATATTCTTTTTGGTGTAAATTTGAAATAGATAGATATTTTCTAAGTGCACTTTTTTGCGGAAAACTCCTTTTTACCTAATGGAAAGTTGCTTAACTTTTTTCAGAATCGCATCACTTCGTTTTCTTGAATCATTTTTCTTTTTGGATAATTATCTCAACATGAGCATCATTATAGATTTAAAAAATATTTTAATCATTAACTATGATCAAGCGACTTGTAAAATTCAATATTAAAAGATATTGCAACAATAATAAAGACAAATGTAAATATATTAGTCAAAGAACAAGGTTTTTATGCTCATAAATTTTTATGAAAGTAACATCCTTTTGGTTTTACGGCAAAGCAAAAGAATGGGGAGGGATGGAAATATACTATGTGAATTTTAATTCATTGATCAAATCAAATATAGAACGAAAAATAATTTAAAATTACCCTCATCTCTAATATTTCCAAAAAACCAATAATTGCTTAATTTTTTTTAATAATCTTTTACATTCTAGTAATATTTCATTCTTAAATTATAATGAATCGAAATAAAAGAATAATTGTAAGATTGTATTTAAGTTGAATTTATCTTGTGTAATTGAATTCTCAAAATGCAGCAAAAATTAATAATCATAAAATTTCTGATTAAATTAAATGAAAATTTAATTTGATTCATTTTTTGTCTTGATGTCTTGTAAAACAGAGTTAGTTATTAAAAATTTCCTGTCGCAAATTTAATCATATAAATAGAAAATACTTTGAAAGCTTAATATTTTTTTAAACTTTAAAAATAACATTATAATTCCATACGTCCGATTGTATATTAAAACAGAAGAATGTATTATTTTAAGATGAATTCGAATTAATGAGATTTTTTCTCAGCTTTTTTAAACACTTCATATATCCATTAAAGGCAATTCAGATTCCTTTTAATTCTAGGAAAACAGCATAATTTTGAAAATAAATCAAATATACGGGAAATTAGATTTGTTATATAGTGAGCAAGCTAAAAAAAATAACATTTTTCGGTAAAATACATTTAAAATTACGACTTATTCTTTCTATCTAGTGAATTCCTTTTATTCTGTCAAAAGAAAAAAAATGATATTCAAAAATTTCAATATATTATGGAATCAGAAAATTATAAATGCTATAAAATGTTTTCAATTTTTCAGATATTCCGCACCACTTATGGCACTGGCAAAATGTAGAAAAAAAAAGACATTTGATTTTGACTCGAAGGAAATAGCGGGAATCGTAGCAAATAAAAACTGGATGAATGTTTGCAAAACGAATTGAAATAATTCTTTCATTTTCATACAAAGGAGATGGTGAGTGGATATGGAAATATGACTAATGAAGTAGAATAGACATTTCACACTTACATTTATAATAAGTGACAAATTTGTTTGATTTTGTATTTAGAATCCTATTTTTAGACTGTTACTTTCTTAATCATATTCTAAAAAATCCAAAATAAAGGAATAAATGCCAAAAAAATTTGAAAGGAAATTGATAAATTAGTTAAAATAATACATTTGAATAAATTAATACAAAGTGAAAAGAAATTTCTAAAAATATCGTTTTCACATCGTCATCATCTATCTTCTATAAATTCTTTTCCATTTTGGATAATTATCTTAGCATCATAATAAATATAATTTAAATCCTAAATTTTGAGACCAAAATTAAAATATTTATTTTTGAATGCAAATAAATTTGTAAAGAAACATGGATTACTATTATCGCAAACTTTATATTATGTGAAAGAACTTATTTTTATTGAAAACAAAAAAAGAAAGAATGAATGAAAATCGACTAAACACATTTTTATTAATAGCTTAAATCAAAAATACAACAAAGAGTGAAATAAAATTCTATTGATTGTCGATATTTTTTAAAAAAAACTCGACTAATTGCTTTGACACTTACAAATAATCTTCGTCTTTCTAGGATTTTTCCATTTATAAATTATAACCAACCAAATGAAATGAAAAATTGTAAGATTGAATTTAAGATTAATTTATCTTCTGTAAATGTTTTCTAAAAATGCGTATTAAAGATTAATATTTTCAAAAATCATCCATGAAGTATTATCATGAAGTTATGATTAAATAGAAAATTAAAGTAATACAATTTTAGGAAAGTCTTAAAAAGTTGATTTAGTTATTAATAATTTACCCTCTGAAATTTAAACATTTAGGCTAAGATAAGTAGAAAATACTTAAAAAGCTTATTGTTGCTAAAAATTTAAAAATAATAATTCAACATCGATTGTGTATTGACATAGATTAGAATTAGATTTAATGAGATTTATCTTCATATTTTTAACATTCTTACATGTTTTTAAAAGGTAATTCAGATTTATATTACAGCTAAGAAAATAACGTAATTTTGAAAATAAACCAAATATACAAAGAAAGTAGAAAAGTTATAAGTGAGCAGGTAAATATTTTTCTGTAAAATACATTTAATGAGGACTTAAAATGAAGTGAGCATTATACTGAGGACATAATTATTCTCACAGTTTGCTAGCAAACATTGAAAAATAATTTGTAGTTGTTGAAAAACTGTTGTTTAACACTAGAAGAGTTTACATATGATGTGAAATTTTGGGATAACAAATGGATGCATTTTAAAGAAATTAGGCTCAATAGAAATGTTCAGCAGTCAGGTAGAAATTTTTGATGTCTAAAACAATTTTATATTTAAATGCGTTTAGAAAAACTGCGATGCATAATGGAAAAATTTGTAGTTTTTTAGAAACATTGAGAAGATATGAGACTAGTATTTACAATGCATAACTCAACTAAGCCTAAGATAAAACTTTTCCAACAGATCATTGTGATTCGTCTTATAAAATAATGAAATTTCTTGGTTGAAATAAAAAGAATAGCCATAATATCTTTCGTACAATATTATTTCTTGATTAGAATTTGGAATATAAGTGCAAAACACCAAAAATAAAATTGATTCATTTATTGTTCATCATTTTTGAAACTTATGTTTAATAGAAGATATTTTCAAAAATTTTTGGTGGATGAAATCGCGCTCTTTAACTCACATGTCTTTCCTTCATTTTTTCTTTTATTATCCTGATATTTATCAGATATTTAAGATGAGAAAAAAACCATTTAATAAATAAAATGATGAATGCTTGTTTACAAATTTCCTAAAAAGTAAAGAAAATTTCTTTTAGGTTGCAATTTTTTTCCATTCTGCGGAATATTTTATAAATTGGAATGCTCTTTTCAGGCAAACAGAAATTTTTTACAAATTACAAACAATTTAGAAAAAAACATTTCACACTTTTTTAATAATACTACAAACATTCTAACTTATTTTCAGAAATTTGCGATATATTGCAAAATATTATCTTCAAGTTTCAACATAACAAAAAATTTTCTTAATTCTCATCATTCATTTCATTGAATCTCTTCACGGCTCTTAGATAATTTGTTGTCCTTTCATTTTTCTACAAACTACTATGTTTCAAGCAGCATTAGATTTTTGTATGGTCGAGTAAAAGTGATATGTTTAGGCAAAAAAAAAATCCAATTCAATAAATAAAAACAAATAAGGAAGCGTAATGATGCCATTTGTTTGTAAAGCATTTAAATTTTTTTTTTAAAAAATTGTACCTTGTTAATTATATAATTCTTGCAAATACTTGTTTGAAATTAGAATTGCAATTCAATTGATATTTCCCCTCCCCCCCGTTTTGTCAAGTTATTAGCAGATTTAAACAAGAATATTTCAGAAAATCCTTCCACACAAGTGGAACGGAAACGAAATAAATAAAACTTTATAATTGAGCCGTTTATTTTGAAAATGGAGCAAGTACATTTTTTTGTTATTAATTTAAAAGTTTGCGTTTCAATAAAGTTAAAAATATTCGTAAGTATTAATATAGTCCAATAGTGTTTACAGTGCTGACTAAAAAACTAAGAGTTCCATTATAACTAAATGAACTTGCCTCAATTTCAAAATTAAATAATTATTGCAATCATTCATTTAATTGGGAAATAATATTTCAGCAGCATCAGCCTTTTTTTAAAAATAAAAACAAAATACTATTCAAATTTTTATAAATATTTATTTATTTGATAAAAAGGTAAACAAAACCAAGAATATTCTAGTAGAAAATATAACATAACTACAAACAATTCAGTTTTATTAAGAATTTCAATGAAATTATATATTTCAGTTTATACGTAGGTATAATCAATTTGAATGTTATTCAAGATTTAACATTTTAAAAAATTCATGATGAACGGGAGGTATATAAGGTAATAAATCCATCATATTCTTGTATTTTTCAGATGTAATAAATCTCATTTTTTTCTTACAGAAAAGGTAAGTTTTCTATTTCTGAAATTACTTGGAATTATTTACCTTCCTCGTAGTGTTGACAAATCGATAATTTTAAATTCAAAATCTCGTTCTATCGAAGTTTTGTTGAACATTTTGTATGGTGCATCCCTTGTAAATCTTATCAGTATATAGATAATCAATTCACGATTTCCCCATCGGTATTTTTCTTTCTTTTTAAAACCGCTTTTTCCAGAGATTGGGTTGAAAATAAATTTCCATGTTTCATTTCATGTACTAAAAATTTATTATGTTTTCGACAATTTTGTATTACTTTATAGTAACCCTGGGAAATATGCAAGGAACTGGATTCTGGATTGAATAGTTACTGGATAGTTCCACTCCAAAATCGCGATCGTTCGGTAGAAATGAATGTCCTGATAATAAAATTTGTGATCAATGATATTTATTACGTTGTCACTAGACTAAATAATCGGTGATGGAAGTAAACATATTATTATCGGAACACAAAATTAAGATATATTTTTTTATCATTTATGAAAAACAGTAGAACCACCGATTTTTAATATCAAAAATAGATAAGTAGAAACACCCTAGATTTCATATATGATTTCAAATGGCCACCTTTTCTTCACCATAGAGCAACCGGAGCTAAATTTTGCCGTAATACATTCGGTCAAATATAATTTCAATCCAAGATGGACTTGCACCACTTTCAAAATAAACAGATTTTCAATACTGTTAAGAGCTAAAACTTCCATCTCCAAAATACTAGAATCTAAATACTTTTTTACTATAAATTTTTTACCCATAAAAAGATCATAACAAGTTTCATCTATAACTGCCATTTATTCTATTTTTTTCAAAAATGGACTTGCCACACTTTCAAAATAAAAGGCTCAATTTACTGCATTAAGCGAAAAACAGGCTTATACTCCTCATTTAAATTTTTGATATTGAGAATGAATAATAAAATTTGAAAGTTTGCTGCAAAATTTGAAAGTTTTTTAAGTGGCAAAAATAGAATAAAATCAATTTCAGATTGTTTGAGCACAAAAAGCGAATACAGTTATACATGTAGAGCATAAAATGTTGAAGTGTTGAATGTCAGAAAAGTTTATTAAAATTAAAGAATAATACAGAACAAGTCGCTAAAAATATACATAGACAAGGAATTTAAAACAACTTAAATAACTTATAAATATTACTAACTTATACTTAATTTATAAATATTAAAATAGAAAGCAAAACAATTTAAGAATTGCATAGATGGTTATATTTCTGTTCAAATAGAGTAACTAATTATTATTATTATTTGCAAACATTCGCTAATGTTTATATCTTTTTCTTCTTCAAACTATTTTAAAATTACAAAAAAAAAAAGAAAAAAAGAGAGAAATATTTTCGAAATTTACTGTCTTGAAATTGTTATTCGTGGCATTTAAATTATATTACTGAGATTAGAAAATGTTTTCAAATGGCTTGTCCAAATTTCTTAAAGTAGTATTTGAAAGAAGGAGCAAATACGAATTAGATAGTTCGACGGAAAGTTTGTTTTAATCTTTGCCGAAAAGAGAGATATATTTTTACGGGTTTATAATTCTGATTTTGACATTCCAAGCGAGTTAAAATATTTTATATTACTGATAACTTTTTATATAAACAATTCTTTACCTTACATTTTGCAAAAATAAAAAGCTTAGGCTTAAAATAAGAAATGAAAACGACTTTAGAAAAATCAAATCTTTCGTTTTTGATAAATTTAATTAGAGAATATTTTATTTATATTCGTGAGTATGTGTAGAAATTGTGAATAGGAAATTACAAAAAACTTTCCGCATTTGCGGTTTTACTTTTATATACTTTAAGTTCATAATTTTTCATTCTTTTTCCTATTTTCTCTATCATTTCAGAGTAATTAAAAGCTCTTGAAATAGAAAATTAAATGAATAATTTTCTGATAGATAAAAGGAGAAAAAAATAATTTTTTTATAAATTCTACACTAATGGTATGAAATTATTTGAAATTCTATTTTATAGATTTTGGCTTCTAAGCTTTGAGTTTTTTCTTTTTCATTATTAGCCTCATTTAATTTAGAATTTCATATTAATTAAAAGTCTATTTATAATGAAAATTTAAAGAAAGAAGAAGTTTTGACTTCTAAAAGAGGATGAAAGGAATTTGAAGAAAAGCATACAATTACGACGCATATTACTTTCTGAAGAATAAGATTGATTTTAACTTTATATTTATTTATCTACCGATGAAAATTATTAACTAATTATTCCATCGGCAATTTTATTTACTGAAACAATATTCAGCCTTTTTTTTCTGTTTGAAATATACTAAAAAGAATCAAATATTCATTTTGTTGATATCTTATTTTCAAGTAAAGGTGCACAATTCTCTTGATAAAGATTTATCGTTTAGGCATCAAGATAATATCGGCAAATTCTATTATCTAAACCGTTTCATTTATTTTTGCGTGTGTCGTCCGACTCGCTTGTTTAAAGATCAAAACAAATAAAAGGACAATTTTTCCTTAGAGATATTGAACATATTTGCATCTACAACATATTTGATACACATCATATTCAAATATTTTTTCACCTACCTTATTATTTTTGAACTAATGTGCTCACATACAGCCATTCAAAGAGACAGACAATAAACTCTTTGACTGTCTATCTGTCAAACGATTAAATATTTGATTTTCTATCATTCAAATAAGCAACTTATTGATAAGTTTTGGCATAAACTTTAACACAATCGACGATTTTACCAATAAAACTACGGGAAATATCTAATTTTTAAGCACATTTTATTTCTGTTTGCAATAATGCTAGCATGCACTGACTGAGAAATAAGGATATTTCCTTAAACTAATTTCGATCAAAATTTTGAAGGAAATTATGGGCCGCGGTGTCCTGGTGGTAAAGACTCGGCTTATATCAGGTTTGAGACCCGATTACCCCTAAGAACCGTTGTGCAAGCGGGTCTGGTGCACGTTAAACCGTCCGCGCCAAACATCCTCTCTCTGGTGTGGTGTGGGTGGAGAGGGGGTGCCATCTCAGGTGTCATCCTCGTCATCCGTCTGAGGCTCAAAATTACGAGGTCCGTCCCAAAATAGCCCTAGTGTTGCTATAAAACGGGACGTTAATATAACTAAACTAAATTGAAGGAAATTATAATTGTTATGCAAATATTTATTTCTATCTAAAATTTATATAGACAATATTTATATATATATATATTTCCCATCTTTATAAAAATCGAGTTTCAATCGCATCGTCCAGAATTTTATTTAACTTGAAGTGTGCAAATTTAAATGGCTTTATATATATTATTTTTATTGACCAACAAATAAATGTAAATGCGAAAACGATTTCGACGAAATAAAAAAACTCTTAAAATTAAATATTTATTAAAATTATGAGGTCAATAAAATTTTAACCTTTTACACTACTTATTGCTTCAAAGACCAGCATTTCACCAGCTCTAGGAAAATATCTAAAGCTTCAATAGACCATATCTATATAAAGATCGAGTCAACCGCATTGCCGTTAATTCTTAGGATTAAAGTTTACTCAAAATTATTCCTTTGTTGAATTTAGATAGTTACGATTTACCACAATCATGACATTTATGATAATTATTTCAAACCTAAATAAAATAAAAATAAAAAAAAATCCTCAAAAGAAAGGCAGGAGCAACGAAATTCTATTAAATTTATCTATTCTTCCTAAATAGTCTACAAATTATTTTTATTAATAAATAACAAAATTCTACGAATCCTGACATTGGAGTTCTATGTGCTTCCCTAATAGTTAAATTAATTTCAATCTTTCCCATGAACTTTACAAATTATAAATAGCTATTCCAAATTATGATGTGAGGTGCTCGTGGCCACTTTATTACACTGCGGAGTTTCGCAACATCACGATGTTACCATTTCCGTTTACACTGTTTAGATACTTTTTATCGGATAATGTGCAATTGATGTAAACCAAAAGTCTACAACGGAGTTTAGTTTGATAAGAAATCCATTATCCAACAGCATAATGGATTTCTTACTAATTAGAGTCGCTTCATATAAGACTTTAAATAACGAATGCTGTTTTTCTTTCGCGAATATAATAATATAAGTACTCTAACATAATAAGGTACGAATAAAAAAGTCTTACGACATATTTGTGAAACCATTTTCATATCGTAACCGCAAGTGAATAATGCTTTCAAAACACTTTATGAAATAATACAATAAAAAAAATAAGAAACTAGTTTAAAGCACTGAAAAATCTGCAATAAATTTAAAATAACGTTTAACCCTTTAAGGGGCCATTTTTTTTTCTAGTCATATTATGTTAAAATATTTTGAGGCTTGAAATTAGAATAAGAAAAGGGATTCATTTAGCGTATTAGATAAATTTAATTTGATTTATTAATTAATTTGGTCAATTAATAATTAAGTAACAAATCAAGACACATCATTTTATCTGAGATAAAGAACTGAAGCATCTAAGTTTCTGACTTATTAAAAAAATTGTCAGAACTTATGCCAACCTACATAAATTCATACAAAGATTGATAAATTTGGTGGGAAGCATACTTCCCACAGCCCTAGAAAGGGTTAATTAAAATTTAAGTAAATTCGTCTGGTATTCAAAAGCATTTTCTGTTGGATTTTAAATATATATCATAGAGAACAATTTAATTTAAGAGTAAGAGAAAAGCAAATCCTACATTTCTTTTCTTTATCCAACATCTTCATGAAGTTTTAGATCCGAAAGAAGTATGAAAAAGAATGGTATAAAAAACTTTAAAACTCTCTTTTCCTACTTTTGAATTTAGACGAATCTCATATTTCTTGAGAAATGCTGGACAGCTTTTCCTTTATCTTACCAGATTTTTTATGCAGTTTTAATTAACGTTGAAATGCAGTTTTAATTAGTGTTTAATTATTTTGAATGTTGTATTAATGTTTGAAAATACATAAAATTCCCAATAGTATCCCAAAAATTCCAATTCGGTATGGCTTAGATCAAATAATTTTATAGTTGTTTGTTAGATTTAGAAGAGATATTTTCAGAAACAATAGCAACATCGCAGTTTCTAAGCAAAATGTTTCCTACATTATTCTACTAACTGCTCGTTTCCAAAACATCGCGTGTGATGTGAAAAATAATAATGCTTTATAAATAACGATACATTTAAATAAAAAACATAAAAGCAAGCAAAAGCTATTTCTTAAACTAATAAATATTGTAATACTTTTGCATCTCACCAACCTGTATAATTTAAAATAAGAATATCTAAAGATTAATATTTAAAAATAAATTCGTCTAAAAATACTTTCTGATGAATCTTGACTCCAACATAAGTTTTAAGCGTAATTTTTTCTAAAATTAATCAAAATATCTAAAATAATACAGCGGGATGCATATTTTACTCAATTAATAGAAATCCCCTATATTCATAACATTTGTTAGTGCTTTTAAATTTAGGAATGCTTTTTATTAGGAAATGTTGAAACATTTTATACACAGAGAAAAGTTGTGTGCGCTTTTTGCACTTTTCATTTAAAAAAAAAAAAAAAAAAAAAAAAAAAAAAAACATTATTTTTATTTCTAGAAAAATATACCTTAAAAATCTTGACATATGTTTATATTTACAACAACGTTTTATAAAATAGCCGAAAGAAATAAACAAATTTAAAAATAAGCAAAACGTTTTAGAACATTATCTCCCAAAAATCGAAAAGCAAGCATTTCCACTTTTATACTATGTGTAAATGTGTATAAAAAAGTCGCAAAAATTTTTATGTCATCACCGCAGACAATACAAATCGGAAAATTCATTTCATATAATTTTTGATTTTACTCGTAAAAGTGAAAACTCCTAATAGATAATTTCGAAAACAGATTTTGAATACTAGTCATTCAAGAAATAAAATAAAAGTATATATTTTTTAAAGTTATTTTGCGAAAGTTTTCTTTCAAAAGCTGTTTTTCTCCTACGATCAAATGCGAACTGAAGTTCGTTAAAGAAAATGGATTTTTTCTATTATTCAAGTGAAAGAATTCAGCTCAAGAACAAAGTACATAGATGAGGGTTAACATCTTTCCTAAAATAACCAGCAGGAGTGATTTCCACATAACTTTCTTATCATACTCTTTAACAATTTTCTAAGGTCGGAAAACGCCTTACGTGGTATAGGCTTATAATAGTTACGAAATATTAACTTTCGGCATGAATTTCGCATTTTTACTGCATCTGTCATGTCATCCTTGGCGCGTCATTTGACGATAAAACCTTGGCATATGCGGGTATGGTATTAATATGCAGGTACGTTTCTTAAAAGTATCCAAATATCCAATGCGGGTTTTAAACGCGCTGTTCCCTATCGATTGAAACAGTAATTTGACAGAAAACTGCACTTGTAATCAAAAAATTCTGTATCAAATGTGATATATTTTAGTCGATGCGCTTTTTGAATTATCTCATTGGCATATCTCTGAAATTACAAACCGAGAGATAGTCAAGCTCTCATTAACTCAAAATTTTACACATGTCTACACTATAGATGTTAAATATATGTACGAAATTTTATCTATCTGGCTCTCTTCGTTTTGGGATCATCGTGATAACTTATATTCGAACAGCCAGACAGACGCATTTCCTCTGAACACATTTTACTCAAAATTTGACATAAATCTACAATTTTAGTGTATAGACCAGATTTCATTCATCTAGCCCAAGACATTTTAAGTTATTTTCGTGACAGAGAGACAAACAGGTGGGTTACATTGACCAAAACTGTGTCTTTCTAACGCATGTAGGTTTAAAGCCTAGCTAGTCGTCAAAATATCGAATTCGAATTTTTTGACGATTACTATGCTTTTTCTATGTTATGCATTCGAGAAAGTAATAAAATGCAGTCAAATTCTCAAGTAGTTTAAACGAACCTCGTTATCGTTTCTCATATCTTCAGGATTGTAGACTATTGTTAGGAAATATATAAAATATATGGAATTAATAATTTTTTCAGGTAAAATATGTTGGTAATTGAAAATGAACTAAAGTGCTATTAATACTAAGTAAAATAATTCATCATTTTCATAAAAAAAGGAACAAATAGCGAAATTCAGAAATAAAGTAAAATTTAATTGAAAAACTTAAATAATTTTAAATCGTACATATTTTTATCAAATATCTCATACAGATTTTTATCGTACAGATTTTTATCAATATCATTTTTATCAAAAATAACTTTTTTGCAATATTTCTTGTAAAATTCAACCTTTAGCTAATTTATTTTCTAAACAAGTTCTAAGCAAATAAAAATATTCAAATTGACCCCAGAGTATAATTTGTTGGAAAATTAGTGATTTTCTTTAAAGATAATATTTGATAATACCTTAATTCATAAGCGATAGATATTTGGTAAATATACGTATATCGAAATTTATATCCTTATTTTAAAAGAAATAATATTTCTGCATTAACGTCATTTGATTCTTTTAGAACTTTATAATTTTGAATAATTATTTGGATCATTATTCATAAAAATATCAATAATTTTTAATCTAAGTTATTTGTAACATTCAAAATTAAAATGTTCATTTCAGCATTTAAATCACTTTGAAAATAAACATCTTTTAATAGTTGATGAATTTTATAAAATACTAAAAACAAAGACATGTTGGTAAAAGAAAGAAAGAAGTCAAAACAGAAAATTGCAATTATCTATTCTATAGCATTATTTATAATAAATTAGAAGAATTAGAAGAAATCATTTTAAACTACACATCAACGCAAAAGTTGTTTGATAATTTCGTGAATTAGAAACATTTAAAATCAAAACAAAATAATTATTTCCCCTTTTCAAAATAATTTCTATACTCTCCAATCTCTAGAGAATTTTTCAATTCTTAAAATGGAATCAAATGTAAGAGTTAAAAAAAATTAAAATGAGTTGTAGTCATGTTTATTTTGTTTAGTTGATTTTTGAGAATAATCAATATACAGTGGCTCCCAAAAGTGTTCGTACACTAAAGAAATTTGTAGAAATTGTGTTCTATACTTCTTAATAAAGCATTTTATTAGTTGGGTTTTTTTTAATTAGCATCTTTAAATAGTTCTTAATAAAACTGAACAAATATTTTTTATAAAAAATCAAGTAGTATTGTTCTAAAAAATAAATAAATAAAAAATGTCACAAAATTAGAACACAAAAGTCTTCGTACATCCAAACATTATTTATTTAAATTCATCATAAAAATATCTTTTGCGGCTTATTTTTCTTCTAATTGAAAAATACACTAAAATCGTTTGATTTCAGTATTTAATATCATAATTATTTATTCTATTTACTTTATTCTTAGATATGACGCGCATTCGTAAAGAAACGAGTTTAGACGTACGAAAATTAATTATATTTCATTTTAAAGCTGGAAAATCAATTAGAGGCATTGCAACTATAACTAATCTACCTCATTCAACGGTGCAAAGCATAATAAAACGCTACAGAGAGGGAAAAAGGATTCCAAACAAGCCTCGTAATGGTCGCCCTCAAATTCTGTCAGCTAGAAGTCAAAGAAATAGTGTGAGTAAATTTCTAAAAAATCCACGTCTGAGTGCAATAAAGTTTACTTCACAATATAATGAATCAAATGGAACTTCTATTTCCTGTGAAACTATTCGTAGAATTCTTCGGAATGCTGGTATACATTGCCGCTCTGCACGAAGAAAATTCTTTGTAAGTCAGAAGAACAGAATTGCTAGGCTTAAATTTGCCAAATCTATGATAAACCAGCCAGAGAGCTATTGGAATCGTGTCTTATTTGCAGATGAAAGTAAGTTTAACATCTTTGGGTCGGATGGGAAAATCATTGCATGGAGGAAAAAAAAAAAAAACGAAGAACTTAATCCCAAGAATTTAGTTGGAACAGTAAAACATGGCGGTGGAGGTGTCATGGTTTGGGGGTGTATGTCAGCGGCTGGAGTAGGCAATTTAGTATTCATTAATGGTATAATGGATCATAGAGTTTATATAAATATTCTCAATAATAATTTTAAAGTGTCAGCACAAAAATTGGGCATTTTAAACAACTTTGTGTATTACCAAGACAACGATCCTAAGCACACGGACATGAATGTTCGTCTTTTTTGCCTCTATCATTGCCCTCAAACCCTTAAAACACCAACTCAATCACCGGATTTAAACCCTATAGAACATATTTGGAAAGAATTAGAGGTGCGAATAAGAAGTCACGACATTAAATCGAAAATTCAACTGAAAGCAGTAATGATCGAAGAATGGAAAAAGATCGGTGCAGAAGTAACCGACCGTTTAGTTAAATCTATATCCAAACGTTTAAAAGCTGTTATAAAGAATAAAGGATACCCTACTAAATACTAAACATTTATAAAAATTTAGAAAATTTCATATTTAGTGATGTTCTTTTAAAGTGTATGATCACTTTTGTGTCCTATTTTTGTGCAATTTTATTTATTGTCATTTTTTAAAAAATAATTTGCATCGTAATTAAAATTTATTCTTCCCTGCTTTATTAAGAACTGTAAAAATATGCTATGAAAAAATTTTCATGTAAAAATAAGAATATATAATAGTAAAGAATGAGGTTTTTAATTGATTCTTGTTGGTGTACGAACACTTTTGGGAGCCACTGTAAATGTTTGCTTTCACCAAGCATTCACTTTAGCAGTTTCTTGTTATTCTAAAGCTGCAATTAAAATTAATATATTAAAACACATTTATAAAAATCAAAATTTTAAAGAAACTATGATTTGTATTTCAAACATTTCCATAATCAAATTTATAAATTTATATTATGGATAAAATAGTGTTTCGTTGGATTGATTATAAATTTTATTCATTTTTCAATTTGTAGACGATATAAAAGCAATAGTGTAATTGGCATATTTAGCATCTTAATATTTAGTGAGATATATACATTCGTTATTTTTACGAAAAATTCAAAGGAATGAGATTGTAATAATCATTTTTATACATATTGTTTAACTATTTAAGGCCTTTTAGATTTATAAAATAGAAAGAGATATGTTTTGAAAATTAATTTTAAGAACTGGGAAATTAAAATTTCATTTTTCTGTAAGACACATTTAATGAGTTGTGAAAAGGAACATTGTTATTTAAAAAAAAAATTAACCGAATTTTACGTCGAACTAAATTTTTGGAAATATATTTCTGTTTAACATTAAGAAAATAGTAAATTTTTCTGACAATAGGCCCACGTTTTAAGGAAATTTGAGGTTTATGCCTAATTCTACAAAAATAAAACAGTGCGTAAATACTCAAAATCATCTTCGAAAATATCGGAACTAAAACCACTTTTAAAAAAAGATACTTGACTTCCAGTCCTAAATAATTATTATAGCAGATGGCTATGCTAAACCCAAGACATTAAACCAACCATTTTATCAGCTGTTGTTGTTTCTGCAGAAACAGGTTTCTCATTTCCTGGCCTCTACAAGAAGCAGAGTGTCAAGCTGCATTTTTCAGTTTCTGAAAGTAGTCTCATATATGTTCATTACATTTTATATCTGCAGATAAAATTTGCTGATCAATTTCACTAAAACAAATTTCTTATTCTGGGGCGAATAACCTTAATAAAGTAGCTATTTAATTGAAATACGATATGAGAGCACTTCTAAAAGATAATGTACATTATTAAGCGTTTGAGCATTTAGTCAGTATAATTGTAACAGAAAGAAATGGGAAGCAAACTTGCAAGATTATGTTTGCATAATCATGATAAAATTACAATGTGAATTGTAGACAGAAATGAATGCCCAGCTGACAAATGCCAAGGAAAAAATAAATGCCTGCACGGTTATACCAAATATATTTAATTGTTGTATTCTGATGATGATTAGGTGCGTGCCAAAAGTGGATTTACAACAATAAAAGCTCATAAATAAAATTTTAAATAAATAGAATTTAAATAGCTATCAAAGGACTAGCTATTAAAATTTTTTGTCATAATTTTGTGTACTAGAAGCTGAAAACCGCCAAAGGGGAAAAAAGTGTAGGCATAAAAAAGAAAAAGTGGAGAGGTCTAAATAGTCCAAGCTGAAGATTCTACATAAAATTCCAACAGCATCATTGAAACATAATTTTTAAATAATAAAATTTACCGAATATAGGCAATTTAAATTTAGAAGAAAAAAATAAAAATAAAAATAAATTTTAAAAAAATATAAAAATAAACAAAAAAGTAAAAAATATAAATAAACAAATACAAAATAAGTAAATGAAAAAATAAACAAACAGAAAAATAAATATATACAATGGCTCAGTCTAAGATAGTCCATGAATCAGGAACAAAAGGTCTGATAGAGTTCTTTTTGCATTTTTTTTCTTGTACTCACTAGATACTGTCCACAGTGCTTGACAAACCAGGAAAAATTATTGTTCAATTTGGAAAATTCTGTTTTCATTATGATGTAGGAAGTCCAAAATATTTTGAGCTTCTAAAGTCAATTTATTATTTAATAGTATTTGGGAAATGTTTAGTTGAGGTTTTATAAGTTTTCTTAAATGATGAAGAATAGGGCAATGGAAAATATAGTGTGGAATGTCATCATAATCATTACCACATCTACAACAACAATTTCTCA
>JAPMOR010047516.1:0-24597 GCA_026543865.1 Argiope aurantia | reverse complement strand
ATTTAGAGGATTCAAATGCAATATAAAGAAGTGAATTTTGTCTAGGATAGATTCTCATGAGTTCAGGCTATTTAGATTCATTAAAAATCGGAATGAGCTTAATCATTTTGTTTCGGACCGCTCTATAATCCTTTGTGCTAAAAGAGTCCGATTTTTTTTTGTTATCTTCAATCTATTCAATTGAATTTATCATAAAAGGAATTCGGATTTCAAAATTTATTTTTTGAAATTTTTAGTTTCTGGAAAACTTTTTGCTGAAAAGATGCATTCGTTAATGTATCTAGTTAGCCAAAAAAAGAAATTGTAAGTTTCCAAAGGACTTCTAAGAGCACTTAAAATTTGGTTTGCAGCTAAAGTTTTGTTTAATCATATTAAAAAATAGTTTAAAATACCTATATGAAATGTTCCATTTAATTTTAATTAAAATGAAATACTTACTCATTTGTATTCAGGTTATGCTCCATATAAGACGCATCTAATCTTCTGCAACCCAAGTAAAAAGCTGAAATGCTGAAAAATACAAATAATTCTGTTGAAGTCAAATGGCATTTACATACCTTAAGAGTTAAGGCGGGAGTTTTAAAATACTGTCTATTTTGCATTCCTGGAATGGTCACTGAAAACAATTTTCTAGGATCAAATGTGTTTATTTTGAGTCTATTTTGCTGTTACCAGCCTAGGAACCAAGTCTTAACAAGATCAAATATAGAGAATGATAATTTATTATAAACAGTTTTGGTATCGCGAATGCTTCAGCCTCTTAATCGGCTGTGGCATGATTATCGCACATCTGATTGTGGCAAAATTAATCACTTGGTACAAATTTTGCTACAATGAAATGCACTGCCAGTCTGTGAAATGAACTTTTGCCTATGCCTCGATCTTTAGTAATCTAGTGGGCATTTAAACAATCTATAGGAAACAGAGGGAAAACTTCCTGTGATGTGATGGCGCATATTATTTTGGAAGAAAATTCAGTTTTCGGATCATCTTGGAAGTTTGTAACGTGCGAGTCATTTACAGCAATGAAACTATTGACGCGTTTTCTTATAAATTTACTGCAATATCTGAAATATTTTAGTCAAACATTTTCCCTTCAGATGAAATTTAACAGAAACATCTTATTTTTGAGGTAATCAAATAAACAAAATATAAACTCATTTTGCCATTTACAGAAAGAAAAAAAAAAAAAAAAAAAAAAAAACATTTTTTCAAATAAAAAAAAAAAAAAAAAAAAAAAAAAACTGAAGATAGTGAAATGAAAAATTCAAATTAAAGCAAAATTCATTAAACAGGTTGGTAGATGAGCGTTAACTCAGAAATTAAAACTCACTCGTGTTAGCACGATTCAAAATTTCAGTTTCGTTTTGGACAGACTTCTTTTTAACTATTGAATATTTAAAAAAAAACAGATCATAATTGTTCCTTGTTTTTGTTTTTTTGCAGGCCCTCCCAGGGAAATTCTGGAGGAAATGCCAGTATCCAGAGAAGGAGGGAGATTCGGATCCGTAAGTTTGTTTCTTTTGCTTTCCGTTGCCTCACTTGAAAAGTTTCTGAATGTTAACTCCTTTTTAAAAATCTGTTTTTGTGAATATAAATCTTTGTGTATTTTTTACTTTTTATTTACTTTAACTTTGGTGTTCTGTATTTAAAAATTCACAATTTCATCTGCAGCATTTAAACAATTTTATAAGAAATTCTATCATAAATAAAATAAAAGTTGTAATTGAAAAGCATCTGTTTTTCGTATCATCTTTCTCATGCATATTTAATTTTTTAAATGTGTAAAAGCAGCATTTTAGACCTATAATTGGAAAAATAATTAGTCCCCCCCCCAATGTTCCGTTAACTCTTCCCATTCGCCGCGAAGGAATACTGATTGCGACTTTTATCTGGTCTTCACAATGTCTTACAATCTCCCCCTCAGCATTATTTTCTTCCTGCTTTTCGTTTTGTTTTGTTTACCATTACAGCTGTGGTCATTTGCGCCTTAACAATCCACACTTGTTTCAGCGAATTTAGAAAAAATTTAGTAAACTGGAAACAAATTTAGTAGAGTAAACTTCTGTAAAAAAAAAAAAAAAAATTGAAAGACCAATGTTGCGGTTTAATCGTAAATTCGAATTGTGCATATTTAGCTGCATCTCCGGATGGGCTAATTGGTGATGATGGAATTGCAGAAGTAAAATGCACAGCATCTTGTAATAATATTACTTCAGATAAGGCAATCAAAGCTAAAAAATTTCCATTTTGGAATTTAATTAAAGATGGAAAAACCACCATAAATAAAAATCGCAAATATTATTTTGAAGTACAGTGTCAGCTGCATATAACAAAAAAGCTTTTGTTTATTTTCAAAGTGATACGGAGAAAGGGTAGAAAACAGAAAAAATAATCGTAATGCAATATTTTAGAAATAAAAAAAAAAGATTCTTTTATTTTAACTGTTTATTGCCAGAACTTGTTGATCCCAGATATCTTAGCTGATTGAAAATTCTCGATCTTTCTGCGATTATAGAAGTATATATCCGTAGCTTTTTACCCTCCTCTAGATATATTTATAATTTTACTTTTTTATATATAAAAAAATCGATGCTATTTTGTCTGCATTTTTTGTATACATTTTATTTGATCTTGCATTTGAGATCTTGTACATGCATTTAAGTTATTCATATATCTTGCATGATAATTAATTCTATTATTGATAGAAAAGTAAGATTGCTTGTATCAGAAAAAATAATTAGCGGAATTAAAGTCATTTAAAGAGAAGTAAGATATAAGAAAATCTGTCCTCTTTTATTTACTAATATTTGAATATTCTCATGTTTCTGAATGAGTTTTCTTCAAAACCGCTATTATCTATACTCATAAAAGGAAAAAAAATGTATGTATATTATAATAGTTCACTAAACAACATCCTTATTTAGAAACTAGCCGCTCAGTTCAGGAAGAAACGGAAATGCGCGAGCACATATGACGACAAAATACAGATTACCATAATTTATTCGAAAAACTTTGCGGATGGCTTTGGAGAAGGATGAAAATGTAGTTAAATTTTTCAATCCAATCGGACACGATTAGTGTTTTTCGGGAAATAATTGCCATTTAGGACAAGATGCGTTCATTCGTTTATCTTTGTTTTGTTTTATAATTAAGTGAATATTTACTGCTTATTTAAATTTTAATATAAAAATCGGATCAGTTGGAAAAACTCGTTTTGAAAACGGCAATTTCGGATCTGTATAAAGAATTAAAGAAAATGTTCTATATTTGAAGATAAACTCATTTTTTATACTCACGAGATTAAAAACGTGTTTATTTCATGAGGTACGATAAATATGCACAAAGAATCTTACATTTGATCAAATTTATATACTGGAAAAAAAGGGAATAATTTCATTTACAGTTGAATAATAGAATCTGTATAACACACTGCGGAAATTTCAGTATTACGAATTAATTTACGAGGGCGAGTCATTTTCTTTGGTTTTTATTTAATCCTTCATTGTTCAAAATTTAACGAAATTTTCAATCGAATGGATATAACCTTTAAAAAAAATCTTGATAATTATATCAGAAAAAATATGTAAATCTGAATTATTATTTAAATTTTAAGGTTGAAAATCTATTTTATTTCTATATTTATTTATTTGAATAGCAGAAGCAGACGAATTAAGTTTCAGATATATATATTAAATTTATAACTTCAAAATTTAATCATACTTGAAGATTGAATGCATGGTAAATTTATTTACAAAATTAACATCAATTTACATCTGTGAGAGTTTTAAGAAATAGTAATTAATTTTTTTTATACGAAATACACTAAGTATAATTATAAAACGTTCAGATCTTAAGTCTGAAGAACAATTTTTTTTTTTTTTTGGAATCGTACCTTTCGGTTTGCATATACGTAAATTCAAAAGCGCTTTGAAATGTCTGTATCAAATTTAATATATGGTCTTTATTTCCCATCAGATTTTGATTGAAATCCATTCAGAACGATTTTTAGTCTTGTCTGTCCGAGTGCAATTGACCACGATAATTACAAAACTTAAAACGCTAGATGGATTAACATTGGCCTACACTTTTACTTCTACACATTTACACGCAGCAATATCATATAAGTGTTTAGCTTCTCTAAATTCTGCGAGGTTGGAATCAAACTTATTTGGACCTTTTCTGCCTCTAGACTTAATAAATTCCTGTATTTAGCATAAGCTTTTATCATTTGTAAAATTCTTTTGCTAGAAATAACGGGAATAGAAGCTCTTGACCTATTTTGCGAACTAAAATGTCGCATTTCTCTTACAGAAGATCCTTTTCCGAAGCAATTTTGCGGTTATGTCTAATATAACAATTTCACTTCATAACAGATTCGCAAGTAGGCAGTTCAATTTCAAGCAAGTCACTAAATTTCCCAAAAATAGGGCCTCACAGTTTCTCTTAAGAGTCTGAATTGTACGCAGAGGCTACAATTCAAAAGTGAAAAAATCATTGAAAAGTGAAGTGAAAGTTATTTAAATGTCAAGACAGAAATTAAAACAATAATAAAGGCATTTTTCGTCCTTTTGCTGCAAGTGTTGATGCCGAAATATTTTCTTCGTAAATAGCGACATTTCTTGAATCTTTCTGGATACCATTTTATGGCATTGCTAGTATAATAATTAGTGTTTATCGTGAATTGACAATCTATTTAAACCTAGAATTTTTTTATTTCAGCCAGCCGAATCGAGAACCCCCTCACCCCAGGAGCCCTCTGCCAGCTGTAAGTGAGAAATTTCGTTTCCAGCTTTTTCACATCAATTTTTTAAAGAGAAACCTGATCTGCCAAGTAATTGGAGATCTAATAATGTGTCGGCTACCGAAGACATTTTTATTGTAATGTTTACTTATTTTTTTACTTTTTTTCTCAAGTACTAAGTACTGTTAGGGAAAATGTAGCAGTTGTTTAATACAATACAGAATGCTTAAATCTTTGCAGGGACTTGTTTTCATCGGATATGACAAATAACGATTGGAAGTTTTAAATTCAACACAGTTATAAATGTTCATTGTAAGCCCCTCCAAAAATTCAAACGATATCAAGATGCGGTGTAGCGGGACAAGCATTGTTGGGGGGCAGTCTCATAAAATATAATAATTTCATATTATCATTATATATCGTAATATCACAAACATTTCATATAATCAAATACATGCATATCTGCATCTTTGCTTCATACTAGACATGGGACCTCGGTGGCCTGGTGGTAAGGTATAGGCTTCTGAACTGGCATGTTCCGAACCCGATTCCACTAAAGAACTGTCGTGTAAGCTGAACTGGTGCACGCTAAATCAGTCGGGGTCAAATGTCCTCCCACTGACGTGGTGTTGGAGTCTGGAGAGAGGGGGGTACCAGCTCAGATGCCCTCGCCATCTGACTGCAGTTCAAAATGACAAGGTCCGTCACAAAATAGACCTAGTGTTATTTTAAAAATGGGACGTTGATATTACTGAACTCGCATTAGACTTGGAGAAAAAACCGTGGGATGAGTTACTGCACCACTCCGATATTCTTCGCATTTCTGAGGGAAGAAGGGGGAGATCACATTGAACTCTTTTAACTTCGTTGAATTTAAACTTACAAAAGTTAGTTTTAATAACCGATGAACAGCAAAGCTGTACTTTATATTCTTTCAATAGACCTGCAGAATTGGGATATTAATTTATTGTTTCCGAAGTCTTCCGAAGAATCAATCTTTCGCAACAATTTTTTAAGGGAATCGAAATGGTCAATATTTACGCAGCTGTTATTCTGGCTTGTCAGAAAGAAGAAACATGACTATATCAAATGACTTTCTTGCAAGTTCTTAATAGATACCTCGAAACTTTTTTGCAAAGATTTAATCAATATTCTAAAGAATAAAACGAGAATGTTATCTTGATCTGAATACAATTCAGCCGTGGCACATAAAAAGAACTTCTTAAAACCATTATTTTACTCGTGGCTTGTTTATTACTTTCTCGTACACAGTGTGACGAGAATGTATATAATCGCCAAAAATATTCGAACTCGAGATTTTTACAAAAATATACATACCCAAGTTTCGATACAAAAATATTCGAACCCAAGTTTCAACGCCCTCCCCTCCCCCCCTTCTCGCGTTCGAAAAACGCATTAAAAAATTTTCGTGAAATTTTTTATTTTATTCGGTTTGGAAAAACGCGTCGAAAACACAAATTCGAATTTCGGATTTTATTAAGTACATGGAGGAGAATGAATTGCCAAAAAAATCCACTTTTCGAGGCATTAAACGCAAATCTCTTAGAGGATTGCACGATAGATTCCGTAAAAATAATAAATACAAGCCAAATTTTAATATTTCGTAATTATTGTACACTATTTCTATGCAAAGTGTTGGCTGGGATAACACCCGTATTAGAAAGTATGCGAAAAAGTTTTAGTGATTCCGCTCTCGCCAGCTATACTATTACGAAAACTTAAATAGCTTACGAATCTAGCAATTAAAGTGTATGTAATGGCGTACGTTACGGTATAGTGCCCTTTGGTCTGTACATCATGAATACACTGTGTGCTGCGTTCTCTGTGTAACGATTTGGGTTGGCATCACCCTAGTTAGCGAAAACACGTATTAGCATATTTCTTGTGAAAACAACCCCAGATTGAAATCTTGCTTTCAGCATGCCGACTGCATTGCCTTAAGACTCATTTCATATCGAATGAATCGCATACCGATGAGGTTAGTATGTTAATCTCGGCTTAAGCCATACTAAATTTTGTTGTTCCATTCTGTAATATTGAAAGCTGCTTAAGAATGGGAATATTCCAAGAGTCAAGGGATTTTTACTGCTATTTATAGAAGTTGCGAGGCAATAAACACAATTGATTGGATTTCGATTGATATTTTTGAATAATGATTTTGCTCATATTAATTTAAATTTCCCATTTGAAAATCAATGAAGAGTAATTTTTTAATTTTTTTACAGGGTCCACCATAACATCTTTGCGGCAGGTATGTAGAAATTTCATATACTTCCTTTAATAAAACTTGAAGCATTTTCTGAAAGCCTCTCTTGGCATTTCTGCATTCCACAATATAAGCAATAATATTATTATGTAAATGATAAACAAAGTTTCATTTATTTGAATTCAGAAAAAAAAAGCTTATTACTCTACTTGTTAAAATGAAAGTTACTCGTTAAAAGAAATGTTTAACTAATAACCTACGATTAACATCTCCACCATAAAATCATTATTTAGCGTCAGTAAAGACATTTATAGTAATTTAAAACTGTATTGATTCGTTTAGTTCATTTCTCATTTTGAAATATCCAAAAATTTATCTGGTCGGTTAAGTTAATCAAGTCGAAATTCATATATAATATGTAATATTTCAAAATCTAATTTCAATTCTAATTAATTGTCAACATTTTATCTCAATTTAGCTGGTATTAAATTTGATAAATAACAATAGCAGGGAAATATCTGCAATTTATGAAATTATGGCACTGTTTAGACATTTCAGATTTAAGCTGTGTCTTAATAGAGGCTTAAAAATGTTCTGTAAACCTTTCAATTCAACTAGAAATGTTTTTTCCCCCCCTACTTTAGGAGGTGCTCATGTATCAGCTGGAATATGGATACTGGCTAGAGAAGAATGATGAATCCGAAGTTGAAATAACTCGCCTGAAGGTATGATATTTTATTTGGTGTTTTGTCATTAATTTTCATTTGAATTTTTTTTGCAGTCATTTACTGTGACCTCAAATATTTTTTTATTATCATCAAAAGCTTATAATGATTAAAATAGCAAATAATGAAGTTGAAATTAATTCTTTAAACATCAAATTCCTGAATTGTGGATGGAATTTATTATAAGATGTTATGTGTACTGGTTGTTGTTGTTTGTTGTGGTCTTGTCCAGCAGTGAAATAGGATTAGATCTGTCCAAAAGTGTCTAAAATGGCTTTGGAAGAGGAGGGTTGCCAGAGCCTCCGGTGAGGTTGGACTTCAACCTGTTGGTCTGCAGAAGGTATTTTTTATTTCCCTTCTTCCCAAAGGAAAAATCAATGAAGGCAATCCCCAATTCGCCACTAGGGGACGCGCCCTGTAGGGGTTATAGGCTTCCCCGAGGGATGTGTACTGGTATAACTAATGTTGGGAAAAGTTAATCATGAGACTTTAAAATATCCGATTTGCAGAATAACAGGAATTTCTTAAACATAATGACAATTAAATTATTTTTTATGCGTTTAGCACATTAGTGAAATTTCCTCCAGACAACAAATAAGGTCGAGCCTTTTCTCTTCTCAACCGGATTTTTTTCCCTCTGAAATGGGTAAAGAGAATTTTTCTGCTTGTCTGAATTTTCACTCTTTGAAGCTAAACTTGGATAAGACAGCAGGGGTACGGGAATACTGGGGTACCATTTCACCCGATTTAAAGATCCGCAATAGACACCAAACGATACGTGTGGAGTAGAAATTCTCAATTTAGAAAGATTTTGTGGCAGATTTTTTTGCGGTAGTTAAAGATCTTTTAGTTTTAAAATGTGTGAAGATATATGGTGATAATATTTGCAGGTAATATACTTAAATTTGATTTGAAATAAGGTATTATGTAATGAAATTTGCATTATTCATTTGTAAGCTAATGATGTACTATGCTCCAGTTTTTTTACTCATTTTTATGCCGGGTTTAATAAGACGACCACAGGCAGCGCATGTGTAAAAAAATTAACTGATTTATATTTGCCACAATTTCATAAGATAAGGTTTGGCATTTCGTTCGTGACTATAAATTGCCACCTTGGTGTCTTTGCAATTTTCTTTTTCACTTTGTATCGTATGAAAATGATGGATATTTACACAGAGACAGGGTTAAATTAAAAAAAAAAAGAAATGGTCAACATACCTAAATTTGGAAAAGAAAAGGCAAATAAAATAAAGAAAACAGAATCTCGCATCAAAAAGAACAAAAAGCAAAAAATGTCGCAATTAATCAATAAGTGGCCAATTTATTCACGCCAAAAATCCTAAATTCTACAAACGCATGTGCAGTAAGAAAAATACAATACAGTGGCATGTTTTACTTCAGGACATTTAATTACCTCGAACCTATTGCTTCCTATATTTTGAAAAAATTACATGGACGTTTCCAACAAAGAAAATGTTTTGAATATAAAGTTCACAAATTCTCAAAATATAACTCAATTATTTATACGAAAACTGAAATATCCCCCCCCCCCCTTGGATCAAAATTGGATCACCTGTGGAGTAAATCTAAACGCTAAATTACTGCATGTTTGAAAAGCAGTTTTTTGAAGCAATTATAATCTAGCAATCGCTCAGCTAGGGCCAGTTCAGCTTTCTAAAAGTTCTGAGGCAATGCAGATGTCAGATGCTCCCAATTCTTCTTTTTAAATCTAAAAATTATTATTTTAAATTTTTATTTCTGCATAAGTAGTTTTAAACAATAAGTTTTGATACACTAAAACAATGACTGCTGAAAGCGAATAATGTGTCACGTTCTGGAGAGTAGGTTTCAATATCTTGCAAATAAAACATTTCAAAATGCCAATTTAAAAGTATCTTTTTATACAATTTTAAAGAAATTGCAACTTTTTAAACCAATTTCAATCATAATTAATTATATGATCCAGCATATTTTATTATGAAAGAGCATTTTACGGCAGTGTGTGTGTTTGTTTGAAATCTGCTGACGAGATCGTTTGCTCAGCAAGTAAAAAATTTGACACTTCAATAATCTAGATGCTGTAAATGCGTAAATCGAAGCCACTTTTTTGGAATTTTAATAAAAAATAAATAAAATTGACGCTTATTTGTTATAAATATCAAATATTGAGGTGAAAAATTATTAACAACATAAAATTAAAAAATTTACCTAATGTTATAATAACAAATATTCTGATTTTTTAATTTTTAAAATATTTTAGGTGGATTTTACAATAACAATTTCATTGCTGAAATGAAACTTCGCATTGTTACTATAAATATGTCACCCTGCCTTCCCCCCTCCATCGTTGTGATTAAGATACGAAGATTCGGCTTATTTTTGTGTGTTAGGTTTCGGTATAAGATATACTTTTAATAAATTAAAAATTTTGCGCCCTTGCAATGAAGTTTTCACCTCAGAATCAAGCAATAGCGGAAAATATTGGAAGTGCCTCCACGTTAAAATACTGCTGCGTTCTCTTGTGATATATGTATAAACGTGTAAAAAAAAAAAAAAACCTTAAAAAACCCTTAGACAAATGCAAAACATAATAACAGAACTAGTGCAAGACTTTTGAAATAATGTAAATTATTTGTCTATCAAAATGAGAACTGTAAAAAAATCTTCTGCCGAGAAAACATTTGAAATTTTCAGTAATCATTAATCCTAGTGAATCAAATGGTTACCAAAGGCTGTTATTTAGAAAAAATTGTTAGAATAATATTTCAAAATTTAACGATACTCGATCTTTAATTTGAATAGGTTCAATCACTCAATAATTCTTAGTAATTTAAAGGAAAACTTCAAATTAAATTATCTTGAAAATGCTTAATGGTGACCTACTTTACCAATTGATAATACAGCCCTTACTATAACTTGGAAAAAAATACAGAAGTAACATGAAAATAAAATAACTCTTCATAAACAACATTTCAAATTCTGAATTTATCGCAATTAGTTTCCGTTAAATTAAGCATTAACTGCAAATGAAAAATTTTTTTTCCTTTCCCATGTGAATCGCATTTTTCTTAGTCAGTAACCTTTTTAATTGCGAGAAGGCATTTTCTTTTCATTTTCATGGGAAGTTTGGAGAGGGGGTGTCAGCTCAGGTGTTGTTCTCGTCATTTGATCGCGGATGAAAATTATGAGGTCGGTCCCAAAATAGGCCTAGTGTTGCTTTAAAACGAAACATTAATATAAATAAAACTAAATAAAAAATCTGATACGAGCTCAAATGAAATTGGGAATGCACATCTTTCATTATTGAATCTCAAATGGAGGTTTATTGAAATTCCAATTGTTGATAGTTTTGTTTTAAGCCCTATACTGCAGTTGATAAAGAAATATATTTTTATTTCAGCAACATTATTAAAAATACATTAATAATATTAGAGAAATAAAATACGGATTTTCCTCGAAATCAAGTCAAATATTTTGGCAATCACAATATTTTGCATTTCAGATTCGAGGTAGGGGAGGAAAAAATAAATAAATATATTATATCATTAACCAATACATTTTTTATGTTTTTCATAATTTGAGAGGGAAAATCCCTCAATTTATTTATGATCAATTTATTTACCCATTGAGGGAAAAAAATGATGACTAGTGATAAGCTAGAAAAAAAAAATCTCAGCAAGATGAAATATTTTGCTCCCACGAAAAACAAACAAACAAAGAAAGTAAAACAAGTTTAGATGCTGCGAGTACTCGAATTTCTCCCCCCCTCAAAATACCACTTGGGATTGATTTGAGCTTTGTAGTATGCAGGGAAAAAAAATGAAGGCTTTTTATCAAGAGATTGAAACAACAATTCGATCTCGAGATTTAGTAACAAGATCACAATCCAAATTTCATTCATTTAAGTCATTGCGTTTTGGACTTATATGCGAAAAGATAAACAGACAGTCGACATTAAATTCCAAATTTGATAAGGAATTGTACTTTAGATGCTAAAATTGTATACCAATTTTTATCCAACTAGCTCAGTTAATATGTTCACTTATACTAACATACAGGCAGACTTTCTGAGAATGGATTTCGTTCAGAATTTGCGGTGTCCTGCAAATTCAGTGTAAATACCACCGATCAAATTTCATCTGTTCAGTTCAAAGCCTTTGAATCGTCTGCAAATAAACAAAACACCCAAAAAGTGCTTTTTGAACAGTACTACTTATATTTAAAAGTTGAGAAAAATTAATGCAAGCATTTAGTAAAAAAATTTATAATACGGTTATCATCTTTTGCGTAATCCCAATGGACGATCCAGGGTTGCTCATAAGGGGAATAATGACAGCATTTAGTAAAAAAATTTATAATACGGTTATCATCTTGAAACCGAAGTCTGCATCTTCATCATTATTTAACTATTCTAACCTAAAATTTGTGCTGTTGAGTGAATCGTTTCATTTTGAGTTGCGATTTGATTATTGAAATATAAATGCCAAGTATCTAGATTGCGAAAATGTATTTTTGATATCCAATTTGAATATCTTTTTAACATTTCTAGAGAGCAGTTGAAGTGGCTGCTATGCAGAGCCTCCAACAGCCGGCCTCACCTTCTCGTAAACGTAGAAGTGAGTCTCCAGAAATGGAGAAGCCGGCTAAAAGGACGGCTATAGCAGTGAATGGAAACCAGCCATCACCACGTCATCTTGTGAGTAGAGTTTGTTATACAATTTCATATGTTTAACTTGTTGATTTTTTCCCCCAAAGGATACGACTTTGGTTAAAGCGTTTATTAGTATGTATTAAATCTTAAATGGTGCCGATTGAGAACGAATGGATATTTAAACAGCATAAAACTTAAATTTTATTTTAACAATCAATTTGTCTGTACAATTTGTAGATGTTAAATCTCTGTGTAAGTTTTACCAATCTAGCTCTTGCCGTTTCGTAGTTATTATTTGTCAGCTGGGTTGTCCAAATATAAGATTTCAACTAAAATGGATTTTATTCGAATTTCGATACGTATTTACAAATTCTTTGTAAAGGTCATACACAAAAAAAAAAAAAAAAAAAAAAAACTAAATTATTTTTTGTCATGGATTTGACGATTACAATACTTTTTCTATATTTCGAATACCAGAAAGTGAAAAAGAAAAAGAAAACAAGGATAAATATATGCATTGATTCAGTGCGTTTTTTTGCATTTAATTTGTTTTAATGCTGTATTCCTCTACGCATTCTTTCAAAGATTCAGACAATGGTGGAGTCCACTTTAAAATTCCGTCTATCTATAAAAATATAAAATAAAAAAAAACCAAAAAAAGGCCTTTCATCTGTGTAGTGAAATAACAAATTGCTTCAACGGCGAAAGTTTAAAATAAGGAAGAGAAAAAACGAGGGGGGGGGGGGGACGAGAATATATTTTCCATTTGAAAAATTCTGCTTTCATTGCAATATAGGAAATTCAAGACAGCTGTTACAATCAATTTTTTTTTACTGATAAAATAAATAATTTAATAAATTTTAAACTTAGTTAATAAATTTTATCAAATGATGGTGAAAGGGCAGTATAATATCCTTCAAACTGGAAATGTAGTTTTCTTAAAATCTATATAAACTGTATTCACTAAGGGGCCGTGTATATGTTACTGTCAAAGCCCGAAAGCGGCCAGTTCGCGAATTCGCCGGCCAATTCGCGAATTGGTCAACGTTGCTGTAAACTTACCGGCCAATGTCCGATCTTTTCTTGATTTCGGGCTTTGGCCGGCCAATTCTCGAAGTGACTTGGGACGATTGGCCAAAGTAGGAAGAAAGGAATCAAGAGCAGATTGTTTTACACACTGTAAAAAATGAAGTATTTAAAAAATAAGTGATTCTGTGTACTGTTTCAAGTACAATTGTTTCAGAAACGAGTTCAAATATAAGTGACACCTCTAAATTAAATACAAGCTTGCAATATATAAAAATATGATCTCGTGTTCTGTTCTCATTAAAACCATAACGGAAATTATTCAGTGAACGTATATACTGTAACAACGTGATAGCGTGAAGATAGATCTGCGCCCGTCAAAATGAACGAATTATATCTTGAACAAAGGCGTTGCGTATCTTGTATGGATACAAAGGCCAAAGACAAATAGCAAATATAAGGGATAATTGAAACAAATATGAAGGAAATATAGTTTTGTTATTAATATCATTTAAAGACATTTCTTTGTTGGCGCCATCTGTCTCATTTCGCCTACAACATGACCTTATTTATATTTTATACAAAAATGGCATTATACTTATTTACCACTAGCCGCCTTTGGCGACCAGTCGGTTCGCCAGTATTAATGATTGCTAAAATTTTCAATTAATGTAACTTGTTCTCTTAGTAGCTTTTTCTGCAAAATATTTTTTAGCTTCATATTTTGGTACTTATGATTCAGTCACACTTTTAATGCAGGCCTTAAACAGTTCTGTTCATTGTACTACTTATCACTTTCTATAATGTTTTGTCAGCATCCATAAAATTTCTACTTTAAATTAAAGTGGAAATGTTAAACTGCAATTAATATGAAAACATTTCTTTACTGAAACTCGCCATTTGTCTCTTTATTAAATACGAAAATTGGAAGCATAGTCGTTCTTCATTGAAGTAGTATGTGCGCTGCTGAATAATATTCGTAATTTATATAATATATTAAAAATGATTCAACAAAAACTTGTTTCATCATGAATTTCATTTTTTAGTTTTTCTTTTAAAATATTTAAATCCTGTAAATAAAATTTTTTTATTTGTTTTCAGTCGGTAATTATACTTTAGAAAGTTTAAATTTCACAGTCCTTTTGTCCTTATTAATCATATTCTGCGAAATACTCTTGAAACTTCTAGTTAAAAAAATTAACATCTCCATCTTCTGCAATTAAATCTGACCCATTTTTGAAGTTTTTATTCACGAATTTTTTAACAACCAGCATTTTCATAATCGCACGTCCATCGCTATCGAGAAACCCTGGCAGAAAATTGGCGTATCATCTTTAAGGTGGTCGATAAAGTGGTCAGTTTTTATAGAAGACTGATATTAAACATAACTTAATCAGTTTTAGTGACTTGAGTTCAACAATTTTTTATTTAAAATGGTGGCTTCTCAAGAATATTTTGTTAAATATGATTCAAAAAGCGGAGGATCTATGTGAAAAGTTGAAATTCGTGATTCAGCGGAGCATTCATTGATTCAAGTTAATAAAATATAATTACTTCGTTCATTTAGACCATTTTGTTAGCAGATGTATGCTGCAAATTAGCTGATGGGCGGGCGCTGATTAGAGTGATTTTCCTATATATATATATATATAATATATATATAATAAAATATTAAACCTTGTTTACCTTAAATTAAACCGTTTTATAGAATTAATAATATAGATATTTTAAAAGGCCATAGAAAACTTTTCCTGAATTTACTTTTTAGAATATTTCATATTTCAAATTTTTGTCACTTCGTGCAGAGACGCTGGTAATTACGCTTTTATATAGTTAATCTTTATATGTATAATAATAGTTCATTTATTTAATTTGCACCTATGGTATACCAACCTATATTCCTCGCTGTTTGTATTAGAGTTCAATCAAGTTCAAATTTTTAATTTGAACTTCTGTTAATACGATGACAACACGTTGCTTAAAAACTAATTTTTAGCGATTAACGCGCTCGTGCAGATTAAATTTTCTTTTTATTTTGTGAAAATTTTATTGTCGAAAAAATAATCAAAATATATTTTTAAAAATTGGTTGAAGATCAAAACTTAAGGTTAATGCATTGGTATAATTATAAAGAAAATTGTTTGAGCTTGTTGCAAAATCAATTGCAATTGTTTGCAAAAATCAAATTCGCGCTGTAATATTTTCACTAGTTATTGCTGAAAAAGGCCGAAATTTTGCTTAATTTTTAATTAAAATTCCACTAAAAAATTGTAAAAAAAAAAAAATCGCTCCGAGGTGCACATCCCCGGCCTCCTAGTCCTACTTATGCTACATTGGTAGCTGTAGATAAAACGTTCTGGCCTGTAGAACGTTTAGAAGTCTTATGTGCACTACAGAATAATTTTCATTATTTATAAAGTCTCAAAGAATTATTGAAAATAAATATCACGGATTCAATGAAAAATTCAGATTTTATTTTTATTTTTAAAAGGATATAAATGCAATAATATTTTATTGTTTTTCGGTTTATAAATATATTAAAAAATTATGAAGTTTAAATTTTAAACAATCTCTTGGCCCTAAGGAATCATACTCTGCAAGATATTCTTGCCACTCCAATTTTTAAATAAACTTTTTTATTTTCTGCTTTCAAATGTGACCGATTTATTAAGTTTTAAATACTGCAATATTAGAACAATCAATATTTTCATATTTTAGAGCCAATCACTCTTGGAAAAACTCTGGGAGATGATTGGCTTCTTTGAGACGGTCAATGATGTGTTTTATAATCAACCCTTTTAATAAAATAGTGATATTGAAATTTTCATAATTCGGTCATCTTTAATGATTGATGTAATTGATTGGAAAGTGCAACTCTTTTGATTGAAAAGATTATATTTTGAGCTTCAACTAGATGCAAAAATCACTTTGTGCTGTAATACTTTCGGAAATTATAAAGGAAATAAACGTCAGAGTTTAGCTTAATTTTTAATTACTCAAAATTCTAATTGAAAATTAAAATGAAAAAATCCCACCGAAGTGCACATTTTCGGCCTCCAAATTATACATGTACCAATTTGCGTGGCTGTAGGTTAAATGGTCTGGCTTGTAGAGCGCCAACACACATTAAGCTTTATCATAAGTATAGATTATCTTTAATATTTAATCGATGTGCGTGTGTTGGCGCTCTATAGGCCAGACCATTCTACCTACAGCCAACAAATATCTCTGAGGCCGGAAATGTGCACCTCGGTGCGATTTGTTCGATTTTGAATTATAGGATTTTAATTAAATATTAAGCGAAATTTCAGCGTATTTCCGCTATAACTTCCGAAAATATTACAGCACAAAATTGATGTTTGCATCAAGTTAAAGCTCAAACATTGTCTTTTTAATGATGCCAATGATTTAACCTATTAAGTTTCGATCTTTGACAAATTTTTAAAGAAATATTTTAATTATATTTTTCGACAATATATTTCGCACAAAATAAAAAAATTTAATCGGCATGAGCACGTCAATGGGAAAAATTAGCTTTAATCAACGTGTTGCCAACATTTAACAGAAGTTTAAATTGAAAAATAAACTATTATTTCAAATTAAATATATATAAATGTAATTTTCAGAACTTGTCTGTATGAAGTGAAAAAAAAAAATTCGAAATATGATACGTTCCAAGAAGTAAAAGGAGGAAATGTTTTCTATTATCTTTTACAATATCTATATTATTAATTCAATAAAACAGTTTGATACAAGGCAAACTTGGTTTAATATACATAGGATAATCACTCGAACCAGCGTCCATCAGCTAATTTAGGGCATATATCTGCTGAAAAAATATTTTAAGTGAACTAAGCAATAATATTTTATTAACTTGAATCAATAAATACTCCGCTGAATTACGAATTTCAAATTTTCACATAGTTCTTTTGCCTTTTGAATCATATTTAACAAAATATTCTACAAAAAACATTTTAAACAAAAAAAATTATTGAACTCAAATCAACTAAATCTCAATCACTAATTTGAATATCAATCTTCATAATTTTTTCTTACTGTATATTTACTGACTGAAAACAAATAAAATATTTTCTTTACATGATTTAAATATTTTAAAAGAAAAACTAAAAACTGAAGTTTATGATGAATCAGAAATTTTTGTTAATCAATTTTTAGGATATTATATAAATTATGAAAATTATTTTGCAGCACACGTACTACAGTGCCCGAAAAAATTATAAGGACACTCGAAAAATCGTCAAATCTAGAAGCCTTGTTTACAGAATCGTATGCAAATTTTTGCAGTAAAAATAGAAGTAAAACTAAAATATTTTATGTGTAAAGTAATTAAAATTTTCAATTTTAAATCTGCTAAAATTTAAATTTTGATTTTTAAACCTAAATGAAAACGGAAAAAAGTATAAGGACATTGCGTTTTCTCCAGTAATTATTTAAAAATTTGCATATTTGAAAGCATAAAATGACAATTCCAAGTTAAAAGATTCATTTGCGAAAATAATTTCCCACTCGGCGAATTTCAGTGTGAATTTTTAAACGATCCCCAAAGGAACTCAACTTTCTGACTCTGAAAAAGGAAAAATTGTTGCTTTTCGAGAATGTGGATTAAGTGGATGGGAAATTTCAAAAAGATTCAAGATATCTAAAAGGGTGGTTTATAATTTTCAAAAAACTCCTGGGATGTATGGTATGAAAAAGCGAACTGGAAGACCAGCAATTCTCACTCGTCGACAAAAAAGAATGATTGTAAGGAGAGCTTGCGAAAAAAGAGAAACCGCAAATGAAGTTAGACAAAATTTCAGTTCACCATGCTCAACAAGGACTGTTCAAAATGTTTTGAGTAAACATCCTCAAGTTTCTTATGGGAAATTAGTGTCACGCCCCCCTCTTACAAATCATCATAAGAAAAGAAGAGTTTACTTTGCCAAAAAATACATTTCTCTTGGTCAAAAGTGGGCTGATGCCATTTTTTCGGACGAAAAAAAGTTCAATCTTGATGGACCTGATGGTTTTCGTTATTTTTGGTATGAGCTGCAAAAGACCAAGGAAGTGTTTTCCAGGCCTCAATATGGTGTTGGCTCGGTTATGGTATGGGGCGCTTTTGCGGCAAATGGAACCACTCCAATTGTATTTATCAACCGTAAAATGAATTCGGACAGGTATGTTGATATGTTAGGAGAAAGTTTGTTACCTGAAGCGCCACTAATTACTTCAGGGGACTATATTTTTCGGCAGGATAATGCTTCGATACACGTTTCTACGAGTGCAAAACTCTGGTTTGAAGCTAATTCTGTAAATTTGATTGGCCGGCGAGAAGTCCCGATTTTAATCCAATCGAAAACTTATGGGGACTTCAAGCCCTAGAAGTTTATAAAAACGGCACACAGTATCAATGTACACAAGATCTTGTCGTCGCTATCAAAGACGCTTGGGAAAAAATATCTGTGGACATTTTAAAAGATCTTTCAGGATCTATGACCTCTCGGCTTATTCAAGTGATTGACAAAAAAGGTAGTTTTCTTGATTATTGAAACATTTTTTAAGTATTTTATAACATGTCCTTATAATTTTTTCCATATTTCCTTTAATGTTAAATTTTGTAAAATCAATATTTTGAAGCTAAATTATTTTTTTTATGTGGTATAAGTGTTATCACAAAATTATGCAGCAGAAGTAAGAAATATAAAAAGTTCATTTAGGCGAAATGGAAATAAAGCATATTTTCATGCAATTACATGTTGTCCTTATACTTTTTTCGCTTACTGTACTTTAATCCCAAACGACTAAGCTTTCAATTTTCGTATTTAATAAAGAGAATATGGTTAGTGCCAGTAAAGAAATGTTTTCATATTAATTACAGCTTAAAATTTCCACTCTATCTTAAAGTTGAAATTTTTTGACGCTGGCAGAAAATTAAAGAAAGAGAGGCAAGTAGTACAATGAATAGAACTATTTAAGGCCAAAATAACACTGTGATTGAATTATATAATTTTCAAAATCTGAAGCTGAAAAATATCTCACAAAAAAAAAAGCTATTATGATGCCTTGTTTTATAAAGTGTTATGTAAACATTTTAGCGAGCATTAATGCTGGCCAACCTGCTGCTCACCAAAGGTGGCTAGTAATTAGTTTTTAAATATCATTTAAAATAATAAAATTTTTTGAATAAGATTAACAATAATTATTATGAAAATAAGCTGAAATATATTTTTTTTGAAACGGTTACAAAATGAATTGCTGGGGCTTATTTCCTTCAACATTCCTTTAACTTCAAACATCTGTGTTTTAAAAAAAAGTCATGTTGATTTATTGCCAATAATTTTTGAACAAAATTTAGGTATCAGGAATAAACTTAGTCTAAAATGTAATTAGATATTGCTATTCCAGCATTTTGAAGAAGCTCAGTTAATGTATGCAAACTGACTATGACTTAAAAAGAAGCAGCAGAATTTTAAGCAGCAGGCAAAAAGGATTCACAACATACATATTTTGGAGATTATTTTTCATTTTGCAACTAAAGAACTTATCTTTAGAAGCGATTTCTGTAGGAGATATGTCATTTAATTTTTCTTAAATGAATTAAGATTTTTAATTTTGAAATTTGTTTTTGAATGAATTGGCAAGAGCTCAAATTATTCAATGATAAGGTATTATTTTTTTGTAATTTATGTAATATTCATTTTTTAGGGTGATGATGAGGTCCAACCTAGACCACCAACTGCTCGACCGTGTCCACCAACCGCTCAACCTGGTCAACCAAGACCACGACCAGTAAGAGCGGCACGCAGGCGAGTTAAACCATGGCCACTTGTACCAACCGTATCATATGTTGGACCGGTGAGTTTACTGTTTATTGAATTCGTATTTCGTAGTATCACTGCAGAAATGAAAACACTAGGTCGTTTCCGGACCTTTTATCCACAAAAATTTAAATAGTGAACAATAAAGAAAATTCTAGAGAGAATTTTAAGAATATTTGTTGTATATAAAGCAGAATATCTGCATGAGTGGAGGAATCTGCAGTTTTTGTCCACCCTAGATAAAATTTATATTTTGCAATTGTGAAGTTCAAAAATTAAAATTTCAGTTAGTTAAAAATTGCAGTTCGATTTTATTTTCTTCTGTGATTTCTGTCAAAATATTACTTCAAAATAAATTAGACCAAATTAAAATTATACAGATTTTCATTCATGCTAATTTTATCCCTGTAACATAATTTTTATTGCAATTTTAATAGAAATATTTTGTAGTATAATATTTGTTAACAAATATTATAATATTTATATTTTGTGTTAGTCACCTTAGACGACCAGCTATTTGCCTGACATATTGGTTATATTTAAATTCAGTTCAATTGTTTAGATATAGCTTCATGTCCCCAATTTTGTCTAATTCAGATATTAAAACCATATCTGTTCATTTTAATCGCTTTATGCATTTTTATTTATAGTGTACATTTTTAATGGAGCCAAATCCCTTGCTATTATAATGCTAATTGAGTATTTGCATATTCGGATGTTTCTCTTATACATTTCTGGATTTATAACTTCACTTTTTTTTTTTTTTTATCCGTCTTGTACAGTTTTCTAAAAATCTTCCTTTAGTTTTCAGTAAGGGAAAGTTCCCTCTATTATATTTGATAATACGATAAATACTGTTTGACTTTTAAGACAATAATGCAAGCTATGTTGGAGATCAGATAAAAATTATAAAAAAAAAATATCGAAATTTCAGAGACAATTTTCATGACTAGTAAATTTGCATCAATTAAGGAAAAGTTTTCTAAAATTTTTAAATGGTATAGAATTTATCTTTGTGCAATATTCAAAGTTGTTTAGAAGAAACGGCAAAGTCTAATGAATAAGATTTATAATTTTTCAAAGAAAATCGATCAAAATTGCAAAATTTTACCCACGAAAGATTTGTGTGGTACTCTTCGTCTCCAAGGACAAATGGGTGGTTCACTCCCTCGGTCACTCTTTCTGTCTCTCCATATTTTTTTAATGGACATTTCCTTTTAATTTTGAATTTAACTACAGAATTCAGCACTATTTTAACTTTGGAACACCTCTAATGTAGGCAATGTTTTTCTGTTAACAGATACAGTCAAACGCTAAGAACATTTTTTCTTCTTTCACATTGTGTTCGTGCCTCAACAAAAATAAAATGCAGACAAACTTACTATAAAATTAAATCTTATTACATTATAGATAATATTATCAAATTTACATCAACTTATTTTCATTCAAAATTCTAGCATCGTTTTTAAGCAACAACAAAAAAAATAAATAAATAAAAAATTAAAAAATAACAGTTCCAAAAAATACCACTGTTGCCAATATGAATTTCACAACTATTTACAAAATAAAATTTATAATTATTTAAATAATCGTTTGCTACTTTTAAATAAAATATTTACGATTTATGTCGCAACAAATTACTTAATTTTGCAAAGTTGTTTTCACTTATATGGCTTTACGATTTCGTAGATATTAACTTTGATGCAACTGCTTTTACTATTGAATTTCAGATGTACGAAACAAGAAATTTTGTTTTCTATATCTAAATATTAGCATTCATTTTGATTTATTAAAATTTTAAATATATAAATTTTTATTGCTTTATTACATTTTATATTTCGTTTGCTGTTTCATTATTTGAATTATATCTGCAGAGAAATCCGTAGCTTAATTTTCTAAACAGTTCTTATAAAAGCACTACGAAATTTTGTGTATAAGTACTTTTCAATCGAAGAATAAGAAGTTTTGGTTCTTGTATTAAAATACAAAATTTGGGACAAATGAGAACTGTAATGAAGGGAAACAAGATCACTAGTAAGTGAATAGATACAAAGTTAAAATTATATGAATGAAAATGATTATAAGAAAATTTGAAATTTCTTCACCTTTTTCAAATTATTTTAAGTGCAAATCAAGCATAGGAACGGTCACTGACTCGAAACTGGGAAAAAAAAAGTTTCAACCAAATTGTATAAATTTGAATTTAGAGCATGTGTTTGCAAGAATGCACATTTGCTGAGAAAGTGGTCCACCTTGCATTATTCTGGCATTGTTCATTTTACTATAAAAAATGCATCATTCGAAATGGATTAACATACAGGGGTTGGACAAAATAATGGAAACACCTTGAAAAATCAACAAAATATATCTTAATATGGTGTAGGACCACCTTTCGAGGCAATTACACAATCAAATACCTTAGGTAATGATTCATACAAATTGTGAATTGTTTCCAAAGGAATTTTAGCCCATTCTTCAGTTTAAAGACCTATTTCTTTTAGAGACGATGGCAGAGGAAATCGACTTCTTACTTGAATTTGTAAAATCGACCATAAATGCTCGGTGACGTTGAGATCTGGGGATTGTGGTGGCCAGATGAAATGCTCAACTTTATTAGAATGTTCTTCGTGCCATTTTTAACAATTCTAGCTGTATGGATTGGTGCATTATCATCTTGAAAGATGACGTTCCCCTCTGGAAACAGTTCTTGAACCATAGGGTTAGGAATTGCAATATCGGATCAAAAGTTCATTACCGGTATTTTTTAGATCTTAATAGCGGGATACCGGTTGTAGAAATTTTAGAAAAAGAATGAAAACACAGGTGTTTTCTTAGTTTTATTTGCCAGTTTTATTAGAGTGTAAATATCACAAAAAATAATTTGTAACTTATAACAGTATATGAAGAATCACAAAAAAGTAAAGGAACATCTTATTTATTTAAATCACAAAAAAAGTGTAAATATCACTATTCAGTCTGCGGTACTATTACAAATTTCTGAAATGTGATCTTAAAAAACATAATGCATCAATTGTACTGTCATTAAGCCTGGATCGTAATTTTGTGTAAAAATTACCAGTTATCGAAAACGCTCTTTCGGCATCTACGTAAGTTGGTAGTACTGTTAGCAATGCGCGATATATTTTTTCGAAAGATTTACCTCTAAATCACTCATCTTCAAATAAATCGATTTCTCGTCGGATGGTTTTGGATATAGCTGATTTCTGTATTCTATTTGGGTTTGTTGAACTTTTTTTTTATTTATCGCTAATTCTAAATTTTGCTCACGAGTCGATTCCTTTTCACTATCGATATTAGCGTCTTCGATAACTGTACCGAATTCTTTTGAATGTAAAGAGGTTTGAGGGAAATTAAAAAAAAATATTATAAACTTGATTAGATTTGAATTGGTTAGTCTCTTTTCTTTTTCATTTTCATCTTTAAAATCATTAAAATTATGTAAATACCGTAAGACATTTTCTATTTCGGTATGCCTTTCTTCTGTGCGATTTTTCAATGTTATGTATAATTCTTCAGATAGTGAAGTGTGCTGTTCTTTCAGTGACTGCAACATGAAATTTATTGCTGCATTAGCTGTTAATAAATTAGAATCTCTTCGACATAATACCTCAGCAGACAGTTTTATTGGAAATGGAGCTAATACAGTTCTGGATATTAAGTCGAATTCACTATCTGAAAAATTAATTTGCAGGTTTAAGTTTAATGTTTTTATGTCCCTTACATTAAATAAAAATTGCTCTGAAATATTTTTCTGTGCATTAGTACCTTTTTCCCTTCTGTATTATTAATTATCTGTCATGTTTACGTATCATAAAACCGAGTCTTCATTGTTAAATGTAAACATCTCCTCCTTTCATCTTTCCTCTCACCCCTATTTTATCGAATTAAACCCATCGTAATTCATTCGCAAAAGCGCGGAGGATTTTACAATCTGTTGTCAAACAGTATTTTATCACTTCTCTTTATTGTGCGATGCAACTTTGTATTCACTCTAATTTCGCCTTTAGGAAGACAAAAAAAGCAAAAACGTATACTATTTTGCTATGTTGGCGATCCCTGAACATAAGAGTGGAGACAATTTTAAGAATTTCTAGTAAATACCGAAAAAATGGTTTTTAAACTTGTGAATATCGGTATTACAAAATTATACAAATAGCTCAAAATATCGGTATTCGGTGTCTCGGTATTGCAGTCCCTACATAGGATGAACTGGTCGCTCAAAATTCCTAAATAGTCTCGACCGTTAATTCTTCTATGAAGGGAAATCATTGGCCCGTCGGATTTCCAAGAAATAGCATCCCACATCATCAAAGAACCGCCGCTTTGTTTAACAGTTGGAAGAACGCAGTCTGAATGAAATGCTTCTTTTGGCTGTCTCCAAG
>JAPMOR010047493.1:414830-500579 GCA_026543865.1 Argiope aurantia | reverse complement strand
TTTAAAATAGTCATGCATTCGAACATATGATAATTAAAGTCAAGCACCGTTTAAATTTCTGAATATTATTCAAAGGATTGTTTTTTTTTTGTATTTGAGTATTAAATGTTTTAGAACTTTTTTCAATAAAATTACCTTTAAATTGTATTTTTATTGAGCATAAACTGAAGCACACATATTAGAAGCACACTGAAATCAGTTCTCTTAAAAGGCACCTTAAATTAAAATGTATTATTTCATTCTTTCGCAGTATTTGTTAGTTAAAAACTGCTAGCATAGAGATTAAATTAAATTATACTTCAATATCTTAATCCGGCCCTGCATAGGACTTTCGGTAAGAAATAATCTTCGGTAATCTTCAGAGAGAAAAGGAGATTATTTACCAGAGAATAAAGTAAGAGGAAAGAATACACGAGGTAAAGTTCTCAGCATGGGCTTAACGAAACACAAATGTGCAATAGATAGCAGCAACACGGGAGCATGAATAATTGCTAGTGAAGCGTATATAACTTTGAATATTAAATTTTTTAAACATCTACTTTAACACTTTCAACGCTACTGGCGAGATATCTCGTCTGTCAGATACTTTCAGTTACAGGTTTCTGTGGGCTAAAATTTGTCTCTTATGTCAGTTTAAATAGGTTAAACTTTCTAATACATATCTGAAGAATACTTTTACTTTTTTCAAACTGGCATAAGAGACAAATTTTAGCCAAACGTTTTAAAAAACTAGACAAAACGTTTTAAAGAAAAACGAAACTTTTTAAAGATGTGACGATGGTCTGAAAAAAAAATGCCCATTAACTATTTTACTATCATCCCCATCCCCATCATCCCAGTTCTGAAGACTATTCGCCAAGTGCTAAAATATTGGGTTTCTTTTTCTGTGAATTCCACCCTAATGTATACTATTCAACAAATCCAGCCTATTGCCTATGTTATATGACTACCCGTGACAGACCAGTCTTGCAATACCGCATTGCAGACCATGAAGCTAAACATTAAATGTTCTGACTTTCTATCAATATTTTGTGGTATTTCCTTTTCTAGATAATTTCAGATTGATAAAAATAGATAATCAGGTTATTTTATCGCTTGTGAATAGGGCATAAAACATCTCAGAAATGTATAAATAGGACATTATAACAAGGTTGCTATTATGAATTGTTACTGTCTTACTATATCACAGAGTATGCACGCACGCTCGCGCGTGTAAATGCAAACATATTTTAACAGATAAATAAGCAGATTTATTAGATAAAATAGAAACTTTTGACATTTTTTCTTAGATTTATTCCTCCATGGAAGGTATTTTATATTCAGGAAAAAAAGCGATAAGAGATGTGCCGGTCTGAATCGTTATATAAGAGCATAGTGTTCGACATATTCCCTTAAGTGATTTTGCTATTAGATTTCTTTGCCACGTATCGATTTAGGCAAAGGATTCTAAGGCATCTTTTTAAAGAGATGTGCAGGTGTTAAAGATTTTTCATCTCTTCTTTCCTGGTGTGGGTACGAAGGAATAAGCAATACTGTTAAGTGTGTGTTAGCAATAATTAAATAAAAAAGTGAGAATTGAATCAGGAAATAAAATAACATTTTAGAATGAATTTAATGTAGGCTAATTTGAGATAAAAATTAATTAAGTTTTAAATTAGATTTTAAATAATCATTATATATATAAAGGGGGAAAAACAGAATTAAATCACAAAAATACAAACAAAATTAATTTAAAGCGATGTTTTAATGAAATAAAAAATTTAAAATCTTTGGTAGTTGCCTTTTCTTGTTAGTATTGAAGAATTTAACAGAAGCATACGTCAATTATTTCAAAGGCTGCAGTTAAGAAGCACTAATATAAGTCAGCTCTCAGTAATTTGTTTACTATCCTCTTACAAAGAAAGCCTTCTTAAGAGATTTTTGAAGCGCTTTTCTGCTAAGAAGCCTTCCATAGTTCTGAAGTTTATTTCCTTTAATTCCTTCTTGCTTTTAAGAAGAAAAAGGATTATTACAGATAAAAGCATCCTCTAGAAGCTATTTAAGCATATTAAATTCTAAGAATGTTCCCGACAATAATTTTCCAATTTACACCATAATTTTTTCTAGAAAATTCGCTGCTTTCTTTCAGAACAAAAAAAAAAAAACACTACTAATTATTGTCCAGCTTGCACGAAATGACTCGGTACCCTTTTCAACAATGTCCGACCGATTGCCCTACTAATACTTAACACTGATAGTATTTTGAATTTGCGTCAATCAAAAATGCAAATGGCTTTCATTTCATTAAAAAAAGTGTTCAGTCTGATTTCATTCCTCTCGCTCAAACCGAACGAAGTGAAAGAACCCCGCGAAAGAAACAGTGCAAAAGAAGGAAGAAAGGCTTGAAAAAGGGAGCCATCATCGGGTTATGGGTCAACCAACAAGTGGCGTCTAACGGAGTGTGTTTCTGGGGCACCGACCTCTCGAGTCGGCGGAAAAGAAAGTTTTTACTTTTTTTTTTCTTTCTGCATTAGAAGAAATAGGGTTGTCCTGTTTCTCTTCCTCTTAGGTCGTTGTGTTCGTTCGTTGGCTGAGTCGATCGGCTATCGGATCATCTTCTTGGTCGTTGACACTGTCTCAGCGAACTGATTGTGGAGGAAAGGGAATACCAGTGGGACTGAAAGGGTGCAAGGAATCTTGGGATTCAGTTTCGTCAGGGTTCCACTTGACCCCATGAGAAATATCTTGTAAACATTCTCTGACCACAATATATTTGGTTACAGCAGAAGAGGGTCACTCGATTCCTAAAATAGTAAAACTCAATAACACAAGATCTGAGCTCTCAAATATGATTCCGTCATATCATCTGAACAGAAAAAAATCTTTTGAGAGCTTTGCCATAAAGAGATCCAGGATTCAGTGACCACTTGACCTCATGACAAAATTCTAACTATTCTTAACCATAATATTCCAAAAATAGTAAACTCATTACACCGAAACTCAGTTCTGAAATAAAGCTCTGTTCATTCCATTGCCTCGATTGCACCGCATTTAGGATCTTATATTTGAGGGAGTACTCAAGGACTGTGTTTATAGATTGAACAACATTGGAGCTGCGGGACTTTGCAAAGGGAAATTCAGGATTCGATTTATCTCCGCCTCTACCAGCCCACAGCAGAAAAGATTTATGCCACAGTGTTGGAAATTTTTTATTTAAATTTAATTTTCCAGTACTAGGATATGAAAGTGAAAAAAAGGGGAGTGCATTTCTATGGTAAAAAGGGTCATTCTATCTTCAGAGCATAAATATGAGCTGAACTAAAGGAAAAACGGAACTAATTGGTCTATCAAGTCACATTAGTTAGTGGGGCATGTAGTAAAATAACCAACTGCAGTTGAAATAATTTTAAGATAATGATACTGATATTAATAAACTGTAAGTAAATGATCGTAATGGCACTGCAATAAACAAAGCGTAGAAAAATGATACTATCCTCAACATAAGGTTCTGTGAATATCGTAGAGTCTTCAATTAATGAACTTAAATTTAGCAAAGTTTTCTGTTTAACGAAAGTTTCTGCTGTTTCTGCACTTAGAATGACATTTGGATGTAATTTACTTCCTATATTACGAAAAAAAAAAAGAATTTCTATTTAATAAGAATATTTCAATTTTTTTATTTTGCATAATTTTACTATTTCTCTATTTTAACCCCTGATACTACAAGATGTTATACGATATTTCTAAGATGTTACTCTATATTCTGAATGCTGACTTATATAGTGAAGATATAGTAACAGTGTTATTGGGCATTTCGTGCTAATAGGGGGTGTTCCAACATGATCTACCAAATTGATTCCGTGATACCACTCAAGACTTTATAAAAAAAAAAGACTTAGAGCTGTTTAATTTTATTCTCTTGAATGAAGACATCGTGAATGCTGAATATCCCTCACAGCATAACATGTTGCTAAATGTATTGAGAAAAATAATGAAAACAAGAAAGTATGAAGTTTATAGCGAAGATGTTATAAAAAATCTTCAAAAAATTGCTAATGAAATTTTAGACAATGCTAAGTGGGCTAAAGTTTCAAGAAAATGTTGCAGCTGTATTACAATTTTCATAAATTTGTGAAATTTTTTTTAATAAAAAAATTAGAAGCTTTTCTTTCTGCTCGCTTTCGCTTTCCAACCCCGATGTAGTGTGATACTGTAAGCGATATTCATCAGTTAGCAAGGTTTTAAACTTCACTGGCCATTTATTCAGTGCTAGAAGGTTATTCTTTCCAAGATGAGAACATACATTTTACGATTGGCCTACTTACAATTCAAAATTGAAAACCCCACTACGAAAATATTCTTTGCTTATATCTCCAATATCTAAATATTGGATCATTTTTTCACATTTTGTCGCCAACCTAGAAGTTTCACGGTGAGCTTTTCTTTTCGAATTGCCATATTTTCACTCTCTTTCTACGCACTTTTTTCTTCATCTGATATCGCTGGACGTCCCATAAATATTTAAAAAATAATGCGGTGTTAACACATGTATTTCTTAAATATTCAGACGACTGCTAACCGAGAGACGAAAAATTTCCGTTACTCGAAAAAGACAAACCGGAAAATAGTTATAGTTATAGTCCGTTATAGTTGCCAAAAACGGTGTGTCTCACATTTAAAATAACAAATAATTTTATTTTAAACTCGTTTTCTGTTAATTTGGTTTCAATTAAAGATTTACTTTTTTTTGTCACCATTTCACTGTCATGTACAATTACTTACTTACTATGACGTAATAATAATTTTTATTCAATATTTCAAACTGTACTGATAAGACAAACCTCAAATGTCATGGATCAGATGACTCGCTATCTACCAATCACAAACTGAATAAAATGTAATGTTCACATAATTTTTTAATGTAATAAATATATATATTCTTTATTTCAAACCTGTACAAAGTAGCATTACAGAAATGTTCACATTTTAGATTATGTAAAGCCAATAAAGTGAATAGGTAAATGAATTAAGTGAATGAACATTAATACTGTTATAATATCCAATGCTCTCACAACACAAGCAACAATACATTATTAAATTTCTTAACCACCGTATGACTCATTCTAAATCTCAGAATACATTATTACTTCAATGCTTTCTCCAACCAAATCCGCTCTTTGTTCTTCCTTATTCCAACAACAATCAACAAAAAAAAAAAAAAATCTCCCTTTCTTTTTTCTGATTGTGTCATTGAAACCGTAACACAGTAACAACCCATTAACTCCTATAAGCATAGCAAAAACTCATTTTGAGCCGCTTGAGTGACTAAACGACAGCGAAGGTAAGCAAAGGCCTGGAGCCAAGGACTTCGCTCGTTTGCTGGCAGTATTTTGGAGGTTTCTAGCGTGCGGGTGGCAAATATAGGAAGAGTTAGCTGTTTAAAGAAAGGTCGCTCTCTTTTTGGTATGTTTGGAGCACCAAATCCAAGAACATCGCCTAACCCAAGGCCGACACGGTGGCAAACAGCGAGAAGACATTGAAGGATTGAGGAAGAATTGGTCTGCAAAAAGCCATTCACCTTGTGTACGTTTTCCTACTCATGTACTTACGACTTGATGTGGTTTCGCGTTGTGTTCTTTCTTTTTATGTAGCATGTGTTCACATGTAGGAATCAAGGATTATCAGAATGGATGCAACACCGACCGTTAATTGCCTTTCTCTCAAAAATAACAACTTGAAATCTTTTGTACTTCAACAAGTGATTATTAAAGCGGAATTACGGACAATTCTTTTCTTACCGACATTTCCATAGTTTGATCTTAAAACAACAAGTTTAGGTATTTATAACAATAAAGTTCGTTATCCAATATTTCTATATAGAATAGTAATATGTTCCAGTCACTTAAATGCTCTTTATAGAAATTGGTAGATGCCAAACAACTACAATAGGGGGTGGGCAAACTTTTCCAAGGTACAGACTACTTCTAATTTTTACAAGGTGTTGTGATCTACCTAGTGGCGTAGATGTGGTGAGCTAAAAAAAGTCTACAGTATTTATTATAACTTAATAATAAAGATGGAATATTTATTTACCTATATAATTACAAACATAATAATAATATAACCATCAGTTTTCTATAAATATGTTTAATTTTGTATGCGGGTCTTAAGTCTTAATAAAGGTGATCACTCCAAAATGTCTTGGCGGTTCACTGGTCGACTTAATGCTCATCCCTGATCTATAACTTCCATATTCGTATTGCAGAAATAACGCATATCACAGTCAGGGTTCACTCCAGACCATGTTTCTTACATTTTTAACGTTCAGAACTTGATGAATTTCTGCAATTTCTGCTCAGTGGCGTAGCGGGTCTACGGTGCCATGGATATAATTTGATTTCTTTGGTTCCAAGAAGTCATCAGTGGTTTAGGAAGGCGTCAGGAACATCTAATTTTTTCTCCCTTTCTTGATTTTTTTTATGTGGCATAAACCCTCATGTTTTATTCTCTTGGCGCTGCCTCAGACTAGAGTCTAGGACATCTATATTTCTCTTCCCCTGTTCCCCACAGTTTCTGTTTCAGATAAATTGCATCTAATGGCTGTTTTAGATATTGTCTAATGGTATCTGTCCAGATGGAGAAGAAATGGCGATCTTTAGTTCTTAGCTCTGAAGCGTACCCTAGTTTTCCTAATTTTAAACAATCAAAAGAGTTTAATTTACTGGATTTCCGTTCAAAGTGGCATCTAGTGGATCTATATTCTCTTTGCTTCCTAATCGTTACACCACTGTCCTATGTCAGGTAAAACGGAAAAGTATTAGTAGTTAGTTATTATCGAACTATATGTTTAGAAAAAAAATGGCGGATCCCCCGCATGGTAGCCTATAAAGGAGCATGATAACTGCAAAACGTAAAATGCTTCATAGATAATTATGCAGACAAATTCAGCATCTAAATAGAAATAAAAATCTTTTACAAATATTGGACCAAATCCGTTAAAGGGTCGACAGTCTGCCCGTCTGTATTTTCATATGTCCGTAAAAATGATTATTCAAAATGGCGATGAGTTAGGCAGATACAATTTGGTATGTGATCTTATTACTTAAATTGTAGTTTTATCTGAACTTCTCATCAATCATGGAATTTCTGGAATAAAACGAGTTGGCATTGTGAGTTTGTACAGTTCGTAACCTCTCTGGTCGGCCCTACTCAAGAATATAATTGAAACATATAATTTATGGAACTTTGATGGAATACGTTTAGAAGCAAACTATAAACCCATTCAAAATTTGAGAATTTGAAACAGTATTAAGAATGCCTAATCTTAAAATTCCAGCTTTTTAAATAATGCACTTAATTTATGGTCATGCAATTTTTGAACATTAAGTTTTGTGCAAAATCTGATGAGCAATTTATAAATGCATTTTTTATTTTTAATCACAGTTACTGTACTAATTGTTTTTATGCATTTTCAAGTTGAACTTGAAGCACAGGAAATGAGAACCGCCATCTGAGAAGAGTTATCATTTTTTCTTCCTTTAATGTTAAATAAACAAAGAAATAATTAAAATTAGAAAATTGAAGGTTACACAATTAGAAAATAACATGCAATGAAACCAAATTTTTTTCTTCTTTTTTATCATCCACTTTTATAAAATTTTGCTACTTTTCAAGGGCATAAAGGCGGTTTTTGATTTCCTGCCATATTTAATCCGTCAAGAAGGCGCCTTCTTAATCGGTAATAATATCGAAATTTTTTTAACGTGTCTCCATTTGAGGATTTTGAAATTTTACGTATACCACACGGCGCCAAAAAATATTTCAGGAACTTGTTGGTTCAGTTTCATTCCATATATATCAGTCAATACTGTGTGTAGTAGAAAGTGAGTATTCTGTGCTTCATTTCTTTACAACAAGTGAACAAATTTCAAATTTCATTTTCATAATAATTTGAACTGAACAAAATTGTTATACATGAGAGATTATATTTTCGGTTCGATTTCTATATTATCGATTCTACTTTTATTTTATCGATTTATCGATTTCTACTTTTAGTATGTTTCTTATATATAATTTAGAACATGGGGGGTACTGGCTTTTCCACGGTATGGACTATTTCTAATTTTTTCAAGGTATGGTGATCCACTCAGTGACGTGAGCTGAAAAAAAGATCTATAATATTTATTATAATCTAATAATAAATAGGGAATAAGTATTTACATATTTAACTACAAACATAATAATAATAGCCGTCGGTGTTCCATAAATATGTTTCTTTTAGTATGCGAGTCTTAAAAAAGTCTTCGGTCACTCCGAAATGTGTTGGTGGCCCACCCGTCGATCGCGATCGACATAATGCCCATCCCTGATGTAGAGGTTATAGTACTGATCTCTTATTTACTCAGTCTTTTGTTTTTAATTGAAATGATTCTATTGATCGTTTTATAACGATACTCTTTTTAAAAAATATCAAATATTTTCAAAACAAAACATAATTTGAATATAATTGTACTGTTGCACAACTTTTTGTGCTTAAATATAACTTATCTGGATAAAAAGATTTTTTATAAATCCCAGTTAATGGCTTAAGATGTGCTTTCATGAAATTCAGACGTGTATTTGCTTTCGATATTTGGATTCAGGACCGGATAACAAAATAGGAAATGTAAGCAACCACAATGTGACCCTTCATCTTTAGGAAGGAGCAATTTTTTTTTTCAGTTGTGGATTTCCGACTAGACAAACTAGGCAGTAGTTTGAGACCACAAGGCTCAGAGGAAGCAGCAAGCAAGCCCATTTTGTTTTTAATTTTCTATGCTGAGTACGAATAATAAAAACAGGAAGCCTAGGGAACTGCCTAGAGGCCCTTTCATCTTTCGGACTACTAGAGCGCTACTAGAGCCACCTATCAAGAGCCATGTTTTCCCATGATTCCTCATTCTTGTCTCTGGTGTTGTCCTTGCTTGCCGTGTGTATTTGTGCTATGCCTTGTTCTTCAATATGCTTGTGTTAAATGTTTGTGCCGTGGAACTTAACCCGCTAATAAAAAGTAGTTCCTGAAACTGAACTCATTCTTTCATCCATGGCATAACACATAATAAAGAGTCTCGTCCCTCTACATGGCGAATTTGTGACTAGACATACTAGGCAGCTGCCTAAGGCCTCAAGATTGACAGAGGGCAACAAATGAGTCGATTTACTATAGAGCCTTTATTTCCCCATTTGCCAAATAAGTAGGCTTCTAAAAAATACGAATTCTATAAATTAAAAAATATTAGGATAATATTAACACTTAATATCAAGTACAATTGGTCTGGTTCGTATATAACTTCTTATATTCCCTTATTTATTAGAATATTAATAAATACCGAATTTTCTCCTTCGATGCTGTGTTGAAATCTGGATGTTAAACAATCTGGAATGATAACAGATAAATAAAAACTAACGCATTTTCACAAATTAATGAAACAAAAAATGATGAACTTAAAATAAATCATTAACATGATAAAAATATGTTGAAATGTAAAACTAAATTTACCAATTTATAAAAAAAAAAAGAAGAGGAAGGCTGCATAGCGCCCATTTCAAGGGCTGCAAAATATCTAAGTCCATCACTGTTTTTTTTTTTTTTTGCATTATTTTGAAAATAATTTAATTTTATGCTGATATCTTGATGTTTACAAGAGACATGCGCTTGAAGTTATTTTTAAATAATTTTTTTAACAGTTTAATATTTCTTTTGAATATGAGATAATTTTTTATGACTGAAATGCTGCAACCAATTCTCTTGAAAGTGACTCGCAATTAAATATTTTGACATTTTAGTTTGCCATAATATCGGAAGTTTAAAAAAATATTGCATACTATTACATAAAATCATCAAAACAACCTGGTTTTAAGAACCGGGATGAGGAAAAGGGCTTCAAAACGTTCATTGTTTATGAGCCTCAAAAGGGTTTACTCCTGCCCAGTTTGTTCGAAGTAACTTCATAATATTATTTTTTTTTATCATTAGATGATTGTAAAAGCTTTTTAATTCATTATTAATTGATGTGATCAAAGGAGATTTTAAATTTTTTTTTCATGCAATGTATAATAATTAAAAAAAATTTCAAAAATGTTTTTGAAGACTATTCTACAGACTAAATTTTGAAGACCATGTACCTATAACTATATTTTTGAAGTATTTGACTTACAGCCAATGGCAACGTAACCTATGAGAAGAGATTCTGACTTAGCTCAGCATGTTTGTAGTATCTGATACTAAATACTTGAGAAAAAAGATCACTGTCATTTAAAATGAGATTGTCGGACCAACACATTGTAACAAACTTATAGAGTCTCTGGAGAACACTTGTTAAACTAATCATGAAAGAAGCAATATAGAATGATTACAATCACTATCATTTAAAAAAAGAATTTACATTGAAAAAATCTTTTCAACAATCAAATCTTTTCAAAATCTTTCTAAAAAATCTTTGAGTTGGCTTGGGAATGAATATTTTTGGTAAACAGCGTATAGCTGCTCATGTAGCTGATTCTTACATTCTTCGCCTAAGTCAAGTCAAATCAAATTAGAAAATGCTTCTTTCTTCTGAGACGAAAGCATCGTGAGGTAAATTAGAAGAATAGGAATTCTCTAGAAGAAATTTAAAGGACACAAGTTGCCAATTCAGACACCCTCTTCATCGTTAGAATATCAAAAGGAAGAAATCGTTCCCCAGATATCTGCAATGCAAATATACGACTGAAACAAATTCAAAAATTCTATAGAATCAATTACCTATCACCACAACCCTACCGTCATACATATATCATTTAAAAAATAGCATATTGTCTAAGTTTTTAGAAATTTTTTTTTTAATGAACCGAAACAGTGCATATGAAATATTTCAATTAAGCAAAAGTTAATTTCTTTACTTTCAGCTGGATTCACTGAAATTCTTTTCAAGAAAAACAACTTTCATTTGATTGCACAAAAAATTTTAATCGATGCTTTGTCCCAAATTCCCACCGTCTTACGTTACCTTGATTATAGATAATTTAATTCATAGCTCCCGTCTTAACTCAATTAACAACTTTGACAAACACACCCTATCAATACTTCTGATTTCCCTACCAGATTTCAATTCTCGCTATTACACTCATAATCATCTCTTCAATTAATCGCCATCCAACAGATTATTCTGCAAACAACCCTCAATCAAAGAATCAATTTATATAAACCTGATCAGAAACAATCAATATTTACGTCTCTGATGTTATTTCCTGACCTCGAGTCCAAACGAAAACATTACAACGACTTGGAAAGAATACCAACAACAACTCTTTTAGGTTGGATAACTTGTTTTGTGGGAATGGGTGGACACCAGTTTTTCATTCATTCAATAAAACTAATCGATCAAATTCACAACACTAACAAGCAGTGATTTTTTTTCCACGGTCTTATCAACCATTGTGGCTAATAAGTTATTCAGTTGGATGCTAACAGCTGACATAACCTTCGAAAAAGTTGCTAGACCAGTTGCAGATTTGCTGATTAAAATGACTCTGAATTCTGAATTAAATTGCTTTAACAAGAATGCTTTTCATATTACGAACAATTTTGATGATTGCCATAGTTATAATTACAGAATTTTGTTCTGTTGCTAGATTCCTCTTGCGTTTGTTTATTGTTCTCTTAGAACATTCTTATTTTTTTTTTTAAAGGAAGTCATCGTAAGAATTCTCGCACAACATAATGTTGTTCTTAACGTTATGAATTTCCGCACAATTTAATGTTTTTTCAACGTTATGAATTCTCGCACAACTTAAAGTTGTTCTTAACATTATGTATTCTAGCACAACTTAATGTTGTTCTAAAATTCTTGCAAAATTTTATTGCTGTTGAATTTGATTCTTAAAAAGAAATTTAGTTGTTATACATTATTGTTGATTTTCTTTTAAAAAGGAATTAGGATGCCTAAAAGCGTGTGAACTTCGGTGAATTTTTGACTATTAATCGTAGGCTTACGACTGATGAACAAATACCAAATATAGTTGTCAAAGTTTATAAAGATTTCACTTTAATTTTTAGTATAATTTTTTTTACAATTAAGATAAGAATGAAAAATTTAGGCCCCCCAACACACCGATTAAAGGAAAATTTTATAGTAATACCATGTAAATAAAAAGTTATTCCTGCAGTATACGATTGTACCGCAGTACAAAAAAATGGTTTAATAAAAATTGAACAGAAAATTTATTTAATGAATTAAATTATGATAAATTACAAATTTTTTTAGTTATTTTCAGAATTTGTAGCAAAAATCTTTTCTCTTTAAATGAAATCTATAAAAGATAAGATATGGCTTTAGTTAATTGTAAAAATGAAAAGAAACAGAAATATTTTGAAGCTTTATCAGATTAATAGAACTCTATAATATTTTAAACAGAAAGTGCTAGATTGCTGCTAAATTTATACTTCATTATATTTCCCTGAAAAATTTCGAAAAAAAAATTGTAGAGATATAGATGAAACTTATAAGACTTTTAAAAATGAAATATTTTGATTACCGCTTTTAAAATGCATATATTCTTTCACATATAAACATATTTCCCCCATATTTATGCTGCAATTTCATTATAAAATTTTACCATTTTTTTGTAAAATTTGAAAAATTTATAATATATTTTCAAGTTTTTTTTTTAAGTTGCTAAATAATATAAAATATATTTCATTTTTTTGAAAGATTTTAAAAAACTGTAATATATATTCCAATTCTTTTAAGTTGCCAAACGATATAAAATACATTTATTCAGATTATTTCTGAATAAAAAATAACAATACACCATTTAATTTCTGATAGGATAATATTAAAAAAAATTTATTTCCTTTCTTAGAAGTTTTGTTTCATAAACTAAATTCTTTTTGGCAAAAATTAAGGAGTCTTACTAATCATAAGCATTTTGGCACCTCATCTGATATGCAGTAACTGACAGAAAAGATTTAATGATCTATCAACCATCAGATACCAATTAATTTATTAATTTATATTATTATCTCTTAGCGTTAATGAGCTGAAATAATAAAAAATCTGATGTGAATTTCAAAGATATTTAGATAAGTTTTAAGTAAAAATTTATTTATTATTTAATTCGGTATTTAAAATAATTAAATATGTAAGTTAGTAATTTTACAGATATTTATTGGCAATAAATAAATAATATCAAACGATATTGATGAATAAATGAAAATAACTTAATATTATTCTTGAATTTATTCTTCAAACGTTAAATAATTCTTCAGTAGATCACAGTTTTATTGCATATAAAGAAATGGAGATTAATTCGCGACTAAATTCAAACGTATGTATAAAAAATCGTCATTTTAAGGATTTAATTTTTTTTTCTGATAAAGAAATGAAAATAAACAACCTGGAATTTTTTCAGAAAAAAAAAGAAAAAGTTCTGTGTTTCTCAAAGTGGTAAGTACTTCAAAGACTTTAATAATTTTTTTATGAACAAAATGGTTCTAAGAATCGCACAATTGTTTAATTCTTAAGAAAAAGTCCCAGAATTTGAATTAAAAATGCGCTGCATAAACATTTCTTCTCATGAATTATGAATGTTTGTCTCTTTCTTTTCTTTCTCTAAGGTCTTGGTGAAACCAAAACTTTTGTATTTTGTCATGGGAACTCTTGATCAGATTAAATAGATAAAAGAAATGGAAGGAAAAACAATATAACTGGCAAATTAGAAAATCACATTCGATTTTATATTATATATATTAATGTTTTAAAATGCAATTTTCTCTTCTTCATATTTGGAATAAAGTAGCTGTATCTAGTTTGTATCTTCAAAAATGAAAATTACTAGACATTGAAAAGAGAAACACGTTTCAATGTATAAATGTTCCCGATTTAATAGATGGAACTTCTTTTATAACATTTTTTACTGTTTTTTTTTTTTTTGGTTAATTGTGAGAACAGCAGAAATTCGATTCCGGAAATGTGCAATTGCTCTGTTTCGCCATACATTCATTGCTTTCACATTGCTCTAAACATTTTGTTTCATTCCACAAAATCACATTGTAATGACTCAGACTTTCTATTTGAATCGGAATATGGATCATAACGTTATAAAATATAAATAAGAATATGCGAATGCGTCTTTATTCATAATTATTGTTATATAGAATAAATATAAACTAATTATTTCTCAAATATTTCGAAAATAAAATGCGTAGTTAGTTATATCGGATTCTGTATATTCTAACAATTTACTTGATAAGGAAAAAAGAAATCAAATAACACACTTATTTTTATATCATTTTTCCTGATTTTAAGTCATCATGAAATGTTAGTATTTCATGACTGTTCAAATTTATATTGATCACAAAAATGAGGAAGTCAACTCAGCTATGAAAAGACAATTGGAATGTGTATGTGATTTCCGTTTCAATTTTTGTTTCAAGCACGTGTAATAATTGTAACGGGTTATTTCTAAATGTATTAAAACTTTTCTTTGCATTGCCAGCTACGATAGCAAATGTTGAGCGCTCTCTCAGCAAATTAAAATTAATAAAGAATTGTCCTCGGTTAAGCATCTGGGCAGAACGCTTAAATGCTCTTGCTAGACTAAGTATCTAGAAAGAAATTGCAAAAAATTGTTTTATTTCTGTAGTAATTAATAGTAAAAGCAAAATCATGCATTATATAAAAATGCAATAGTATTATATGTTCGTATTTGTAGTTTTTAATATCTCGTATTCGTAATATAAAGAAAGCATAGTGATCGTCAAAAAATTAAAACTCGAGATTTTGACGAATCTCCATGTTTTAGACCTGCCTGAGTTCGATAAACACATTTTTAAAAAAGGTCCGTCTGTCTATCTGTTTCTGTTTGTGACAAAGCTAACTCAAAAAAGCTTTGATCTTCACAGATGAAAATTGGCACACGGTCTTTATACTGAATTTTCAGATTTCTATCAAATTTTGAGTAAAATCTATTCAGAGGAAGTCCATCAGTCTGGATGTTCGAATATAAGTAAACAGGATAACTACAAAATGAAAAGAGCTAGATAAATAAAATTCGGTACCTAGATTTCACATTTATAATGTAAGCACTTGCCAAAGTTTGAACTTAGTTTTAACTAACAAAATAAAAATGATGCCTTTCCATTTTTTGGACTGATTTTAGATATTTCTTTATCTGAATCTTATTACTATTCAAATATGTTTTTGATGTTTTTTTTAATATTCTGACAATTAAAGATCATTTAAAAATTGATACCGCCCTGAAAATATTAATAATGGGTTTTTTGGTCTTCAGTAATGCAGACAATGCAAAAGTAATAAAAATGATTAATAATATGTGGTAAATATAAAAAAAATTCTAATAAAAATAAATTTTATTTTTGAACTACTGTTAGCAAATTGTTAAAATTTATCTTCTCTGGTATTTTTATTCTATGATAGCGCTGCGATTGTCTGATTTAGACTACGGGGCCTGGAAGGTTCCGTCTGAAATTTGATGCTAATTGAGAACTGCCATGTAGACGATTCTGCGGCACATTAAATCCATAGAGGTCAAACAATCTCTCACTGGTATGGTGCAGAAGCATTAAAAGGAAGTGCTAGCTCAAGTGTATGTCCTCGTCATCAGATAGCGGTCCAAAATTATGTGCCCATCCCAAATTAGCCATAGTTATGCTTCGAAACGGAAGTTAGTTTAACTAAAACTGAAAATTATGATATAAAAAAGGTGAAAATTTTAACAGGTCAACAAATCAAGAAGTGATTCGTTGAATTTAATGTTTGCAATGCCTTCTTTAAATAATAAACTTTTTTTGACATAATGCTTTTATTTAAATAAAGCAACAAAAAATATATTTCAAATGAAAGATTTTTTTTTTAAATGTTAAAATACTTATATTCCTTTCATGCGTATTTGGAATATAATTAAACACACGAAAAATTCATTCTGATTTTTTTTTAATCTTTAAAATCTCCTAAAATAGGTATCACTATTTCTATTCAAAGCATAATTGTTTAAAATCCTGGATTATTTCCCCAAACACTTCTTAGTTAAGATTTATAAAAGGAAAAACTTTTTCGCACTTAAAATGAATTCGGCGATTATATTTATAATTCGATTCTTTAAACTAAATCCAGTAATTTTAAAATCTTACCTTTTTCTTTAAATGCGAAAAGAAATATACATTTCACCTACTTTGAAGAATCGAATAAATCAACCCCGAAGGCTCGTAATTTAAAGAAGTGTTTCTATTATTTACGAAGGAAAATTGTCTGCTATCCCTTTCATTACTTGTCTATTGTTACCACCTGCTTGTTATGGTTCACGTCCTGCTGAAAAGAAACCAACTCTCCAGCATCGAATGTATGACCTCAGGCATTCAACTTCTCTTAACTATCTCCGTGGGCCCGTGTTACAGATCCGTGGTTTTTGGAGCCAAGGTCATTCTACCAATGACCATTCAATTGTGAGATCTGTTATCAAAACCATTTTGCTCAAAGGGAGGTGGGTGTTAACACAGATTGGTAATGATCTTACAACAAAGCTTAGGGCTTTTGTTCTTGGTGCCGAAGGTGAGTGGAAAAACATGGATCTACGGGCGGATCAGAAAGAGCACCTTCTTTTGATGTCAGTTACAGACATGCAGGTCAATGTGAACGCATTCAAAGGTTAAGTTTTTCATAGCTTTTAGAAGTAAGCATGAAAGAGTCGTCCGTGAATCACAAACAAATGCAAACACATAAGCTCCTATGCTTATATTAAGTTGAATTATAATGAATTAGGCTGTTATATTTATAATTCGATTCTGATGAAATTCATTCTGATCGATTATATTTTATCTTTTAAATTTAATAATTTATATTATTATTGACATTCATGGTCTGCTAAAATAATAATTTATCATTATTCTCTATTTCTTTTAAAACTATCCAACATCTTTTCCCTCCGAATCGTTCTGGCGCCTCGGTTTTGAATCAAAAAGCTAATGCTTCGCCAAAGCTGAGCTTTTGGTCTATCACTGCCAGAGAAATGTATCATATTTATAGAATTCAGAATTCATTTCACAGAACAGGTAGATTTGAATTTAAAAAAAAACATCATAAGGGATATGTGAAATTCAAGAATTTTTAAAAAACGCAAGTTCTTAATTTTTTTAAAATTATGAAATATATTTTTATAAATAAAATTTATTTTATAAATAAGATGGGTAGATAGAATAGAATTTTATCGGATGCTTCGGCTTCTTTAATTTTAAGAAATCATAATCAATTGAAGGCAAAAATATTTTGGTGAATTAAACGTAGACTGCAACGCATTAATTTAAATAAAAACTTTAAATAAATACATTTAAAATTTTGATAATAATGAAAAGGACGTAGGAAGAGAAGAATAGTAGAAGTTTGAATTTCTCCTTTTACGACTTTTTTTGCATGAATTCGTTTGATAAATGTGGATCTAAGCATTAAGTATAAGAGCAGTATTATACAGCCCTCCTTTCTTTGATCCTAAGTATCTTTTAAATTTAAATAAATATGGGGAAAAAACTCTAAGAAATTAAAACTTATTTTTGTGTCAAACTGAGGGTTTGAGGCAAATACAGTTTTCTTCATATAGATTTAATTAGTCTATAATTATAAAAGGAAGTGCGTGTGTACATGCGTGTTTTTCGCATGCAGAGAATCTATCTCATATACAGTCAGGAAATTAGCCTACATATATTCAGAATGATATTCCAATGGTAATCTCTAGGCCCAATTTTAAAATTTAATTACAACAAATTTTTATTAAATATTTTGCGTTATTTTGAGCGATTTTTTTGCACATGTTCGCCAGTGGCACAGTTTTTAAAGCTCGTGGTACAGAAAATGATAAACAGTAAAAGAGAGCAAACAATTCTTTTTTCAATGAAATTTGTTTCGAGTCTAATCCACTAAATTTTGAGAAATTTTTAAAATATAGTTTGTTTTCCTTAAAGATTTTAAGAATAAAAATTAAAATTCTTGCACCAGGCATTCTGATTCCGTTATTTTTTTTAACCTTTTGAGGTTGACATTATTTAGCAACATTTAGTTACATTTTTAGCAACATTTTTCGCTAATTAAAAAAGTGGCCGGAATAACTTTTTTGATTGACTTTAAATTAATGGTTTTCCTGGTGAGTCCAAAGGTTTTCTTCACTAATCTGCGGTAGGAAACGCCTTCTTCAACGAACTATTATCGGCTTAGCGCCACATGTTTTTCCAATCCCGACTTGGCAAGGAGCCAAATGAGAAAATTTGCATCATAGGCAGCGCCACTATTGTTCTGCTGATAAAAGTGCAAAATTACTTTCTTTTTGCTTTGTCTTATACAAAGCATGTGAAAAAAACAGTGTTAATTGTAAAATATTTAATTTCTAGATTTTGATTCAACTTCATATATTATATTTTAACCATACTTTATAATGTTATTATATAATTGCGCCTGTTTGTCTCCGGTGAGTTTGGCATGTCTGCGTCTATTTGTCTCCAGTGGATCAAATGAAATTGAAAAACGCTACAGTTAAGATTATACTTTCAAAAGGATAGATTATAGAATAATGTTCTGAAACAAATGAACCAGAATTAAAAATACCTTGACCTCACTAGTTGTTATTCATGAAATTTTTACTTAAATTCTTAATTATTCTACGCGCTGCCACTTAAATCTAAAAAATATTACATATATATTTACCTGCGCAAATTATTGTGAATAGCGCTAAAAGTAATTTTTGTAGTACGATAGCAAGTAACATAGAAGAGATTATCCTTTGAATTTTAAAATGATCTAAAAATTGCTTTTTTATGTTAATGCACCGTCAATTGGTAGAAGATATTCAAATAAAAAGAATACCAGATATAACAAAAATTTTAAATTTAAAAAAATAATAACAAGGAACGCTGGGACGAATCATTGGGAGAAATCAACTTTGGTCGATATTTTTAAAAGAATGAGATAACAAAGAACAATTATATCCACGAGCGGATTGCTGATTAGTCAGCTGTTGGGCTGAGAAGGGGTCGCATGCAAGGACAATTAAAAGTTATTTGTCTAATTACCCAATAAATTTATTAAAAAAATTTAAAAAATCCATAAATTATAAAATATTAAGATCACGATGTGTGTTTTACATAGTCTTATTAAAACAATTATTAAAAAAAATAAAGTTAACAAAGTTAATAAAGTTAATGATTTTCTTATAATTTTTTAAAAATATTAATTATTTTTGACATGTCATGTAAAATATAAATTTTGAAAAACTATATTTGTTTGAAGTTTGACTTTTTTCCTTACAATCTATTGTAATAATTTTATTTTTAAACAAAAGAACCATTAATTCTGAAGATTAATTTATGTAAAATTTAATTATTTAATTACTTTTTCACGATATACTAAAAAACGAATAAATAAAGCAATTAGATTATTAAAATAATTATTAAATAAAATAATGTTAATTAATTAATTATTTACAATTTGTTGAAATGCTATTTATTCTTTTAATTGATTGTATTATATTGCATTTGATATTTACTGTAAAATAATAATTTTAAATGTTATAAAGTCGTATGAAGTTTATTGTTCTTTCTTATGATCTAAAATAATAATTTAATGTTTATATTTTTAAGTAAAGAAACCATTAATTAATAATAAAGGTTAATATATGTAAAATTTAATAATTTTAATCTTTTTTCCGCAATATATTAAAAAGCGAATAAATAAAAACATATCGTTCTACAAAGTTATTAACATAAAAAATTAATCTAATTTGTTATTGATTTGTTTGACTTTAAAAGATATGCTGAAACTTGAAATTAAATTGGCCAGTTATGGAAAAAGGGTCTTTATAATGTGTACTACCCAGAACCACAATTTACTTAAATTCGACAATACTTTTTTTTAGAAGTAAGTTAAAATAATTTCTTTCGTGCAAATAATTAAATCACCTGTAATATATTAATTTAATTTAAATAAACGCATTTAAAATTTTGCTGAGAATATAGGCGATGTAAAAGCGCAGAGTTAGTTGGACAGAAAAATTGACGCGCTCGATAGAATGGGCGGATTTCTGGAGCATCTAAAAGTAGACTCGGCTGAATCAATATAAGGTGTATAAATGTTTAACAGCTTTGACATTCAGTTAAACCAAAAATAAATAGTCGGAAAAAGGAATATTATTTCTTGTATGAGGAATGACAACACGTGGAATTGTATTTGGAAACACGAGTTTTCGCCGTTTTAATGTTATCATGTTTACAAACTGGATATAAATATAAACTGCATTATGAGATATGCATATTAAAATAATCCAGTGGGTGTAGTCTTCCCTAAACTTTCTCGCATAATCTCTAATAAAGATGTTATCCCAGAGAACATCTACTATTTCGTTAATACACGTAAGCAGCTAAATGTAACAAAAATATTTTCTCATATTAACTTTTTGATGGTAAGTGGGTTAAACACTGCCACACTTTTTGCTTAGCTTCTTATGCTTGGTGAGATGTATTTTAACGAACCTCGAAAAATTGAAGTCATTCATAATCACATAACTTAATATTTCATTTAAAGTTTTTTTACTCAGTTAGCAATGCTAAGCACCAACGGTAAATACGTAATTTAGTGAAAAAAATTCCTATAAATCACAATGCATCAGTAAGTATCAGTGTATGTTGCTGTGATTAAGATAGGCGCATTGTGTGACGCAGTGAATTTTCGTCATTCATAACGGTTGTTCATAGTGGTGTGTTTTGTTTCGTTGTGAGCGAATAAATTGTTTTGTAATAAAAATAAGCGTGTTATTTGATGTTTTATACTAATGTTAAAGCTGTGAAGTGGTGAGATTATATATGTTCCACACTGTAAAAAAGAAGTAATTAAATTATTATTATTATTATTATGTATTTTGAGTAATGTTTAGTGTTCTTTTATCAAAATAAATGTGTGGTTTTTTTTTCCATTTTTTTAATAAAGAATTTTACCTAGGGTTTTTTTTTATGTTATTGAGGAGGGCATACAATGTAGAACGAAGTCATTAGATTTCAAAAGAATAAAGCTGGATTATCAAATAAATAATATTTAGATGTGCTATTAGTTAACCATTTGCTTAGACCCCCTTCAGTATAAGGGAGCTCCCGAGGGCTTGAGATTTACTTTTGTGATAGTTTCAGGATAATTTAATTAGGAGATTTAATTAGAAAGAATCATGCAGTCGAACTTATTCAAATTAAAATCAAAAAGGTTTAAATGTCGCGCACAATATTATTCTTAGGATTTATGAATTATTATTATTATTTCCCTATTTCTTCATTCATGCATATCGACTTTTTCCTTTTTTTTGTATTTGATTGATTGACATACAAACCAACTATCCTGACAAATATTGTGTTAAAAGAATACTCTAACTGTAATATCACAAGATGCTTTATAATACCGCTACGACATCTTCATGAAATTTAGCAGCTCTGGGAAAATCAAAAAATATCGCAAAAATATGTTAAGCTAATGGGGAAAGGTTTATAATTATTTTTTATGAATCTGCTTAAAATTTCTTGAAAATTAAGCCTTTTTATATGATAATTAAAACCAATACTATGAAAATAGCCCACAATAAATGTTTTATTTCAATTTGTCGCATTCTTATTTGTTTGCTCAGTTACTACTTATACAGAGATTAAGTTAAAATCAATTAAAAATATTAAAACCAACTTAAAAGGGGACTTTGGGGGAAACGGGCACCCTCGAATCTTGGATTTTCTTAGACTGAAATCTTAAAAAAGGCTTAATTTCTTTCAGTAGATGAGGTGCACTATTATATTTATCATGAAAGTATTAAATTAAATGGCCTGAGCCTTCGTTTGCTTTAAAGTCCCAAAATGGCTTAATTCGTTCCAGTAGATGACTGTGTTATTATAAAACGACATCAAATTAATTGACTCTAGTGCAGATTAAATTGTCAAATTGCCAACGTTCAAATAATAATAAAAAAAAAATTTCAAAAAAATCTTTATTTAGCTTTTTGTATACAACAGTATACAAAATTACTGTTTCTATACAACAGTAATTTTCATTCTTTTTGTATTCCAGATAAAAAAATATTTTTAGTCCAAAAATTGCACGCTCTTCTATGTACGTGTTTAGCTTGAAATTCTACAAAGAACTCGAACTTCCACACATTATCAATCGAGCAGAAAATAGGCCTGCCTCATTTTTTCATATGCTGGCCGTTTTTATCACCTCCCAGATAAGGGCCTCCTAGTCGAGGCTTCCCGTCATTAAACAGTTTTTTTCCTCTCTCTGACATTCACAATACTCCAATGAATGGATGAGAATTCATAAAAAAATATTATCAGAGGGGCCCACTCGGAACTGGGGAAAAGAAACGAGGGGACAGACAGTTAAGCTACATAATCCCGGCCTTCCTTATATTATTGCAGTTGTTTTTAATACTCCGTACTTTTTCAAGCGTTTGATCAGGCCATGCTGTAATATAACAACAAAAAAAGTTGTCATTAAATTGGAAATTTGGTGGTCCTAGACCTTTTATTTCCTTGTCTGTTCAGGTGGCTAGCAATCATGTCAACTGTCCAGCGGAAAAATAAGGGCTTTAATACCACTTCCTTCCTCGTCTTGCGGATGCTAAAGATTTCACATCTCACAACCCACGTTTTTATTGTTGGTGTAACTTGACCTTTATAGTGGACACGGGCCGTTCATTATTGAAATTGTTGCAACTGTTGGCTAGGGTTTCGATATTTTATGCTAGTTCATAGCGGAAAAATTTGCTTGATGTTCCCGTTTCTTTCAATGACGTGATCTTTACTAAGAACATGTGTTGTATGCAAAGCAAGGAAAATATAATATAAAAAACACAATAGTAAACTGAAAAAATTCTGAAATTAAATTTGAAAGAGCATAGTTCTTTTCGTTGAATTATTAAAACATGATTGGGGGAAATAATTCAGGAATATGTTGCATTGAATGTTTTTAGATTAAAAAAAGTGCCAAAAAATTACTAAATTAATAATAAGAAGAAAATTGCTAACTGAATTGGCACGTTCTTGTAGGTTTCTAAGAAAATGTATTGCACATCGAGAACATAACTATCTTGATACATGACGACCTGTCATGACCTATGCTAGATCTGTCATGATATCTATACATGACAGGTCTGAAGACCTATTTTCTCCTTAGAACGAAATACATAATTAGTCTGTTTATTTTTTTAAAGAGAAATATGCCAGGTTCTTCATAATTGTCAGTCATTACTCAATAGCAACAAAACAAATCAGTTCTAAGCCATATAAAAATTCAAGAAACAAGTCTTATAATTTAATTTCCTGAAAATGTTTTATATGATTTTATTAAATTTTTTAAACGTTTATTGGCAAGAATTTTGCTTTTGTAGAAACGGAGCTTGAAAACATTCGTTATTTCTATTATTACAAGGGGTATCTAGAGATTAAGTTCTGGTATATTCAATTTTTGACGCAAAAGCGCTGCCTTCGTGATTTCAAGCATGTACATTCATTCTGTCGGGTGTTGTGCCAGCTGCATGTTTAGCATTTAAAATGTTTGAAAAAAAACTGAATAACCTGCTTCATGTGAATGACATTCAGTCATCCACTTTCTTAATGCTACGAATACAAAACCAATTAAAATTCACTGATAAATTTGGGAAATTTACGCACGGAACGCGATGAATGATCAGATGTTAAGGAGGAAATTCAATGAAGAAGTTGAAAATGCCCATGATGAAGAAAGAAGTGGGTGGCGGTCTCTGATTGATAATGATTCGCTTACAGAAATTCAGAAGAAGATCAAAAGGAAATGAAAATTCACCATTACGGCATTGCCTATCTATTTAATTGAAATTTTCCAATCATTTCTTCACCGAATTTTTCTACGATGAAGATATACAGGAGGTCGCGATCAGCTAAGATAAATGCTCCAGCACTGATGGCAACTATGAAAAATAATTTAAGTATGTTACTTCATTATGCAATAAAAATGTTTTTTTAATAATTGCTTTCTTTTTTCTAATCTTTTTATGGAATGTGGTTTCTGAATACCCCTCACATTTCTTTTCAATTCCACTTTACTTTTAACGTAGTGACTAAAATATAATTATTTTTTAAACTGAGCTAGTAACTTATATTTTATTTTGATAATATTTATGATAAAGTGCTTCCTTCTTTCTTTAAGTTCCGAGCTTCAAATTTAGTTATAATAACAGTGACTTTTTCTTGTATTCTAAAATACAATCAATTTGTTTTGGTATTTCCCTTTCCACATATGATTTAGAATTTAGCTGTTTGGTGTGACGATATAGCTGTGAAGTGCTGTCCTCTTCATATAATTACTACGCAAAATTCCATTTTGAGTAGTTCCATTTGAGTTTTATTAATTCGAAGTTCTCCGTAGATGTAAGAAAACTGTTAAGCATTTAAAAAATTTTTCTCAAATATTGGAACATTTAGGACAATTATAATACATAAAGATGAGCAATGTGATTGCGAATGTCAATTAATTTCAAATATTTCACACTGTTTTTATCATTTTTACTTTCTCGAATTCTTGTAGAGAAAAAATATTGTAATCATCAAAAAATTCAAACTCGAAATTTTTATAAATTTCCAAATTTCAGACCATTTTTTGAAATAACAATATAGTAAATTTAACCAACTAGAAAGGAAATCACTAAAATAATTTTAATAAAAAGATTCATATTTCTATACTAGAACATCAATTCTTTTATGAGCTGTCTTATTATCAATCCAAATTTTCATTACTTTCGAGAGTTTAAATTTCAATAATCTTAACAGTCGATTCCTATTATTACAAAAAACACGTTTCAGTACCGATACTGGCGAGGACAATTGAAATTCGTAACACAATGTAAAAAACGCTGCAAGTAACAGCTGACTAATACAGCTCGCTTCTAAAAGGGACAATGGTTACAAGTGCTTCAACAGGAAAAAAGATAAAAATAAATACCCATTCTGTCTAGTAGGAAATAGTTTCAAAACGCCTGTTCCTTTCACTTGTCAAGGTTATGCCGACGAATGGCGAAGAATTAAAATCACGAAACAAGTAACAATCGAATATTTTTCTACGATTGCACGAGTACTAGTTGCTTCATAGTACCAAATCTGCTGTTGCCAACGGAAACACTGTAATAGACGGCAGAAATTCATTTTCTTTCCCAAGTTCGTCACCGAGAGTGGGAAGTTAGTCATAGTTTTTTTTTCTGTGAATGTATTGTGTGGCAAAACTGGAACTAACCAAAGCCACCCTTTCTTTTATAAGCGCAGGCTAAAGGAAGGTTTTGTTGATTTAAACAGTAGTAATAAAAAATGTTTTGTCTAAGGAAATTTCTTTAAAAAAAAATGAAATTCTGTTTTCTCGTTGGAGAGGGTCATAGCATGTTGAAGTTCTCATTATAGTTTAGAAATGGTGCAGAATTCTTGTTTAAAATTTTCTATTTCTTTATCGACAATCGATATATATTTTCTCTGTTTTTCTTACATTCGTATTGGTGAACATGCTAGGACATTTTTAATATTTTATGGAGATTATCTTTACATGCTCTTTTTCGCATCCGTGAACGGTCAGCATGCCAAGACACTCTCATTTCTATATATGGCATATTAATAAAAAAGAAATCATTCCAAATGATAAGTCACATTCGTTTTGGTGCGCATGGTAGGATTCTATTTACTGTCCTTCATGGAACGAAGAGAATCTCTTCATTTCCGTGCACACACTCTTTTTCCTTTTCGAAAGAGCTGCACACTCTCTTTTTCCTTTCGATCATGTATGGAAAGAGTCCTGAGACGCTCTGATTATTGTTGCACATTAAAAAGAAAAAAGATTTAATGAAAGGTTACAACATTTAAAGAGATTGAAATATACGATCCAGAACTTCCAAAGAATGCTAAGCGTCCTGGCCACCGATTTTTCCAAGAATTATTAATGTAAAATCTTCTTCCTCAATCTTTTTCTTTCTACGTGTTACTATTAATTGTTATATTTTAAATAAATCCTCAGTTTTTCTTGCACAAACATTTAATAAGGAATCTCATTGCTCTATTCCCCTGTTACATCTGGAGGTTATGAGCCTTGAGTTCAAGCACTCCGTGACACTCCTCTCGAATCGGGAAATCGGAAAGGTTACAGATCTTGACACATTCGCTTCGATGAGCATGTAGAGATATTATTTTGTTGCTTTTCATGGAGACGGAAACCATCTCTGCTGGCACTTTTCCGTTTCTATAGTGTACAGTCAGCATGCTGAAATGTTCTCATTTATAAATATGTTGTGCATTAAAAACATCAGTCCAAATGAAAACTTAACTTAAATGCTTTCACACATTCGCTACGATGGCTGTGCTGTGATGCTATTTGTTGCATTTCAAGGAGATAAAAGATCTCTCAGCACGCTCCTCTTTCTTTCTATCATATTTCTACTGTTTTTTAGTTGCTATTATTTAATATCTTACGTAAGGTAAAAATACAATTTGGTATGTTGAGAAAATCTACACGGTATAAGAAAATTTCGGATGAAATGTAAGTTAATCATTATTAAGCCAGTTAAAGTTATATTATATAAATATTTTTACATTAAAAATGTTCTGTTTGTCTTAAATTTGCCATCATTTATAAATGAATTATTTGCAGTTTGTGTTTTCTAATTCGTAGACAAATAACCCGTCGCATTTATTAATATATCCAAAAATTAAAATGATTATAAAAAATTTCTTAAATGTGCTGAGCTAATACCAAAATACCAACTTAATTTAGAATTTTGAGTGCAAAAAATTTATTTATTTTTGCGATGAAGAACAACACGATGAAGTAGTCATAAGTTATCAATAAACTATAGACGAATTTTTCTTAGTATTTTTGAACATATATACGCATAATTACTGAACTAATAATCGCTTTTTAAATATATTAAAATCAGAAAAAAAAACAGATATTTGTTGAATATTCTTTGGTAGCTTTTTTTAGTTAATTGCAGGAGGTTGCTTTGAGGAGAAATTTGAATATATTCCTAATTTTTCGAAAATATTTCACGCATTCCACACCATTAAAAAGAAAGCTTAAGAAACTATTGTAAATAACAGTCACTTAAGGTTCAAACTATATCCGCGTCGTCGTATTTTAACAATTGTAGTAAAAAGACTCTTTTATTATTTTTCAAACTGATTTAAATTCTGCTTTGTATTCGAATTATGTGTTCTGAATCTGTTCGGACTGTTTCAGTCAACCTATTTTAAGACGGGCTATTCAGCGCTTTTGATTGAACGCATATATTAACTCCAGGCTTTAACCTCGACTTCGACAACAACAGCGCTTTTCTCATTCTTCTTCTTATGAATAATTTCCTACGAACGAACATTTTCCTTTAAGGTGTAGAGACAAATGAGTCGTTTCAATTATGCCGAATTCAGCATATTTGGATCAGGAAGTGTGAAATCAAAAGACAGTTTACGTGATTTAATTGCAAAGCAGGCCATGCATTTGCAGTTTTCCTTATAGTAAAATTAAAGGAATGAATAATTAAAGAAATTCGTCGGTGAACAATTGGTTTTATTCCTAAGACCATTTGTTATGTTTCATATTCATTCGGCAATGTAAATAACATTAAAGGCTTAGCAATAACTCAAGAATTTAGAATTAAAAAAAGTAAAGTCAAAATGGATTAATTTTCCTATATATAATTGTATATAATTTATGATTGCATATATAATTTAACGATTGTGAAATTGTACTAATTTATTTCTAATTTGCATTTCGGATTCTACTAAAATATTCTTAATTTAAGTCCTGTAGGACAGTTAAAACTTTAATTTGTTTTTTGTTTAACTCATATAATATACCCTTACACTTTTTAAATTTTTAGGAATTCTAATTCTACGGTAGATCTTTTTTGGCTACTGCACCATTTTTTAGCACCCAAATAAGATTTACCTTAGAATTAGAATCGTAAAAATTTTAATAAATTATACGAGTTAAAAAAATAAAAATAAATAAATAAATAAAGTTTAAAGTGTCCTACAGGTTTAAAATAAAAATTTGGTTTGGTCTATAAATCACGTGATTAAAGCCTGTGCACTATGGGGAGAACAGTCATTAAATCTTCTATTAGGGGCATTTTGTCAAATCTTTTGTATTTAGCTCTCCGTAAAGTAAAAAAACGCTCATTTAATGTATTTTATGCATTTTTAATGTTTTACGACTTAATATGTAATGTAAAATGTAATGGCTTTTGTTTCTGTTCAACTTTTGTACTAATATGCGTTTTCTCTAGTTTTCTTTATTGCTTGCAAGTGCCCAATGTCATCAAGTGCAGTTTGTTCATTCGTGCTAGATGGGGTTGCTCTTCGGCGGTCCCATTAAGTTGACCTTTAAATAGGTCGGGGTATCGCACAGTATATATCCTTACACTTTATCATTAACGAGGTATCACAAGAGAAAATACTGTAAGCATCTCAGAATCGATCCTCGTATTCTAATAAATTATTCCGATGAATGAGCCTGTCACATAATACAACAGCGCCAGTGAAATTTTACTTACGGTTCTTTCATAAAAACTCCAGATATTTATGAAATGTTTTACGGGAAGAGATTCTTTTCTAAGTCCGGCGGATATTTAAATTTGTGTATGCGACATTCGAATTCGAAGTGTTAAACATAATTTCATTCTGTATTATAAAAGTCATTAAAATATTTTCAAAGACTTTTTTTAACAACCACATTTTCTTTAAAATTGGAAATATATATATATATATATATATATATATATATATATATATATTATACATGTAGTGATATTTCTGAATCTAAATTAAATCCTGATTAATTTCCTAATTTTTATTTTAATTTAGCCCATATTAACTTCATTCTAAAATATTCTCTTATTTCCTGATCCAATTGCACCTTTTTTATTTAATGCAACAGAAGCTCTGCAAAATTGCTGAAATCGACAACTTCCCACACTCCGAGGGAAGGAATAAAAATTCGTCGATCTAAACATCTTCTTTTAAAAGATCCCTATAATTTCCTAACCTAAATCGACACGTGTAAAGAAATCCCTATCAGAGTCTCATAGTATATAATCATGAGGATAAATATTTCGTTCTCTCTTTTCTTTTTCGCTCTTGTGTTGTGATGTAGACCAACCTTGTCGCTTCTTACTGGTACATAGATTATGCCTCTTGGGATGGAATAAAAGCGAGGTTTTAAAATTACAAAATTGTCTTCTCTCTTCGGCCACGAAACTGTTAAAAAATATGTGTTTTACATTATATGCATGTATTTAATAATTTAAAATTTGTTATGTTCAATGCCATTCATATCCATTCAAAAGATTATATATATTTTCAGTTGTTTTTATATACATGGGTATTGCCATTCTTACAATAATAAAATCGTGTTATTTTAGTCAAATTACATATTTTTCTGCATTCTCCCAGCAATTTTTAGTGAGAATCTAATACTTATTTGATGTTATCTTTTCCAATAATTCTGATTTTAAAATAAAACTAAGATTATTTTTATTTTATTTTCTCGAATTTCTTTAAAAAAATTTACAACAACTTCTATATTTCCATCAATTTTTTTGCCATATCAATATTATCGAAGAACAACGGTGATGATATTCTAAATCATCAGAATATATCTTCCGAATATTTAAAACAATTGCATCTGTTTCAAGTTCCATTGCTTAGTGTAGCAATTCAGTCACATAAACAGAACAAGTCGAGATTCTTTTAAACTTTTTTAGATCAAAATAAGTTTTCAAATTTCTGGTACAATATTAGGATAAATTTTCTATGTTTAAAATATATTCAGAGATTAGTCATTAAGTCAAATCCATTAGGTCTAAAACTATCTGAAATTACTTATTAATAATTAAACGTTAAGGCAATCTATAGAGTACTTTAAAAATGTTACTTCAATTAAAAAAATGTGGAAATTGGGGAAAGAGTGGATACAGATTAATTTAGATATTAAACCAATTAAGAATGGATACAGATTAATTTAGATATTAAACCAATTAAGAATGGATACAGATTAATTTAGATACTAAACCAATTAAGAATGGATACAGATTAATTTAGATTAAAACCAATTAATATACCAAAGTAATTATGTTTATGAAAAGTTCAACAAAGTTTACAACTTTTTTTACAATGCTTTTTAGTAACTCAGAATGAATTTCATTTAATTTTTAAACATTTCTTTGTTAGCTCACGTAAAAGGAAATTATTTAATTTTTATGTTTCCTTTACATTTAATTTGCATTTAATTAAATTAATCTATGAGTAATCTACGAATAAGTAACATGAAAAAGATTCCAAACTAAAGTTTATATTCGTTTTTGTTAGTGTTTCCCCTCACGTGCGAGGTTGTAATACATAAACGACATAAACGATATCGTTACCAGTTTTCGCTAAACAACAATAACTATCTTATGCTCTCTTCTCGTGTTGGCTGAAGAACAAAGATGTTAAATAATTAAAACTACAATACGAAGATTGACCTAAAAACTTTTTCATACAGGGTTTAACTAATAAACGCCCAAGTATGCAGCTAAGAATTTTAAAGACTTGGACTTCCTAGCAGAATACAATCACTTCGTGTTAAAAAAAAATTAAGTGTATATAAATTAATTTTTTTGAAAAGCTCTAAGGAATTTTGACTTCTCATAAGATTTCCATTAATTATCATTCCGCATTTATTCTCGAAAATTAAATTAAGACGTAATTAAAAATTATGTGAACATTTATTTCCATGTTTTTGTGGAAGAAAATTAATAATAGAAATTAAGATGGTGCATTAATAAATTAATTAGTTTATGGTTCTTCAGCATTCCTTGAAATCCTTCTAAATGTGCATTAATTTCATTTGTCATAAATTTTACGTGCCTATCTAGGTTGGAAATTAGACAGTTAAAGAAAACGTGTATGCATAAATGAAAGATAAGAACGAAAAAAGAAAACTAACGGGAATAGTCTGCCTAAAACTTTCTCTCATACTCTCTAACAAAGATATTATTCCAGTGAAAGCCTTGTATGTCACTGGCGTACAATATTTACGAAATATTAACCTTTGACGTGAATTTAGCATTTCCATTGAATCTATCCAACGATCTTTGGCTATTAATGCGTGACATAAGGTTAATAATATCCGGAAATCGAATTTGGGTTTCAGAAGCGTTCTTCAAAACCGATTAAAACAAAAATTCGACATAAGACTATACTTAAAATAGCAAAATTACTTGTGAGATTTGATATACTGAAGTCATTGAGTTTTTAAGTTATCCGTTTACATGTTTCTGAAAGTACAGACCGACAGATGGTCAACATCTTGTTGTATTTCGCTGAAATTTTTATAGGTGTCTACAATATAAATATGAAATATATGTACGGAATTTCATTCGTACATATCTTTAGCTCTCTTCGCTTTGTAGTTATAGTATTAACTTGTATTCAAACAGCCGGACAGACATGAACCTCTCAACGGATTTTGCTCAAAATTTGACAGAAATCTACAAATTTAGTTTTAATAATTACCATATAGAATGGGGGGGGGGGAGAAACACGCCCTCGGAAATAAATTAATGCTCGTAACAAAAGAGTAAAGCATGAACATGTGCTTCAAAATTTCTCGGTCTCAGTCCTCCTTGTTCCGCCTGTTTGAAAGTTTTTAACATCTTTAAATACATTCATTTCATACATAAAAAGGACTAACATAAAATATAGTAATCATATCCTTAACCGATAAAAGTTTCTTTGCCCTTATTTGAATGAAACACATTGGAGAAATACATCGTTAATCAAGAGAAATAAAATTAATGCAATTTTCATTTATTTAGTATTTGCATTTTATTTATTAGTTAACAAAACGTTCATAACATGATTTTTAAAATAATTACATTGTTAAACTAAATATACATACAAACAATATTAATTGTCTTTTGATTTTGTGGTAACAATTTTCACTAGTTTAATTTTTCTGGTTAAAAATTGTTCTAAACGACATTAAAATTTAGGTTGCATTTAAATTTTCAATGCGATTGACTACTGAGAATCTATTTACAATTTTCTCATAAGTACAGCCTTCTATTTGAAAAAGCCAATACACTCATTAGAAGACTACAGCAATGAAATGGTTTCAATTTTTATCTTTTTACACCAGTCAGACTTCCCATTTCTCAAAGATGAAAGTTTCCTTCTGAAATGTTTGTTCTTAATTTAATGTTCCAGTTTCCTTTGTCATTGATGTAATTAAAATTCAGCTCGTATAATGTTCAATTTGCATAAGAAGGATTTTACTTCCATTAATTTGTCAGAGAAAAATCAAAATTTGCATTTATTAAACAATTTCATTAATAAGTATTATAAAGCATGGTACTGCCTTAAACTGCAATTTTAATAACTTTAAAAACTATTATCATATGCACTTTTAAAGTATTTTTTTTCATTCAAGCGCGTAAATTAATTATACATATTTTTTATTAGCTCTAATTCAAGAATCATTACAAAAAAATTATTGGATCATACTTCAGAGTTGAAAAATATCTTAAAAGTGACAAGATTAATGAATCCTGTTTATAAAAATTTTGTATTAACTAATGCATTTAAATAATTAATGTTTTAAATGCTCATTTATTATTCTGATTACATTGAAACTATTCGTTAAGCAAATTCTTAAGCATTCACCTTTTCGAAAACGAATAAGCCAGGCGCCCTGTGATTGCCTTCAGGCATTTCGGCAATTCAAACATAAAATATCCATTCCAAGCTAGTCGTTAGATGTGGCATGATGTTGACATTTTTAGACATTAAACGTTAGGTATTTTAATGGTCAAAAGAATTTTTTTTGAGTCCATAAATTCAATTCTGAAAACATTATGAGCATTGCATTGCATTGCAAACATCTGAAACATAACAAACTAAATCATTCTCCAGTTCTCATGTAAGATTATTTAAATTTAGTTCACTTTTCTTGTCACTCATATATTAAAAAAGAGAAGCTCCACTCTACCGCAACTAAAACTGACCAAATAGTAAAGCTTTGATTATCATAGTTCTAAAACGATTTTTACATCATTTTGATGTTCGCTTGAAGAAAGATCGCCAATACTGTTTCATGGATTCGTCTTTTAATTAGTCTAATATAATGAAAATGTAGATTTAAAGCCTACAAACTGCAAAATAGTCATAAATTGTTTCGTATAGCAAATATTTTAATATATATATATATATATATATATATATATATATATGTGTGTGTGTGTGTGTAATGATATTTTAACTCTAATTTCAATTTAATTAATTTTCAAGATTTTATCTTCATTTAGCCCATAGTAACTTTATTCTAAAATATTCTCTTATTTCGTGATCCAATTCCACTGTCTCTACTTAATTAATTCAAGAGAAGCTTTGTTAAATTGCAGAATCAGCTGAAAGTCTAACTTTCCCACACTCCGCGTGAAGAGGCAAAATACCGCTCATGAGGCAAATTCTTTTTTAAAATCTCCCTGTGTTTCTCCTGCCTTCCCCACGCGTGTAACGAAAATCCCTATCGAAATCTCGTAATATATTAGCGCTATGAAGAAATGTTTTCCCTATCAAAATCAAAGGTTATATAAGACCAGGGATAAAATGTCCAAGAGCTTTTTTCTCATTCCTTTTCTGTGTCGTTCTGTGTGCTCATCGCTTGTACATATTCCTGCTTCTTAAAAATGAAATAAAACGACGTCACGAAATAGCAAGTCTCTTCACTGTCTTCAAACTGCATTCTGCTTCACAACAAATAATGTTACATATATATATATATATATATATATATATATATATATATATATATATAGTATAGCATATTTTTAGCATATATGATATATAGTGTAGTAGCATGAATGTATTTATAGTATATTTTTTTATAAGATTCAGTAAATTTCAGAGAGATTTTATTCGACTACTGCATACATGATTAAAAAAATATTTATGTAATAATTTCAATTCACATGCCTTCAAAAAATAATTATTTTTTTATCTCTAGAACTCAGACTAACATTGATTTTCTGAGTAGCACGAGCTCTTACTTTGGCACACTAACTCTAACACGTGCCGAATCCAAAATGCCGTATCAGCAAATTACCTTCTAAAATTATGAAAGCCCAGTCTTTCTCACAGTTTCTTTTCCCTCCTTTCTACCTTCCTCTTCGGACCGCGCCCCGGCTGATCATCGTTCTCGCAAAGAAATCTTATCAATGGATAGAAATTGAACTCTTTTCCGTCGCATCATTAAAACTAAAATGTTAGTAATTAAAAAAAATTGGTAAAGAACTCAACAATTCTCTTTCAATTCAAAACTACTTTACACGCACATACACATACACTTCCACGCACACGCTTGTGGGTATGTGTGTGTATAAATAGTGCTTTTAGATTTGAAGATGAGTCTTTTTGGCTTTTATTTTAAGCATCTTTTTTTTTAAATAAAATTTACGGCTTTTCTTGCGTCATTAGCAAATAAAAAAAAGTTTTTTTTTTTTTTTTAACTTTCCGGTATGTGAAATTCTTAAAGAGAAAATATTGTAATCGTAAAAACTTCTTTCTGAGTCCCGAGTATTCTCCATGTTTCAGAAAAATGAAATATGGAGAGTACTCAGTCCGAAACGCACATTTCGAATTTATATGAATCATTTTGCATTACAGTGAACACGATTATTCAAAATCGCTTTAAACTAGGTTGATGAAATTTGGCATGTGGTAGCCACACCAAATTTGTAGATAATCTTCAATTCTGAGCGAAAACCCATCATATTTGATGCACAGATTGAGTTTCTAAAGTACAGATGTGATAAAAATTTGAACCAAATTCGTCAAAGAATTAAATGCTTTACAGTTTATACTTTGGCGTGCCTGTAAGTGCGAGGATTTAAAAAACACAACAATTCAGACAACTGATATTTAGTACAACATCTAAAGCGTTGATTGTTATCACATTTTGAATCAAATCCATTTGCAAGTTGACAGACTGTGCAAGTATGTGAACGCTATAATTCAAAAAAACGCAACGGCTGAAATAGATAAAACTCGGTATGTGATCTTATAATTAAAATTGTTGTTCAGCTTCAAATTTTGACTTCGGTTGATTAAAAAAAAAGGGGCGTAAAATGCATATTCATTTTTCTTGACTATATTAGAAAGCACAAATCTTCCATATTCAGTTCCATGATGTTATGGACGGTATGAAGGTGATAGCTTTATTAGAGAATCTTCGAGAAAGTTTCAGAGGGACTATTCACAGTGAATTGGAATCATATCATGTCTGTCTGTTTGCGAACAAAATAAGTGAAAAATTGTTTGAGTTAAAGTGATGAAAGAAAAGAGAACTGAAAAGGTAGTACTAGACTGTCTAAATATACGAGAAAATCCAGAAGAGAACATTCTCGCTGATTTTCAACAGATGAAAATCTTAAAATTTCAATTTAACAAAGAATGAAAGTCAGTTCAGACGATTTATTTCAAATTAATCATTCCGTGACTTGTATTTTAATTAAACCAGGAATGAGAAAACTGGCTCAAATGATAGAGAAAATCGCGCCAAAATTGTTTATCTGGTGGCGTGGGAAATCGACATTGGTTCAATGCCACCGATTTAATAATTAGACACTTCTCTTACGAATTGGAACTGAAACATTCGAAATGAAACAAGCATACGCCATTAAGAATGGTTATTCCTTTATAATTGATTCCTAAATATGGATTTCAGGTGAAAAAGAGAAAAGAGCTTCAAAGTTAAAAAACTTCTCACTCAATTTTAGAAACACCATTAAGGACTCAATTATATATATATAACTATTTTCAAACATATTTTCTACATTAATGTTCCCTGTACATGTTTTCTGCAAAATATATCCTATACATGATTTCTCAATAATATTTCCTATACATGCTTTCTACAATCATATTTGCAATACGTTTTCTATCATATTTCTTATACACGTTTTTTACAGTATATATTTGCAATATATGTTTTCTACAATACATATTTGCAATATATGTTTTCTACAATACTTATTTTCAATACATGTTTTTTGCAATACGTATTTCTATACACGTTTTTTACAATAATATTTTTTATTCATGTTTTCTACAATAATATTTCTTATACATGTTTTCAACAATACATATCTACGATACATGTTTTCTACAATACGTATTTTCGATGTATACGTATGTTTTCTCCAACACATATTTTTTACAATACAAATTTTTAATACATGTTTTCTACAATACGTATTTTCAATACATGTTTTCTACAATACATATTTTTAATGTATACGTATGTTCTCTCCAACACATATTTTTAAATACATATTTTCAACACATGTGTTCTTCAATACATATATTCAATAATATTGATTGATTAGTAACTAATAACTTTTGAATCGTCATATATTTGGTTGCCAACCAATCGGAAAACAAAATGTGGAATCTCACTGATTTATAAGCAAAATTCAAAACATGAAGGAAAAAAAAATCTAAAAAATAATATTTTGAAATTTGTGTTCGATTTTAATTTAAATAAATTAGAGTGAAGTATCCTTGCAAATTAAATGAAAGTACGCAGTTCTATTACCCCGAAACTATTACAAATTTGCGAGGCCCTTTTGGCAATTGTCAGGTTTAGCTAATGACGCTCTTTCAGAAAAATCTACAACGTTCAAATTTATCAAATTCACGAGATTAAATTTTTTCGACATTTGCAATAATATCTTTTTGCATACTTTCTACCTGAGAAAGTAAAAAATTGTTTAAGAACAATGAATATATTTGTATAACAATGCTGCTTTTTTTATAAACAGAATTATGCCTTTCAAATTGTTACACTCGTATGAATATTTTATGGCCGGTTTCCTCGATAAAAATATAAATAATTTTCCATGCAAATAACTACAAGCAAGGAAAAAAAAGTTATTGATAACACAGCTTTCGAAAACATTGAATTTAAAAGAAACAGGGAATCAACATTAATTAAACGCCGTGGGGAACACGGGCATTCTGCAAAACCAACTCGAGCATCTGGTGATAAATCATTTCAATCCACACTAAAGGTTTAACAAGTCGTTTTTTACTATCCAGCATGACACCCGATTAGTCTTCTTCACGTTAGGTGAAAAAAGGAATCTCAGATGTTATTAGAGCGAGCGAAACACACCCACATGTGGTAAAATATTTAATTATGATAATAGGAATCACTTAGTGCAAATAGCCACGACCGCCGCAGACAATTTGTTAAGATTTCTGTTAATGAATGGTATTATTTAAGGCGAAGGAAAGAATGTGAAATGAAAATAAACCACTGAGAGGTTCAATGATCACACAAATTCCATTCACTTTAGTGTGGTTGTTTTTCTTATTGCTTACTTGGCAAGAAGTAATTTATGGAATCGCAGATGCCGGTTTCAATTGTTTATTTTTGAAAACGTGAAACCTGTGTAGAAGAGATGAGAAAAAATGATTAACCGGTCATTAGCTGCTAAATGCTTCGCTTTATCTTTTTAAACGAATCCATTTCACTGGCAGTTTTAAAGGAGCATTCAGGCCGAAAGTCATTTGTAAAAATAAGTAATTAATTTTTGTTGGTTTTTAAATTCGATGTACGCGCGCTTATCGCGGTTTATTTATAAAGAAGGTATAGAAATGAGGGTAAATGACATAGGAAAATTAATATGATAATTTAATTTTTAAAGAGAAGTGTCAGCTTAATGTCATTAATGTAAATATATATATTTATATAATGACACCTAAATTTTAGATGATGAATTAATGAAAGTAGAATTAAAATGCTAAAAATTTAAGTATATTTAAATTTTAATTGGAAACCCAGTTTATCTTTGAGTGAATGGTTAATTTTTTAATTTTTTTTGTTTAATATATATATATATATATATATATATATATATATATATATATATATATTTCTTTTTCATATGCTAGAATTATTTCAAACAGTTGCCATCTCAAAAAAAAATTGGAAAAGCATATTTATTGTCACAACTAGTCAAAATCAAATTTAAGAAAAATTATTAACATTCAAAGTATTTCAGCATCTTGCTTCAGTTTAAAACAACTTATGATGGTGATATATATCTTGGAGAATGGAAATGTGCTCCGGGAAAACCAATTTCCATAAATATTACTGCACAAAAAGGAATTTTACATCGTTTTAAAATATAACAAAAATTGCCCTTTCAGTGATACCAATTTAATAATGGTATAATTATTAGATAAATTTCGGCAATTTTTAAAAAAATGAGGTTTTTTTGTCTAATTTTTAGCAATAGATAAAATTTTATCTTGAAATTCAAACCGTTTTCTTTGTTTCATCATTTATTTCATTGTCTGATTTTCTTCCATTGTTGAAAATTGAGAAAGAAGGATTCTATTTAATATTTGATAGCGCATGACGTTATGGAACTGTCTCCATTAGAAAGGGTCATATAAACAATAAAAAAAACCCTTAAGTAAGACTTTAATGTCAAATAATTTAATGGAATCATGGACTTGAAGTTATATCCAAATCATTTATCTGAAAACAAATATAGCCTGTGTGGTGAACCCTGCTTGAGACGACTATACAGAATATAAATGTAGGTATCACTGTGTGAAAAAAAACATTATTAACCTAAACTATAAGGAATGTGCCTGGATATTTTGCCTAGAATTAGCTCAAGGCGGGAATTCAAAACGTAGATTCTTTTTTCTGTGAAAAACAAGATTTACATTTTAAAAAATGAACTCTCATGATACTGAAGACATTAAAAAAATTAGAAAATAAATAGAGAAAGTTATTAAATACATATTATAGGAACAAACATACAAGCTCACTTAAAAAAAATCCGAAGTCTTCTGGGTTGAGTTTTCGTAAATTTGATTACTGTTTATTTCAATAAGTGTTTTATATCAATATCATTGATGATGTGGTAGCAACCGAATTTGCGCACTCCAAACACATTGGTTCTTTAATGAATTGTAGGTTTTATTTCATTGGTTCTTTTAATTGTTCAATTCATATCTTTTAGTATTAAATTTTACTCGCCTACTCTTTTTACATTTTCTTAAGAAAAAAAACTCTCTCTTATTTGGAGGACTTCTGCATCATTCAATTAACAACAAACAACAGTGTTGAACCCATGTCTTTATCAGCAAACTTTTAATGAAATATTAATATTCCTTTTCAAGATGATTTTTTGCAAGTTTTTTGTACACTAACAGCAGAGAAGTTAGAAGGCTAGTTGTCAATATTTTCATATTCCCATTTTATATCGGAAAAACATAGAAAAGTAGTCCTAAGACAAAATTCCTCCATGGGCCTAGTATTAGAAAGTTGTTAGAAGCTTCCAGTAAATAGATGCACCCCAATGACCTGTAGCACCAAATCCTGACTCTGTCAATGCAAATCATTTGGTGCGGGTTCATTGGCAGTTTTATGTTTGCTGTTGCCTATATTTTCATAAACAAATATATGCCCAGTGCGGGTCAAAGTCACCTTGGGTGATTTCAGCTGTCCTGTAGAAATTCTCACTAAATAACATTGTATCTAACAGCCTAATAGACTTAAGTATTACTGCAAAAGATTTGGACAATAATTTTTCTTAAAAAGCAATACATTATAAAATAGTACAATTAAACTTACTTCAGGATTTAATCAGAAAACAGTTTTATATAAAAATGAGTCTGTAATATCAAGCTGTTTGAGTTAGTAAATGCACTATTAAAAAATTATAAAATCGTTATAAAATAATATATATTCATTATAAAAAATCTTTATTATATATATTTTTTATAATGTCTCTGTTTTATTTATCTACCTTTAATCCAATCAGCATCTTAGCTTGACTCTAGCTGATTCAATAAAATGATCTTTGTTTGTTTATTTATTCATTAATTTCACCATCAAAAAGTATATGTTGTCCGTTTCAGTATCCCAGGACAAACCATATTTCGACGATTAAACCTTGCTAAGGGGAGAGTTGTGGAAGGAACTATTTCCAGAGCTCTTTTTCTTACCCTTGACTTCCACACCATTACATATTTTTCCGTTCTGTATTTTCTTACATGTATGTAAGTGTCATGTCGTTTTTTGATAGTACTATTTTATTGTAAGTCAAACTTGTGTATTGATTGCCTATGTGGCTAGTTTAAGTGGTAATAAAATGTTCAAAATTGACTCCAAACACATATTAAATGTGACTGAGATTGTCAACCTTTGTTAACGTGTTATCAAAAATTCAATAATACATTTTAAAAAACGTTTTAACCTAAAAAAATGTTATTATTTTGTAAAAAGATGAATTATCAAATTTTTAGAACATAAATCTTCCATTTATACATTATAATTTAACGTTTAGACTCTTCACAGAAAATAAAAATTGTTCTAAAGTATTTTATTGTGAATTAGCATTTTTTTCCAACAATATCACAAGTTGTCTGCAGATTCTATGCCTCTAAAGATTACGTATAATCCGAGTTTATCCTATTGTTAAATGTAAACATCTTTTCCTTTAGTCTTTCCTCTCACCCCAATTTTGATTAAATAAATACATCCTTACGCATGCGCAAAAGAGCGGAGGGTTTTAGAATCCGAAAATGAGCAGTACGATTTTATATGTATGATGGGCAAGAGGTCTATAAAAATATAACAATACAGAATTAAAGAAATAGGAAAAAAAAACTTTTAAACAGAGGCGTCATTAAAATATAACACTAAAACATTTCTCATTATTACTATCTTTACATAAGAAATGGACTATAATTTCATCTGTAAACATGTTTTGCATGAAAATTGCTAAGTATGCCCACCAGAACATACCTCGATGGGGAAATTTTGCTTAAAAAGCAACTTTTGTTGCCAGCTGGCTGCTAGAAATGATAAAAATTTCAAAGCCAAGACTTTAAAGTTAAAAAAACAGTGCATTAAACTATGATTACCAACAAATGTGACGTAGTTAAAAACTGAAATGATGCTATCGAACGAAATTTAATACCAGAAGAAAAAGTAAAGTAAGATATTGCTTATCGATAATGCACACGCGACCATTTGATATTTGAAAGAGCATGCACAATTCTGTGACAAATTAGGTAAGCACACAGATTTAATTTCGAAATTCGATATTCGAAGTCATGTGTCTTTCAATTGTCTTCTCGTATTCACTTCTCTGTCTCTCTCTCTCTCTGTGTATATATATATATATATATATATATATATATATATATATATATATATATAAAATGATATTTTAAACTCTAATTTCAATTTAATTAATTTCCAAGGTTTTATCTTAATTTAGCCCATAGTAACTTCATTTTAAAACATTCTCTTGTTCCCTGATCTAATTCCACTGTCTCTACTTAATTAATTCAAGTGAGCTTTGTAAAATTGCTGAATCGGCTAAAAGCCTAACTTTCTCACACTCCGCTTGAAGGGCTAGAAATATGTCTAATAAGCACATTCTTTTTTTAAAAGATCCCTGTGTTTCCCTTGCCTCGTCGACACGTGTAGCAAAAACCCTACCGAAATCTTAATAATATATTAGCACTGTAAAGAAATATTTTCCCTGTCAATATCTCAGTTTATATAAGACCAGGGATAAAATGTTCAAGAGCTTTTTCCTCATTTCTTTCTGTGTCGTTCTGTGTAGTGTGTGTTGCTCGTCATTCCTGCTTGTAAATAATGCGGTTTTCTCCAAGATGAAATAAAACGATATCATGAAATTCAAAGTCTCTCCAATGTCTTCGAAACTGCATTTTGCTTCACATAAAATAACGCTTACATATATATATATATAGGATATATATATATAGGATGCAGTTTTGAAGACAGTGAAAAGAATTTTTACATTTTTAAATTCTTTTTAATATCCAACGGGAAAGCATAATTATTTACAAGCAGAGACGCGGACAAGGCATGTCCGCCATAGCTCGAAACAAAAGCAGAAGTGGGGAAGAAGAGCGAAATAAATTATCCCTCGTCTTATATAACATGAGATGTGGATAAAGAAAATATTTTTTTCAGAGTGCTAATATATTATTAAGATTCTGATAGGGATTTCTGACGCATGTCAATCACAGGTAAGCGAAACGCGGGGATCTTTTAAAAAGAGTGTGTTTATTGGACATTTTTTACCCCTTCACGCGGAGCATGAGAATGTGTCGGCGTTTAGTCGATTCAGTAATTTTATAAAGCTTCTATTGAATTAATTAAATGGAGAAAGTGGAATTGGATCACGAAATAAGAGAATATTTTAGAATGAAGTTACTATGAGCTAAATTAAGATAAAATCTTGGAAATTAATTAAATTGAAATTAGAATTAAAATATCATTACATACACATTTACACACACACACACACACACACACACACACACACACATATATATATATATATATATATATATATATATATATTCGACAGATTCATCCTAAAATTCTTCTCCAAGTGTTCATTCGAGGAACTAAAATTTTTTAATTCAACCAATACTTTTTAATTATAGTCATGATTTGTACCTTTTATAATTATGATTCAATGACTTATTTCTCAATCATTAGATATACTTTTTCAGTTCAAAAATTGCAGTTTCCGCATATACAGTCTGAGTATGCGGTTACAATTTCAGATGGGAAAAAATTATCCATATTTTGGTTGATATTAAGAAATGGTATTGTTACAGAAATTATATAATTCAAATAATAAGGAAAACAAATGAACTAGTACCCCAAGTGCACACACTATAGCGATTTAGAAAAAAAAATTAATTTCATATGAAAGTTAATGACTCCTAGATTCATCATCAATGATCGGCTGCCTCATCACCTTATTGCAAAAGGAATCTGATTTTTATACTATTTTAAAATAAATAAACAATATCAATGATTCAAATTTATTTGTCGTTAAGAATTTTCATGAATTTTGGCGACTTTTTGAAAATAATTTTTGGAAACATCTCCAAAAATAGATTTCTTATATGATTCCACATTTATACCGTTCATTCTGCATTATATTCCATATTCAATTTTATAAAGTGAATTTCTTCAGTTGTTAAAAGCTGGGGGACATATTATCGGTGCAGTTTATATGAGGAATCAGAATTTGAAATGACATTGCTGCAAAAGAGAATGTGCAGTTTGTAATAGATATGCCCAAACACTTTAATTTTTAAAAATATACTAGGATGCCAATCTAGACAACGACATTAAGAGGTTCACGTACACGATAAGTAGAACTGGTGCAAAGTTTTGAAATGACACCGCTTAATGGCGGTCACAATTTCATGCTTAAAACTATTTTGTTGGGGGAATTATGAAAATAAAGTTATACAGACGAGATTTAACTGAAATTAAGCAAAATCTAATATTCTAGGCGAACCAGTTGGCAGCCTAAGAGTTACATGCAATTAAGACGTTTCATTTTCAATAGCAGAATTTTTGTTTGGCTGAAATTCTTATCAAATGTACTTTTTAAATTCTGCGAACAGTAATATTATAATTTTAAGGGTGTTTTTTTTTTCTTGTTCTTTTTTTAAAAATGGGAACGGAGTGTTATACAAAATTATACAAATTTTTCAATTCGTACGGTATATTAGGTACTCAAAAATATCGTAAATTAAAATCAAGCAATTCGAAATCACATTTATTTCGAGGAAAGATACAAATATGACATAAATTCAGAAAATTGATAATATTTAAGGGGAAAAAATAAAATTTTATTATTACTTTTCTTATATCAGAATATTTAGAAAGTCAAGAAAAGGTTTGAGGTAATAAATTAAAAAATAGAAACGTATTTAAAACAAATCTTTCTTTTTTAAAACACCAATGAAAATGTTTTTAAAAACTGTTGCTGTTTTCCTAAATAAATTTATAGTGATAATACAGCCATTTTTTCTCAAAAAATTCTTGATTAAAGATTATCTCCAACTTTTCCTCGTCTTACTAAATTTTCCAATATAAAAAAAGTAAATAATACAATTTTTCTCCCTAAATATTATGAATTTTCTAAATTTATATCGTATTCGTCTTCAAAACAAATGTGATTTTAAATTGCGTAATTTTAATTTACAGAATTTTTGGGTAGCTAGTACGAAATGAAAGCTTGGTATAATTTTTTCGAACAATCAGTTCACATTTTTAAGTATTCAGAAAAAAACTTGCAACTATGATCATGTGAGAACATGATGTTGGCTTTGTTTGGGGTTTTTGAAGTCTTAAAATGCGTAGACAGAAAAATAAAGGGTATGATTTGTTGAAACTCATAAATTGTAGGATTTTTTTTTTTTTTTATGATCGGGATCATAAATATGTGAAAATATTCCAAATTTCGAATGATTCAGATCAGTTTCTGAATCAAAACCATCTCACAGTTTTATTAAAAATACCTTTGCAAAATTATCATAGTGTGAAGTTTAGTCCCTGTTTCTCAAAATGATTTTGATGTTTCGATTTATCAATGCATTTCATGGAAGAAACAATGATTTACACATTCAATTTTTGCTCTCTAAATTTGTGTCACCAAATAAAGTTGTTATCTCGTGAAAATTTGAAATTTGCGACAGCAGATTTCAATTTAAAAAAATATATATATATTTACTCTCAAATTCAAACGCAACATCTGATGAGAATACCTACCACACTAAGATTCTTCTATTGAAAAACGAAACGCCTTAATCACATTCAACTCTTACTCTAACAATTCTCCACAACTTAATTTTCGAATATTAAATTACTCTTACAATGAACTTCAAAAATCCATTGTTACTTCCTGATCTAAAATAAAACGTTTGTTTTCTGCTAAAGAAAATAGAAATGAGAATTATAACTCTGAGAAAAATAATGATAAAAAAAAAGGAGAATAGGAAGAAAAGAAAGAGAAGTTGTAGCCTTCGTTCAGCCTAACGATTAGCAAGCGTTGGGCAGCGACCCTTCATTTTCTTTATCTGTTTTGTTCTTTTCCTCCTACGAATGGTGCCAAGGAGGACGACGTTCATTCATGAATTCTCGGCCGCTAGAATTTCACCTGGAAAACTGACTCCGCGGAATTCGTTTCCTGGGATTCAGTTGAAACCTGTGATTAATATTTGATTAAAGGAAAGTATCGAGTTGTGTTTTTGTGCTGGTAGGTAGAGAAACCAGGCTTCACGTGTCTACAGTAAAAAAACTGTTCATTCTCAGTAGATGGCCTTCAAATTTTGTTCGTTTATTCTTTCTAGTATAATAGTCATTTTTTTGTACCATCATTGATTTAAGCTATTTATTCGGTAGTAGATATTTTATAGCACCCTGCTAATTGTTCAGTGGTATATTTTGTGCGACCTTTTATTTTAAGGCATTTGTTTCAATGTTAAATAAATTATTTGTATTGTTTTTCTGTTTAGCTACTTGTGCAATAAAATTTATATTTTTCATTACCTTTATATTAAGCCATTTATTGTTTTATCAGTGTTTTATGTTATTTTTATACCTTTTCCATTTAAACCATTTGTACGATTTATGCTTTAATGGTAAGATGGTACACTTTTTATACCATCTTTTCATTAAAGTATATAATGAAAAGATTATTTAATTTTGTGTTGTATACTTTGTATCAAAATTCCATTTAAAACATTCGTTCTATGCCACATTTTTGGATCACCATTCTGTTTAAGACATTAATTTGATAGTACTTATTTTACTTCATAATTCTGCAACGAATCAGTGGGAGGGGTCTTCCAGAAACTTTCTTGCATACTCTCTAATAAATGCAATGTATTATTAACTGCATGCGTTTCACGAACAATAGTTATGAAAGAAAATATTACCGTGCAATCTTTGGTGATTAATCGCTGGGATGCGTTTTAGAAGTACTTAAAAAACCGAATTTATATTTTGGGCGTATGTTTTCTGCCGGATTGAAAGCAAAATTTGCTACAAAATTTCAATTGTAGCCACAAAATTACATGCCAAATTTCAAATATTTAAGTCATTGCATTTTTAAGTTAACATTTTCACATGCTTGTAAAAATATAGATCGACAGATGGTCAATCGCTTGACGGATATGGTTCTAAATTTGATATATAACTATATTTTAAACGTACATCTGCGTACCAAATTTTAAATATCGAGAATATCATATTTCTCTCTTAAAATGTTTTTGAACTATAAGGCTCACATACATAATTTTAAAAATGATTTTATCGAATTCAGGGATGTCTAAAATGTAGAAATTCGTAAAAATCTTGAATTAGAATTTTTAGATGATTTCAGTACTTTCTCTTAGTATCCTTTGTACACGAAAAAGTCAAAAAGTAATTTTGATTAAATGTTTTTAATAAAAATAATTTTCTCATCTGTATGTGTCTATAAGAAGATTAAATGTTAAAGAAACAGACACAGAGGAGAGTTTTTGCTCTATCATATAGTTCAAACGACTCTTTATGCATCTGGAATCCAAAATGGAATAGAAATCCAGAGTTCCATATTCCCTGTTATTATCTAAAAAGAGATGGAATTAACTTCTCTTCTGCGAGGATATTGTGCTAGAAGAAATTAAAATAACAGTTTTTTATAAACACCACTCCTTTTTGTTGCCTAAAAAAATGTGATCCAAATCTTCTCCACACTATTAAAAAAAATGTCTATTTTATTTTTAAAAAAGTTAAATTCATTTGGAGTATTTAATTAAAAATGAAAGTAAAAATTAATCTTAAGAAACATTTTTTGATGAAGTTTTTTTTTTTATGTCGGTTTTATAATATCTCATCGGATACATCAAAAATTAAAAATCTTTAGATGATTCATTAGAAAATCGTAACAGCTGAAAAATGATTTTTAAAAAAATCTAAAAGATTAATAATTGATTTCAAAATATAAAAATATATCCAGATTTTATAAAAATAAAATGTCACCATAAAAAATTACAGATATACTTATAAGTAGCACAATCGATGTTCTGATATTTATCATTTAAAATTTTCTAAATTCGTTGGAAAGGCGCTACGACGGTAACTGAAATGGAAAGTTGAACACAAATAATAAAAGTTCGAGAACAACTGAGATAGACATGATTTGTATCAAAAGTCTTTTTACAGATTGTTTTGAAACCTGTCTTTTGGTATTCCGGAATGCTGCTCTGCAAGTGGAGATATTATTAAGTTTGCTAAGTTTTACAAACACTACTTTATCTCTTTCTATTCAGAATGCGAAATTTTAAAAAGAATGAATAATCAGTGTCATAATGACGGGAAAGCAAGGGTTTACAGATCTGAATATTAGTTTTTTTTTTTATTGGAGGGAAGATTTACCACGAAAACGAATAATTATGCTTTTGTTCGAACGCCACTGTTTTGTTACCGGATGTTATTGAAATGCCCAAAACATAACATCAAAATTGTTCTTAATCTAGAATTGTTTAATATTATAAAACGTATAAAGAATTGAAAGTTTGTTTGCTGAGTTACGTTTAGGTTGATTTAGTTTAATTATATTAACGTCCCGTTTTTTTAAGCAACACTAGGCTATTTTTGGGACGGATCTTGTAATTTTGAATCGAGGTCGGATGACGAGGACGACACATGAGCTGATTGAACGACATCTAAGTCAAAGCACAGCTTTTGCGCCAATATTTAAAAAAACAAACAAACAGATTTCCAAAATATTTCTTTTTAGTTTCTTGTACGTAAAGCATTCAAAGAAAGAGTATTTTAAATTCAAAAAATCCGATTTGAAATTTTGACGAATCTCTATGTTTCAAACATTTCTGAGTCCAAAAAACACATCATTAGAATTATGCCTGATGATATCTATTTGAGCTAGATGGATGAAAATAAGTCAGGAACTCTTTGAGCTAGATGAATGGAATTTTGTAAATGCTCTTTACATCATATTTAATGATTTTTGAGCGAAATACAGATCTAAGAAATTTGTCTGTCTGTTTGATCGAATAAAGTAATCATGAAATTTATAAAGCACAAAGGGATAAAATTTAGTATACAAATTTAGCATCTAAAGTGTAAATTCTATCAAAATTCAAACTAAATACGTCAAAAGGTTCATCGTCGGTTGATTTCTACCCTCGCATGCATGTATGCACGATAATTCAAAAACATAACAATTTAGAATAACCGAAATTTAATGTATGAATTTGTTATTAAAATTATAATTCTATGTCAATTTTTTATTTCAATTAGTTGACAAAGAAAAAAAATAGGTTTAAAATGCATAATTGCCTTCTTTCACTGTACTATAAAGCACAAAATTCTTAGGTGCGAAATTTTAATTATAAAAATTTGAGCACTCTTGATATTTACGACCATACCCAAAGTCCAAAACTTTTATTCGGGGAAGAAAGAAATAACTCCTTTATTAAGGACAATTTGAAAAAAATTAGAAAGGACGATTCCCTCTGTTTAATTAGGATTGAGGAGAAATGCATTAATACTAACACTCGAATTAATATCCAAGTCTAAGATAGAATGAAGTTAGCGATAGGATTAGACTTCACTGCATTAATATCTTATTATTTCGTCGACATGAATGCATCTGTCCTAAGTAAGAGAACATAAGAGATATAATTACAAAAAAAAAAAAACGATTTAAATGTCCATGTTTTCTATAAATTTTACATCAGTTTTTATCTTAAAAATTTTCACCATTTCTTTCATTTCATACATTTGAAAGTTAAAAACAAAATAAAACTCTTAAGCAGAAAAAAAAAATCAAAGATAAAAAAAGACGTTTGATGTTTTATTATTATGTTATATTATTTAAAATATTCCTTTAGAATGATAACATATCTTTTAGTTTATATTTAAAACATCCAAAAAATAAAAAATTAAAAAGCCGGTGTCCTGGCTTAGGGGTAGCGCGTCTTCCCGAGATCTGAACGTCCTGGGTTCGGGCATGGTTGTTCTTCATCTGTTCTATCCGTGAGATGTGTGAATGTGCCCCCTGTAAAAAGGGGTTGTGCAAGCGAATGTGATGAGTGGATACCTAAGACGTACTCTTGGCCCTAGTTGGCGCTACTAAAACAAGAGACGCTCCCTTGGCTTAAATCGCTGACTTCCTCAGCGAGCTTGTACATGGCAAGTGTCATTAGAAACAACAACAAAAATTTTAAAAAAAACAATAAAGCGAGCAATAATCGAAGATGAACGTCCAATATTCAACAATATGTTGCTTTTTTTTTTTAGTCAAATGAAAAAAATAAAATCAAACATTAACAGGAAACATTTCTGTAATTTCACCGTCTCTGCTGGCAACTACTTCAAATCAGCATTTTATAATTAAATGCTTTTAAATTTATAAAAATAAAAAAATAAAGAATTATTCTGTGAGTATTATGAATAGAGCAAGCATTTTGTTTTGTTATCCTAATATTGGTATATTTTTTCAGTCCTTTGTCCATTAATAAAAAAGGGTATAAAAGAATTTAGAAATATAACATCTAGTTAATAGCAACTATAAAAGATATTACAAGACATTTACATCTACAGGAAGAACAAAGAAAATGCGGCGACTATATCATAAAAAAGCATGTATTTTACTAAATTATTTTCCTTCAGCTACATTGAGGTTTACAATATTGGTGATATTTTTTCCCCTTACAGAATGCTTAATTCTACTACATGTATAACCACATTTTAAACTTTAATTCTTTCATGCATGGACTCAATTGCAGAAGGTTTCCATTTTCGAAATATGTCATATTTTTTATTGAAAATATGCTGTTTTCAATTATTACTTTTCTTTATTTATAAGACACTAATAATAAAAATTTAACTTTAATCATTGTCAATACAAGATGTGTCTTAGCATTTCGAGGATATGACGTGACAATAGATATTTTATATTTGCTTATTTGGATCTCGTGTTAAATTTCCATGCGATATGTTTGACGATACTCTGCCAAATTTGAATTTTGCGCAACGAAATAAAAAAAAATATTTCAAATCTTAATTCCGTTTGAAAAACACATTCCATGTTTTTTTTAAAAATGTGTTTTCTAACATGATGCTTAATTTCTAAATTGCCAAATAAAAAAACAGCATTTTTAATCCTGATTTTCAATGTACTTTCTCTGAGCCTAATGAAAAACACTCTTTTCCCAGCCGTTAACGATTAATTTTGAAACTTTTCTCCTTTTTTTCCTTTACCAAACCCACTGCTGCTTTCGCGAACAACAAACCTATAAATCCAGACCACCAGAGACATCAGATCCAGTGCTGTTGCTCTTGCAGCAAGCATTCCACCACTTGATTTCTCTCCCACTTTTTATCATTTGTTTCTTTCTTTAACAATTCTTCCTTTAGCATGACCGATGACGAACGTAAGATTTTTTTTATCTCCAATTTCTGGATGTGCGCCAAGACTTGTGCCAAATAAACAACGTTCCTAAGTCACATCTTGTCAAGCAAGGCGCAGTGCTATTCGAGTGTGCTCTTCCGATAAGATAGAGGCCTTTCCTGTTTGCTTTTAAGTCTGCTTTAATCTCCATCTTCATCAAACAGGATAAGATAGGACCTCTCAACGACGCTGTTTCGACATCTAAGACTGCGTTATCGCAGACTCGAATTCTAGAGAGGAATTGTTTGATACAAACATGCCAAATAAAGTAGTTTTCTACTTTTGGCAGCTAATTTTAAAATGCTTGTATCTGATAAGGGAGGCCTATCGGATCAAAAGGTTATCAATTCATCACATCAAGATCAGTCTTATTTTTCTATCTTTACTAATAATAAAGATGAATGTGTGTGTGTCTATGTGTTTGATGAATATGTGTGTCCATGTGTTTGATGAATATATGTGTTCAGACCATTTGACCTTCAGCTAGCAAATTCGGTGCATACATATCTAAAACGGTGGGATCATGAATTTTTTTTTTGAAATTTTAATTGATTAGAAATTAAGGTGAATTTTGGAATTTTCTACCGTAGCTTCCAGAAATATTGTCGCACAAGAATGAATTTAACCTCATTATGAAATTTAAGACAGTGTCTTTTTAATGATACCAATTTAATAATCGTGAACAATAGTAAATTACATTTTTGACTTGAAATTTAAAACGTTTTCCTTATTTCATCAAACATTTAAACCTGTGATTCTCTTCCATTCTTAAAAGGCAAAGAAAAAAGATTATGTTTAATATCTGTATTTTATAAATCTAATAAAAAAGTGAAGTTACACTATTGCGAAATGTAGACAATAAATGAATGGATATTACGTCTTTAATAGCGCTACGATGTTATGTGACTTTTCCCATAAGAATGGTTCAAGCACACAGTAAATAAAACTTATGGTATTTAATGCCAGACAATTTGGCAGAATCATGGGTATGAAGTTACTATATCTGAAAGATTTATCTGAAATCAAATATAACTTATATTCCTAGCGTACCAGATGGGCCCTTGAAGCGATTAGTTTAAAAATGAAATATGAAATTTATATATAAGGAGAGAGAGTGTGGCGTTTTCTCTTTATTTCTAAGTTGGAGAATTTCAGAACTAGCAATAAAGTGACCAAACATCTCAGGGAGACTATACTGGCCAAAAAATGGCCACAGTTTTCAGCCAACTCTGATGGATTTTCACAAATTTTACTTGCAAATAAAATATTCTGGTTAAATATTTGTAAATTGTACATATATTTAAAACTTAGTTTATTAAGAATATTTTATCTACGCTTTCCTTATACATAAATTATTTCACTATATGTAAACGAATACTAGCATTCAGTCAAGCGATTCCTTTGATTATAATGGAAATTTTTTGTATGAAAGCTCGTGTTAGCATTAGCTCAACTATTGACGGATTTCCAACTCAGCAAGCTAGATGGTTTTCGTCAATATATGAGATAAAGCGAGGTGGCTTCCAACATTACTTCGAATATTGCATAGGAATGTACAAACCAGTTAGGGTGGTCTCCCTGAAATCTTCTCGAATACTCTCTAATAATGAATTTTGCGTTTAGTAGAATAAAAAAGAATATGCATCCTGATGCATCCTGAACGCCATTTTTTTTTCTATCAATTGAAACTAAAATCTGACATAGAACCATATCTTTACTAACGACATACTAAACGCTATTTGATTAATTTTTTTTGTTTTTGGGTGATGCCTTTTACATGCATGCAAAATGCGGACTGACAGACGGTCAACACCTTGAACGATTTGGTTAAAATTTTGATATGAATCTACTTTTAAATACTAAATATCCAGCTAGTTCCTTGTGTTTCGTAATTATGGAATACACTTATACTCTAACAGTCAGCCAGATGGACTTCCGATTGATAGATTTCATTCAAAAATTGAGAGAAACCTACAAATTTGGTGTTAAAAACTATATACCAAATTTCATCCGTCTGTCTCAAAGCGTTTTTGAGTTATCGGGCTCACAAATAGATATAATTCCATTTTTTTTTTCTGATTTAGAGAGGTCTGAAACGAGAAAATTCATCAGAATCCCGAGTTGGATTTTTTTTCAAGATTAGAATGGTTTTTCTTTGTATACTAGAAAGTAAAAATAGAAAGCAATTTGAAGCATAAAAATGTAACTGAATTTGATTTTATATATCCCTATCACTGATTTAAAGAAAGTTACCAGATCACACTAAACAGTGTAATAATTCAGAATAAATATGACGGCTTTCTACATTTCCACGTTCTTCAAACGGCTCATTTTGAAATTTTTCCCCCATAAAAGAAATCATACACGCTACAAAAGTTTTCCTTTTTATTGCTCTAGTTACTTCTTATCCAAGTCATTCTAGAAATCCGACCTTCAAATTTATGATCTTTCCTTTAAATCGGTTGCTTTAAGATTAAAAGGTAAAACAAGATAATACTATTTGCACGGACATTATGATCTTACCTAGCAACGTACCTCAGAGGCATAAAACAAGATAACTGCAGATTTTGGGATAATGTTCCAGTCAACAAACGGCTTGAGTTTATCTGCCTGCAGGAGGATGAAGAATTAGGCGTGGTTCTAGATTGAGCAGCTTAAGTTCGCTTCCGTTACACTTCATTTTAAACACAAATTGAAAGAGATATTTTAGAAACATGTTCAACTGGGTTTCTAAAACATTTAAACATATGGACACACGTTTCAGAAATCGAATCGATATAGCAACCTGTTTCCCACATTAGGAAATGAATTTCTTTACCAATGAATAATATTGCATGCACTTTCTGAAAGAAGCTTTATGAGCCAATAACGAAATTTTTGCAATTAAAAGCAATTAATAAATATAATAAATATTAACACAAATAACAACTAATTGTCTCAAAATCGTAAACTGAATAAAACGTTCATAATGAAAAGAAATTACTGATTAGATGAGTGCATTTTGGGGTACTGTATGGAAACGTAACGTTTCAGTGAATTGCAGTAACAGGTGATACGAAAGACTTGCTTTCAAAACGCCTTTCTCTTTATATATATATCATCAACACGTTGAAAACATTTTATTTATTAATTTCTTGTCATTCGATAAGAGTCGTTTGTTTGCATATTGCGCAAAATTTGTTGTTGTTGATTTGTTCGATTTGACATGATAAACATTTTAAGTCCACGTCACTTTTTTGAAAATTGTAGAAAGATACATATGCATTCAAGATCTCATAAATATCCACCATAATTTTGTGATTTTCAATTCTGGAGCCCCTGATATAAAGCAAAACATCGCTTATATGTTCTTTCATCGTAGTCCCACTTCATTCATAGCTATTGCAATGACAAAATGTTAACATTTGTACGTCACAAAAGACGCAAAGTCTCGGTTGTAGTTCATTTTTCTCCATTCATAAATTCACAAATATTCTGCCTGAATCATTATTTCTCATTTCCTATCAAATTGAAAACTTTCATGATTTCGGAATTACATAGAACTAGTAAATTAACAGAAGATCAATTATGTAGTGCCAATTGTAGAATTTTTTCAAATTATTCTTATTCGTCTATAAATGCTCTGATCAATTTTTATCAACTTCATCTCTAAATAGCCTCAACAAATTTTCTGTCCTGTTTTGTCAATAATAAGCTGATTTTAAAACGAAAGTGGAGCCACAGCATTTAGCTAAAGTTGGCCAGAATTCAGCAATGATAGGCAGTGATAGCTAACAATATCATCAAAGAATAAGCTCTTTCTTTCTTTGTCTTTTTTCTTCTTCTTCTTCCTCAGCGCAATTAAGCTGTTGTCGATTTCATCAGGTTCCATCATCCACCTTTTCGATCGGAAAGTACCGAATGACCCCTTCCCCTACTTTGGTGAATCTAAGACACTTTTGATGACTCGGAGGCGAAACCGGTCGCTCTCCAAAACCTGTCTTCTCTCACTTTCATTTCGGGAAGGATCAAGGTGGAAATGTCTTCCTGCTTTTTCGTTTTCTCCAGCAGCGGGCAAGCTTTTCGAATGGAAGACAATCCAAGGAAGTCGAGTCTAGTTTGCTTGTGCAGAAAGAGAGAGAGAGAGATAGATTATTTTGTGTTAAAAATTTAGATCTTTTCCGATAGGCGGTAGATTTGATTCTTCTTTTAATATGATTTAAATAGAGCTGGATTAGATAAAACAAAGTATACAACTTCTTAGGGCCTCAAAATTTCCATTTGTTGTTTTGCGATATTTTCTGATTATATTAATTTTATGCTTTCATTTAATTTATATGATCTATGCAAAAATTGATACAAATTCAAATCATCGATTCAATGTAAAGCATTATTTTGTATTCTTAATTATCTTTAAGATATTCTATATTCTTAATTATTCTTTGCTCTTAATCACCTTTTACATATTCTATTCTCTTAATCTTCCTTTACACTTAATTATCTTTTACATATTCTATACTCTTAATTATCTTTTTTATATTACGGTAATTAAAATTTTAAAAAATATTTTACCCTGCATTAAAAGAAAGAAACCATTTATATAAATAATTAATATTTAGATTGTGCTCCAATTTTTTTTTTCTTTTTTGGATATTTTGTTTGAAAATAATTCAAATTTTGAGCTTGAATTTTTTTTCTATATGTTAAATATAGAAAAAAAAATTTTTTTTTTCTTCTCAGGCCAGGGCCGAGAATTATCGGGGAAAAACAAAATCATGCTTAATTTTTAATTAATTAAAATTTCGAAATAATCGCTTGGAGTTGTACAATCCTAATCTCCGAAGTATATCTCCACCAAATCTGACGGCCATGGGTCAAACTGTTTGTCCTGTAGAATGTCTACATATTCGCAAATTCACCTTTATTATTACAAGAGATTTAATAGGCATTTAACCAGATATAAAGCGATCCATAACATTTTTGCAATTGTCAATTATTATGAAATAATTTGGTAGTTTAAACGTTGTTTCTATTTCAGAATTGATTTGTCAAAATAATGCCCTATCTTAAAACTACACGTGAATTTATTAAAGAGGAATTTAGGCCAATCTGTTTATCCTGTAGAGTGCATACATACACACAAATTCTCCTTTATTATTAGGAGAGATTTAATAAGACGGAAAAGTAGTTGTTGGACATTTAATCGTACATAAAGAGGTTGATACCATTCTTGCAAAGATCACACAAAATCTTTGTTTTTCACATACTTTGGCAGTTGATGCATTATTTCTATTTCAGAATTGATTTATAGAAATAACGTCCTATCTTAAAACTACACCAGGATTTATCTCAGAAGCTGAAATTTCTCAAACATTAGCGAGTGGCAATCTAAAGTATAATAGGGTTTTCAATTAAGGTCCCCATTTGTCTTCAAAATAAACTTGAGACTATGAAGCTAGAAAATTGGCTGTGTAATGGTTAGAATGAATACAATAGAAATATTTGAAAACTCATAATAAAACTGTTAAGTCTTATTTTTAGGAACGTTAGCATTATATTTGGTATTCAGAAATCCAAATGGAGCTAAATGCTGTACTTTACGGACAATCTACTTTGCCATTTTTTTGGGGTAAGAAAGAGGAAAATTATTATTTTGAATCATTTACCTATGCCATTCACTAAAAGACAATAAGAAAACGTATTATTTTTATAACAAAAGCAATATTTTATTCAAAAAAAATTGAGCATTGAGCAGAATTTGAAACTACTAAAAATGCAATTGACTTCTGGATATATTGCCGCATTGAAGAAAGACAGTCGGATCTCCATGGCCGAATGGTCATGGCACTGGTCTCATGATCAAGAGACCTGGGTTCGAATCCCGCTAGAGACAATGCGATTAATAGTATATATAAATACTTAATTCCTTGATTTTATGTTTTCCTTTATTTCATGTTCCAGAAGATACTGGACATTTCTTTAGTTTGCCAGACAAATGTTCTGGACTTTTCTTACTGTCTCCAGAAAAGTATTCTGGAACTTTCTCTGATTGTATAAAAGCAGATTTGTCAGTTACTATGTTCTCAGTTCTGAGTTCAGTTAATAAATTGGTTTAGCTCTACCTCTTATGTGTGTCTTTGAGTTCTATACCATAGTATCTACGTGACATTCTTTAGTGGAGGAGCCGGGTAGTATCTACGTGACAATATTTCAAGATGGCACATATAAATAGGGTAAATAAGTATCAAAGTTTTAAAGCAAGAATGCTTCTAAACATACAAATACATCATTCAAAGGCTCAGTATGATTATTTATAAAACAACTGCTGATTTTTTTATATTCCATGGATAGTGCCAAACATATTTATAAAGCAAATCAATTATTTTTATTTCTGAATTGATTAGATTTATTTAACATAATTCGAAAAAATTAAAATAAAGCTGGATGGTATGGTATTTGGTATAGTATTTTGGGGATTTTTTGGCGTAAGAGGCATAATTGACTAAACTGCGCCATGCATATGATCAAAAATTAAAATCAAAGACATCCAATGCCAAAAGATCAATAGCAGTTTCTAAAATCTGCGGTAAAAACAAAAATAAAGCTGGAATTCAAAATTCAAAACCGATTTTATAAAATAAGGTATTTTATTAAAAAAAATTTTTTTTAATAAAATCCATGACTAATACAAGATATAGTAGGATTTCTCTGGGTTTTTTTTTAATTGTATTTTCTTAACTTTTTTTCATCATAGCTGTCTAGTTGCAACTAGCGAATTCATTTCAATATTCATGATATATTACTAAAGGAAAACTGATAGCTTGTTACAAGGAAAACTGATAACTTATTGCACCTTGTTCTTCTTAATTATGATAATTTGATTACTTGCTTCATTAATATGTTTGCTCAAAAGGCGAGCAAAAATAAATTTCCCAACAAAAAAATTTTTTTTTCAAGAATTATTTAGCGAACTAGAATCTCTATATTCTAGATTCCGAATGGAACTTCAGTCTCGTGTCAAACATTGAAGGGGATTTCAAAGTTAATTTAGAGGTGTGGTCATAAGGCGTGTGCACAAGATCCTCCCCAAGATCAACAATTGTAAATTTTTAATGGCTCCTTAATAAAATAAAATCAAGCAATAAAATGAAACAAACTGCATAATATTTTATTATTTTCCCTATGAAAAAAAAGTACTGACAAATAAAACGTTATATGAACAGTAATACAACGTTTAATTCACGTTGCTTTATCCGACCGGTATGACGGAGACAAGGACCTCGCCCGTAAATAGGCTATTGACATTATGTATTTGGAGTAAGCACGTGGATCCTTCACTGAATATATTTTACTACAAGAAATACATGTATTTGGAGAGATAATAAACCATTTCGTACAGTAAGCACAAAAATAATAAAAGTATTTTATTGCTGATCGTTCTTATTTAATGATAGGTGCTAATATTTATTTTCATAGTTCTGTAATCTTTGTATTTGTTTTATATAAAAGGTTTTTACTGTACAAACATAAACTTTTAACTATTGATGTTGTATGCATCCATAACTTTATAGGAAAATGACCTTTGAGTTATTTTACGGTTAAAAATTCAGGAGAGGTTATTTTAGAGTTAATATTATTATGTATTAAGTGTTTTATTTAAAAAAATTTGATGTTAGTTTCAGTGCTGATATAAAATCGAAAGCAATAAAAACTTACAGCTCAATTGAAATGGTTTCATTCTTATATCTTCTTGTGATAAACAATATTTGGTATATGGCATAAAATGGCGAGATATTAGTGTATATAAGATAGAGGAGACTAACAGCTAATGGAAAAACATTTTAGTATATAATGGAATTTTATTTAAAGAAATCTTGATAATGAATTCAAAATTGAAATTGTTTCTAAAAAAAAAGAAAATTTTCAGTTACAATTTAGAAGGTCATTTTATTTTTATATATAATTGGGACAAAAAAAATGCTCAATCTATGTACCTGAATGAAGCGAAATTATTTTTTTGGCGGCTAGAAAAATTTTGATGTTCCAAATAATTACATAAATTGAATCACATTAGTATATATTTTTAATTTTACAGTTTTTATTCGCTTTTATATTTTATTACACATTTTTTTGTACTTTATATTATAATCAAAGTTTGAATCCAATAAATGATACAAAAACATTATCATTTAATTAAACAAAAAAAAATAAGATTTTTTATAAAAATTTCTGTACAAAAATTATTTGACATTTAAATAGAATATTTGATATTTATTAGGGCATTATATTTTACTTTCAGTTTTTAAAAAATAAGTTTATTTTCATAATATTTTTCGTTTCAGTTTTCCGATTTCTTTCCATTTTATTTCTATGGTAATCAACACGATTGATGAAACAAATACTCCATGGAAATATTTCGGATCTGACTGAACATATCTTTAATATAATTATATCTTTAATATAATTATATCTTTAATGTATATAGATCTTTAATATAATTAGATCTTATAAAACCAAATGAAATTCTTCAAAATTGTGTCAAATTATATCTTATAAAACAAAATGAAGTTCTTCGAATTCTGTTTGTTCTTCAAAGATACAAAAAAAAAAAAAAAAACCATAAATGCCCAAATTTTTAGCAAGTTTTCACACCATATTACAAATTACTTACGCAAATCTCTTACATCAGTTTGAAAGGCCTTTGAACCTTAGACGTAATTTTTTCGCAACAAAATCGAAACATACGTAACAATATATTATCACGATAACGAAAACAAAGAAGGGTTGAAAAAATCACTCTTACTCGTGCATCGAAATTTCGAAATCTTTGGGTGCGAACCCATTCTCAAAACCAAAGAAAAACAGAAAAAAAAAAAAAAAAACTTTAATTGTTCTTCAATAGTAATTTACTCTACATCTATGGGAACCCCTTGAGGCCACATCCAAAGGAGCATCTGTGGGGAACCAAACTGCGATCCACGAGGCCTTAATTTCGAATTTAACTGCTATCCATTACATTGGGGTCAGAGACCTTAGAACCGGAAACTTCTGTTCGTTAATTTTGTGACCCACATAAAGATTCGTTAGGGAAAATCAGAATGAATACAGAAAGAGTGAAAAAAAAGGTGTTGGCTTGTGGGTTTCCTATCAATTTGCTGGAGAGCAGCTTTTTCTTAATAAAGCACGTGACTCGTTAATGTCAACGTCTGGATAACCACAGTGCTTGCTCTCCATCACACAGATGCTTCTTTCCAACCGACTGTCCCGACGGCAAGGATCTCCCAAAAAAGTGGCCTCTTAATTGTTTTTTTTTTTTTTTTTTTTTTCCTTTCTTGTACAATTTTTTTTATGCCAGAGGAAATCGTTTTTCTCCCCTTTTCCATGTTGCATTTGAGGCTCAATACTGTGCGTCATGCTCGTGTGAGTGAGTTGAAAAACTGAGTGAAACTGGCTGCGTTTGGCGGTTAATAGCAATTAAGTTTCGCCGTCGTTAAAGGTGTTAATTCATGTGTCGAAGCGTTCTGATTAGTTATGAATTGCCTCCTAAACCTCGACTTTTTCTTTCTTTCTGAAATATTGGATGATAAGAGGCACAGATAAGCTGGGTACATCTGGCTTCTGAATACTCATCGTCATAAAGTCCCCGATAATTTATATTAGAAAATGGTTTCAAACTTTCATTATGTCAAATTTTGATTAGAATCTGTATTATATAATTCAATTTTTAATAAATCCTATACAGGGCAGCCTTTAGCTTATTCGTCCAATTAGAGGTGGATTTCCGACAGAGCAGTCGAGGCTGCTGCCCAGGGCTCTGGACTGATGAAAGCCACCAAGACGTAGATTAAAAATATTAGTAGCCTAGTTGCTACATAAATAGATCCATAAAAGTTATAAATTCTGAGTATTATAAAATATTGGGACAATATTAACATTTCGCCAAGAATAATTGGTCAAGTTCCTATCATGGATTACGCCCACTTAGTCATTTCAATAGTTATAAATATCAAGCGTTTGCTAAATATATAATTGTGTATGATCGGGAATACCTCACAATCATGAGTCGTAATAAATAAGTAAAGAAAAAATCAGATATTTTTATAAAAAAATAAGTAAAATAAAATAATAATTTAAAATTAAACAATAACATATTAATTAAGTTTAAGATGTGATGAAATGTGAAACTAAATTCAATGATTTATTAAAAGAAGAATCTTCTAATGTTTTCTTCCTAGGATTGCAAAATGTCAAGATCCACTCTGCGTTCTTAAATAGGCCCGGCATCAGAGCTCAATATATTCTTGGCTCAATTCAATCGCGTAATTAGGGTGGGACAGGCCACGACCCCCTGTCTATCAGGAGTCGTGGACAGGCAAGGAACGTGGTGTATGAAGGAGCTCAAAACTGATTAAGAATTTAGGAAAACAATCTTTTTGTCTTTCTTCTTAATGAAAAGTTCTTAAAATACTTAAAAAACATGATTTTACGTAAAACTGGGGAAATTAATATTTTCTCTTTTTCAATCTGATTACGAGACCTAGTTAAATTAACAGCTTAAATTTTTCGGTTCAAATTCATTTTCGCTCCATTAATAGAAAATATCAAAATTTTGTCCAGACAGATTAGAAAAATAAAAAGAACAGTTTGACCTTATTTTCAAAGTTGTAAAAATAAATATGTTAAGACAATTTTCTACCACAAAGTATTTATTTATTATTATTTTTTTTTCCCCTGATCAATCATTTCAGATTTTTGTTTCTAATTCACTCCAAATTTTAAAATATGATAGCTAGTGAGAGTGGTCTCCTTAAAACTTTCTCTGGTATAACAAGTATATTCTCTAATATACTTGTTCTATCATAGAACGTCTTACAATGGCGTACAACAGTTACGAAATACTCACGTTCGGAGTGAATTTAGCATTTTTATTGAATCTATTGTTCCATCCTTGGCGAGTTATTTGGCGATTAATCCCAGGTATGCTTTAATAGTGCCCAAGAATTTGCATTTTAGACACGTTTTTCTCAACCGATTGAAACCAAAATTTGACACAAACTGTACTTGTAGTCACAGAATCTCACATCAGATTTGATATATTTAAATCTTTTCGCTTTTGAACTATCGCGCTTACATATTTCTGAAAGTACAGATCGACAGATAGTCAAACCTTTGTTGGATTTGGCTCAAAATTCGACTGGTGTCTACGTTATACATTATAAATCTGTGTAATGAATTTTATCCATCTAGCTTTCTTCATTTTGGAATTATCGTGTTAACTTATCTTCAAACAGTTGTACAGACAGACTTCCTATGGACAGATTTTTCAAAACATTTGATAGAAATCTGGAAATATGGTGTAAAGATCGTATACGAAATTTCAACCATCTACTCAACACGTTTTTGAGTTATCTTTGTCACAGACAGACAGACGGACATTTTCCAAAAAGGTGTTTTTCGAATTCAGTGAGGTCTTAAACGTGGAGATACATCAAAATCTGGAGTTCGAATTTTTTGACGATTACTATACTTTCTCGATACTATGTTTACGAGAAAATAAAAAGCGGGGAATCCTTGCAGCTCCAGTTTACTGAAAACCACGGAGGCTAACTATTGCTTCTAAATGGGTTCTAAAACCGGTCATGGTATTTATTTCGTACATTATGTATGATTGAAATGTATTCTCATATGTACATTTTTAATCGTTTATTTAATAATGAAATATGTGGACAATGAGTAAATCTAAACTTCGTAATGTGGATAAGATGTAAGATAATGCAGATAGTAAAATCTCACTTCTTAAAGAGTATCACGAATAGTCACTCGTTAGAGTTCAATTTTGTCCCAAAATATATAAGATATTATTCCATCCATAACATATCATACGATTTAATCATATATATAATCCAAGAGAAGCGTATTTGAAAAAGATGATAACTGATAATCAAAACCATATAAAAAGTTAGAAACAGCCTAACATGTTAAATATAAGCTAGATAAAGAATTTTTTACCAACTTGGCAGTTCTATGTTTAAAAGGAAAGAAAACACTGTGAAATATTAAAATTGAATAAAACAAGTACGAAGCATTAAATGTCTACTGAACATTTAGAAAGTACTTTTTCGTATCATTTAAAATATATTTGCAATTTTAATCACACTTTTTGAGATGTTATCAGTAATAAGAAATTCTGAAATGCCGAAGCGACTAAGCTTAAAAGCCATAAATTCCAGGGATATGCAGATCTCGATTTTGACGCCATCGTTCAGTTTGACGTAGTGATCATTATCTAACTACAGTTCTATATTACGAACTCTATTCCAGAGATGTTTCGAAATTGCATATTATGCTATTTTAATAAACAGACGAATAAATATCTTTGGTAAAACATGATTTGAATCATATTTCAGCACTGTGTTTGCGAATTTCTCTGATTAGAGTCTTTGTCATAAGGTGCTAAAATACATTATCTCAAATTGCTCAAAATGTTTGCTAAACATCAAAATAAAAAATTTTTAATTTAAATTGTATGAATAAATTCCTGGATTATAACAGCGATATAAATATAATTCGAGGTTCCTTAAAATTTTACTTAACTAAAATGAATATCACATTCTTTTAAGAGAATAATTGTTTATGTATATTCGTTAATGGTTTATTATTATCAATATTGATTTCTAATGCGATGAGATATCTAAGCTTAAATATCAACGCACTCACATATATATCACATCACGACACGTACTATCCTTCAGTTTAATGTAGAATTCGTTATATAACCGAAATTTAAAATTGCGAATTCTATTTCTAAAATCTCTAAAAATGGAAAATTACATTAAACTGCCAAATAAATACATGAATATCTTTGATAAAACATGATTTATTTGTGATTGAATCATATTACAGTATTACAACTTGGCAATATTTTTTTTATTAAGAGCAGTGATATAAATAAGGGTATAGTAAATAAAATATTAAACTTATCCAATATTGCTAAAAAATCTAAGCTAGCCATTAAAATGAAAATTTCATAATGCACTTTGAATGAATAAAGCAGATGTTGTTTCTGAACTATTACTACGATATGATATGAAGGATGACCCCAAAATTAATGCAAGATTTGAATTTACCGCTATTCTTGCAGTAAAATGTTGGTAACCCGATTAAAAAAAATCATTTGACAGCTGATAGTTTAGGGTTAGTAAAAAAGGGAGCGTTGCACGATAGAACAGCGTGTTAACGTAAAATTCGAATTAAAACAAAAAAACACAGTTTTTTTCTTTAAATTGTTATATTTTTATTGAATCGTAAAGTACACAGGATAGGATTATGTATGAAATTACACATAAGGCCAAATGGCCTCAACAGATTTGCAGATACATCAGCACTCTTTTGTGGAAATTTTCCATGGACATTTTGAGATAAATGTGGCTGAATTTCGTTGCTGCAGCTTTAAATTTCCTTCTTCAATGCACGTGTGGTTGTGGTCTTGTTGGCATAGACTTCTGACTTCAAATAATCCCATAAAAAGAAATCCAATGGTGTTAAATCACGCGAACTAGGGGCGCAGTTCACAAATTTTCGAATTGTGGCCAAGAGACTTTCATTAATTTTGAAATATCGTTCAACAATGAAAACACGTTGTTCTATCGTTGTAACACTCCATTTTAACTAACAGATGTTAATGGGTTTTTTAATAGGATTTCCAACTCTTTATTGCACGAATAGTGGTAAATTCAAATCTTGCATTAATTCTGGGACACCTTTTACAATCTTAAGTTAGTCAGACTCTAAAAGTTTTGCTCAATTCGAGTGAATCTCACATTTGTTAACAATGCTTGTAGTTCATAAAATTTTCAATAAAAAAAATTAAACAAACAATAATATAAATGCGTAATATGCTAAATTCATTTCACCATTTCAAAATTTCGATTAAAAACTGAAATTTCGCCATAGATTAAGTCAATTTTTCAAGTGAGAAAAAGAATGAACTTATTTTCTTTCCAATCAGCTTAATGTTTATGGCGAAATATAAGCCAAATCACATTCTTCTAAACTGAGATTCTTTTGTAAAAAGAAACTAGGCTAAACTCAACAATCAATTCTTTGGCCCAACCATATCAAATGACTAACATTATGAAAACATTCACATAGATAATGTCTTCGAAACCACTCTGCATTCTTATATAAATAAACTGAGAAAAAATATCTTGATTGTATGCATATCGCTGAGGATACACTGAAAAATATTTTGATAATTTTCCATCTTCTCATCTTTTTTTTTTTTTTTTTCATTTGTGGAAAATATGAAAATAAATTTTGTCCAAACGCTAGTGATATGTTTATTTGGATAAGAGAAACTCGATTACAAAAAGTGAGTTTTAAAAAACATTTTTAGATTGTTTGGCCACATTTTTTTTTTTTTTTAGTTCTTGATTGATGTTCTAACAAACGAAATTTTCGAAAGTCAGAATAAAATTATTAAGAGAAAACAATTATATAATATTTGGTGCAAATTCACCGGAAGATTACCTTTGTTCTGAATAAATTAAAAATATTTCAGCATAATATAGATAAGATAAAATGACTGACTGTTGCAAAATTGGTGGGACGGTTTTAAATTTAAATTTCTTGTCCAGACGTTAAAAAAAATCCGATATTGATTCATGAAGATGGCGATCATGTCATCAAATAAAGAAAGATTCGAAAACCTTTAGCTTGTGGTGAAAGCTTATAAGCCAGTTAATAGATACGTTACCCGAGCAATTGCTTTTGTATCGTGGTCATGTTACTGGGCTGCGAACCACAAAGTCCCAGGTTCTATCCTCGCGCATATCAAACCACCACAAGCTAAACTTAATATTTACTTTCTTATATACAAAGTATGCAAATACAAAATATCAGAATCGTTAAAACATTCAAATTGGAGATTTTCTCTAATCTTACGTTTCTGAATTCCCTGAGTCCAAAAGGCATATTTTTGGAGTTATGTTATTTTGTTTGTCTATCTATCGATGAATACGAGAACTGAAACGTTTATTAATACTGACAGATGAAATTTGGTATATGATTTTTGCGCCAAATTGTTGGAGTTCTATAAAATTTTGAACGAAATTCTTTCAGAGGATATTACCTAAAGACGTAGAACACTAATCGAATACAAAGTTCATTTCGTTTTGTAGTATGATAATTACAAGCAAAATTTGGTACGCATATCTAACGTAAGATATGTTTCAAGTTTGGAGCCAAATCCTTCAAAAGGGTTGATGGCTGTCTGTCTGTAGTGTTGCGTGCATTTGTGAACGACAATTAAAACAAGTAACAATTTAGGTAAATGAAATTTGATTCGTAGTTTTAGCATTCAAACATCCTAAACATAAGAAGGAAAAAATGCAAAGCAGAGGAAATATCTGACATAGTATTGAAAACAATAAAGCACAATTCGAAAAAAAATCTGAAAAATGTAAATCACAGTAATGGAAATCAAATCTAACAGGATCAAAACTATAAGATGATTGAAGATCATAAAGAAAAAAAGTACTTATGTACAATATATTTATTTATATGTTTGTGTTTCATCTCCTCCAATTTTCAAAAATTATATGTAAATTTTTTGTTAAAATTTGTATTCTAAGAAATATTTATTTTCAGGGATAAATAATAATTGACTTCCTTTAGACATCCATAATAATTTAAGACACTCATATTCAAATTCCATTAAAGTTTTCGTCAACAGAAAATAAATACAGTTATTTTCCTTGACAAGAAACATTATCTGTTCCTGTAAGTTCACTAATTCTCCGAAAAAAAAGTTCAACTTTTGATACACTCTAAATAATTGTTTCTGAGAAAAATGAATATGAAGATCCCGTTAATTTTTGGTTCCAAAAGCTAAGCAAAAAATAACCCCATTGACGACTTCTTCCACATCCACCAACACAAAAAAGATGAAACAGCACTTCTTTGAATAACTTTATATTCCCACGTGAGAAAGAGTATCAAGAAATAAATGGTTATATGTTAGCATATAAAAAACTGCTAATGATTTTCTTTGAAAAGACGGCCCTCACAAAGGTGGTCTCCCTAAACTTGAAAAACCAAATTTGCTGTTATCCAAAAATTAGTAATGCATATCCAAATCTTCCTCTTCTGTGATCTATGCTCAAACATTTGAATACTATGTTTAAAATCGCATCAGCATCCGAAGGTGCCGATATTTCTCCTCGCCAATTTCCAGTAAAACTTCATCCGTCCCACCTTCCCATGGAGCATAATAGCAATGAAAGCATGCCAAGGAACCCACATGATTTATTACCTCTAAGAGGTTTCTTTCCTGACCCGATTGAATCTTCAAAGAGTTGAAAGGCCAATTAAGAACGACTTCATTCGCAATGAGCAATTAAAACTAGCACTGATCATTCCAATTTTGCAGAGGAAAAAGAAATGGGAGTCTTGGGCCTTCTACGACAAAGTCGGAAATGAGTAAGGTCGATGAACTAAAGAGCAGGAAATCGCCAAGAGTTAATAACTCACTGCAGCAGTAATTGTTATTTAAGGCAAGATAAACTTCGCAGAGAATGAACCCAACATCATTCAGAACGGGGAGCAGGAAAGCGGTATTTAGCCGTTAAACAAAGGGAGATGCAGGAGGGGACCCGTAACCCTTTACTGACGCCCATAATGAGGCCCCGTTTTCCTTTGAATTGTAAATCCTTCCAGTGGCCCCGCCTCCAGCTAGATTTAAGTTGGGACCACTTGACTTCTATGGCTTTGGGATTCGAGGGTGGTGTTTTTAAATGGGAGTTTACAGGGGGTTTATGTGTTTGACCGCTGTGGCTTTCTAGAATTTCATACTGTACTTCCTGGAGTCTTTGGGTATGTTTATAGTTTCAACTCGGTTTTTTGGCGGTCGTAAATACGTAGCAAATTGATACGTGATGTTTTGAAACGTACTATTAAGCAACATAATTTCAATAGTAAAGGTACAAAAATAATGCGTAGAACATTTTTTTTTCGAAAGAATTGGTAAGTTATGCGTCTGTTTCAAGTGCAAATGAAACATTGACTTGTGTTATGTAAGAAATTGTTTCTAGAAAGCGCGTGCTTGAAAAGTTTCTAGATATATTTCTACTTATTCTTACTTCATATAAAATGACTTGATAAATGTTCATTTTGGTATTTTTAAATAACAATTCATTTTAGTTAAAAAATATAGTGTCATTAAAACGTTGCCATGAATTGCAGAAAACAAGGAGTTATTTGTAGTTCTTCATTCAAACCTCACATATCATTTGAAACTGTATCTAAATTGATCAGCTTTTCAGAACTAAATACGAGACGTTTGTGAAGAAAAATATAAGTGTCAAAACAATTATTTGAAGAAAAAAAAATGTTATAGAAACCTGGTCATTTAACTATTAGTACTAACGTGCGCTTACATGAATAAAAACATATTAACCTTAACTGTTTTGCCCGAGTGCCATACATGCATCGATTTATCGAATTTTGATAGTTGTAAGTAAAAAATAAATTCATAACGATTATCAATATTGAAATTACTTCGAATACATAGATAAATCGAGTATTCAATGAATTTCCATTTGAATCAAAATAAGAAAATATTCCCAAAATAGAAGGTGTCATCTTATTAGATAGTAAAGAAAATAAAGCAGTTAATGGGTTAAAAAATATGATAATTATTAATTACCGATCAGTAATAACCGATCCGATAAGATTTCAGGATAAACGACGACACTCTCGATATATATATATATATATATATATATATATATAAAGAATCTATTAAAAGTGAAGAAAATAAGACCAGACTCTATAATAAATCAACAGGATCCATACCACTCGACATTTTCTTGTGGAAATACCTTAATGTTAGAAAACAGTTGATATTAGAAAAAAATTAAAAGCCGTAATTGATTAAGAATACTCCGCAATACCAAATGAAATGCTTATTGAATTTTGTGAATCAACAGTCCACAATTGTCAATGAACTGCAATGTAAAGACCAGAATGTCGTTTTGAACATCAGAAGTAAGAGAAACTGTAAATGAAATCTATTTTTTACTTTCTCGTATACGTAGTGCAGAGAAAGTATTGTAATCTTCAAAAAATTCGATTTGTCAAAATCTCTTCGTCCCTGAGTTCAAAAAATGCATTTTTGGAAAATGTCCGTCCATCTGTGACAAAGATAACACAAAAACGCTTTGAGCTAGACGATTGAAATTTGGCATACGGTCTTTGCACTATATTTATAGATTTCTATCATATTTTGAACAAAATTCGCTCAAAGAAAATCTGTGAATTTGGCTGTTCGAATATAAGTTAACCCTATAACAAAAAAATGAAGGCAGCTAGATTGATAAAATTCGGTACCAGGTTTAGTATTTATTATGTAAACACCTATCAAATTTTGAGTTAAATCCTACGTGGTCGTTGATGTTCGTCCGTCTGTACTTTCAGAAGGACGAAAAAGCGATAACTCAAAAGCACACGGATCTAATTATATGAATTTTGGTGTGCGATTTTGTGACTGCAAGTGAAGTTTTGTGTCAAATTTCAGTTTCAATCGGCTAGGGGAAAAAAAAGATATAAAACATAAATTCCATTTCCTTATTATATGCACTGGCCAAACGTCCTCCCGCTGGTGTGGCGTGGAGTGGAAAGGAGAGGTGCCAGCTCAGGTGTCATCCTCGTCATCTGATCGCGGTTCAAAATTACGAGGTCCGTCCCAAAATAGCCCTAGTGTTGCTTTAAAAAGGGGCGTTAATATAACTGAACTAAACTAAATCTATTATCTGCATGCTAGAGATTATTCACCAAAAAAACTCGACAAGGTTGATTTGATGGATTCAGCAAACATACTAAATTCAAGCCAAAGGTAAATATTTGAGAACTATTAAAACAATGATGTCATATAAGACGTTCTAATTTATCATACAGTAAGCGAGAAAGTTTTGAGGAGATTACTCTCGCTGGTTATACAGTTTTATTTATAGTTTAAATATTAATTATATTTGAATAAAAACTGAAGTTTTAATTCAAATTGAAGTTACTTTGTATTCTATACTAAAAATTCATCTAGTAATTAGCATGTTTTAAAAATTTCTGCTGTATAACTTCATCAAAGCTTCTTAAATCGACTTTATTAAAGTGCATTCTCTTTTCTTTCAAGTCATGTAAACCGAAGACAGATTCAAATAGCACAATCCATGTCAACCAAAACCAATGAGTGAGGGCATTTGATTTTTCGAATCCAATAATAACTTCTTAGAAAGTCTCCCAAATTCGCCAATCTATTTTTGAGTCTTTAAGTGCTCCTCGTATTATTATTATTATTATTATTTCATTACGTTCGCTTTCTGCTCTGTGAACGAAACGCAATTACAAGAGATTCGGCCTCTCGATCCACCTCTTGTAGAGGCACGAAATGGGGTCAGGATCCAGTCACCCGAGGGCAAACATAGAAAAACCTCCTCAGATATATAATATTTCCCAAGGGAATTATAGGAAACGACGGGGTCCATTTGAATTAGTTAATGGCAATTATGTTTCTGAAAGATCTAATACTTTGACTGGAACCTTCTGCATCCTTCCTGTCTCCGCAAGTTGTTGGAGTCATTCATTTTTTTTTTATTTGTTTCGTCATTGCTATGGATGTCACTCTCATATTAAATGGTAGTTTGAAAAAATTATCTGATAAGATATTGTCTTTTGACGGAAGGAGTTTGTCAATATCTGTTTGAAACGTGCCGTGTAATAAAGGACTTCTAGAACAGTAGTCAGGAGGTGGAAGAGGTTATCGGGCTGAGAAGAATTAATTCGACATCTTGGAGTATGTAGAAATGTAACGTTGTAAAATGTGTATGAAAAAGAAATCATCATCAAATTTTTAATTTAGAGCTCCAGTGGGGAGTACAGATTTTGGAAGCAAAGTGATAAAATAGGAAAATTATTATATTTGTAGACCGGCTTATAAATATCTTCATCTGATGTTGGCTGGGATTCCTTTTATTTCTTTAAAGAATATCAGTTTCAGATAAGAGGTAAAATGTTTATTAACTCATCATACGTCAACATATCATTATCTGATTCGTTAAGCGTAAACTCCGATTATTATGTAAGTGTGCTAATATTTGCTGGTATCTATCAGCTTAACAAAAATGACTCTCGCACTTGTTGCATATCTTTTTACTGTTTAAATATTTCATCACTGCTTCAACAGTGCTTCATTTCGAGATTGTTAACCACGCTTTAATCTGAATTTGAATGCAATAATTGCTGAAGTTTGCTTTTCATTTATTTCATCTGTTAGATAGTTTATAAGTATTATAAGTTGACGCTCTCGTTTGCAAGATGATTGCAAACTGTTAACTTTCTGTTATACTGTTAACTTTCCGACGATGGTAATGGTTGGAGGTTAAGAACTGTTCAGTTCAAGCACTTCTTTCCAATCTCACTCCCGTAGTATTTTTTCTTAGAAATTCATAATTCCCTACACCCTCTCCTTACTTTCAGAATGACGGCAACTCTATACAGGAAGGTGGTGTCTCGGTAGTAAAGAGGTTATGTTACGTGATGAGACGATTTACAGCTTCCACCTAGTGAGAAACCTCGGAAATGGCAGTTTTACTTTAAAAAAGATACAAGACAAGAAGAAAATGTCAATTACAAAGTTGTAAAATATTATCAAATTAGTAAAAAAAAAAAAAAAACGTTAGATGTACATGAGTACAAACAAACCCCTCAAAATGCATATTTGTTTGCCAGCGATGTCTAAATTATTTTTAAAAGAAACTATTAGAAAAAGAAACAAAAGGATGCAATTAACTAAGGAAGATACCTTTATTTTCGGTGTTCAGATTTCTTTCCATCAGCCAAAACACACATTTCGATTTTTATTTGAATTTCACGTTACACTTTTTAACTTATGAGGTGTCGCTTTCATTCAAGTAATACGTTGTTAAAAAGTTCTGCAGTTTGGTGAAAAATTCACATAGACCAGATTTCTGCCCAGTAATGTTTGCTGCTTTTAGCACATTTCATTACATGAAAATTATGCCTTATCGGTTCATATAGTATAATATACTATATGGATTGATCAACTAGGCTGTATGGACCGATTAGCTGGACTTCTAATCGGTTCATAACAAAGTTGCATCAAGCTGAACGTCTTTCAGAACTAAGCCCAATAATGTCGGAAGAAGTGTTGGCCTGTATGGATGCACTAAATTCCTTTACAATTTCCCAACCTGAACGTTTTGAGAAACCACGATTTTCATTGATTTTTTACTGCTGCTATACAAATATACGTGAGGGTAAGACACGCATTACAAGTTATATTTTCAGTCTTATTTTAGATGGTCTATAAAATGGAGGTCGAAAAATCACACAACCTGGCACACTTTAACAAACCTTACATTTCGAATGATTTGCCATGATAGATGAAGGGCTTTTACTACGCCTTACGTTCACATTCACCATTTCGCAAAAGCAGAACCATTTCGCAATATTCATTCTTTAAGAATCGCTTTATAACTACGAGCTTCAATGTAAGACCACTAGGAACTTTATGATTTTTATTTATCTTAAGTGAACAGATATGATGTTCCATAAGTATTTTACATAATATACAAATTTTATACAATTCATAGACGAAACATGGGTTGAGTTGGTACATGACAAACGATAATTTTATACGATGTCGCACATCATCGGCTTTCTTATGCAAATGTTTAGCAAAATGTTTCGAAAGGCAAGTTTTAAAGCATAGTACTATTATTTGGCAGTCACAAGCAATATCAAGAAACCACGATGTGGGCTAGTTTTTCCGCCCACAGATATCTTCTTCGTTCATATTTCTTAACGTCAAGTTTCCAAAAATGCAAACAATCAAATTTGCATTTTAAGCATTCTGTCTTTAGTGTTAATGTATAAAGTATCTCTTTTGTACTAAATCGATTACGACTTTATGACGTTTCCCCCTATTTTGTACAGTTTTGAAATAAGTACATTAACTCCAGAGTTTGCCGGGTTACACACATCCATTTTACGATACCTTGACACCACTTTTATAAACATAGCTGCCGCCTTCTGTAGTTAAGAGTGATGTAGAGGATTTTAGTACCCAGTATGTTTGTTTTTTCTGACAATTTTTACAAAATCTAAGTGTTATCAAAATCAAGTGTGTTATATAATCATATTCTTTCTTTAACAAGTCAATTGTTTACTTTATCTAAACACCAAAGTAAATCCTTTACTTTTAAGACAACTGCAAAATGAGCTATTTTTAACATTTTGATAATTCTTAACATAAAAAAATGGGCAGACACTTAATGGAATAATCATGAAGTTTCATTATGCCATCAAACTGACGATCTAATTGTTCAATTATCGTTTGCTTCAAACTATGAATGACAATTCTAACCATGCGTAATTTATGATATTTGTAAAAAGCTTTTACCGCAGGATTTTCCAAATGTGCAATTCTAACATCTCTGACATGGCCATGACTTTATGAAAAATAGCGAACCATCTATTGCATTTTAATGCCCCTGATTGATACAGACAAATTGAATGTAATCCAAGGTGCACAATGATTATCGACAGGATGGATTAAATATTATCAACCTTGATTATTTATGACACAATCCTGATAGGTACCTCAGACTTTCTGCGCACAAATAAGCATAATTAAACATTATATCTTAGATTAATTGATATGACCGTGACATTTGACCACCAGAGCTTATCAAGTACGTTAAACAGGCTTCCACTACGAAATGCCAGCCTTTTGCTGACAAATTTCCTGGTTTGGCGAGAAGTGGAAACTACAATGTATTCTTCTTTTTTTTAATACTCGCTTTTTTAGACGAAGGTTTCGCCAAAGAATGAATCGCCCTGTGCCCTTCGTCAACAATTGCCGATGGTTATCTTAATCTGTAGCGTATTTTCTTTCTATTTGGCCGTAGGGGACTGGTTTTGAAAACGGTTAGATGTAAATGGAAATTCATTCGACCTTGAGCGATTGGGAGGACACGTGGAAATAAGATTCTCTGCCTGCAGTCAGTCAGTCAGTGTTTTGACATTTTTTTTTAATGGTTGTATAAATGAGACGTACTTTAGTGTGGGCGATTTCCTCTCTAACATGTTTTGACACTTTCCTTCACTGATGGCGATGCGCGATTTGTGAAATATATTGCCCTTTTTTTTTTCCTGACAGCTGAAAATTAAATATCTTTAAATTATTACCAAGTTTCTTATCTGGCTGATCTGACATGAAACGATTGCGCACCAGTGAAGAAGTGCGTGATGAATCCACATTAAAGTGATTCAAACGACTTTGAAAGTACTTGTTTTAACAATATTCACCAGGAAATAGTCTATTCAAATCATTATTGTTTTTAAATAGATAGATGGCATGGATATAATTGATTCTTTGCAGGCATTTTTAGAGTTAAACGATTAGATTAATATATTCAAATAAAATATAGTATGTGGTTTACAGAGAGCCGGTGTATAATAGGGAAAGTAGAACATTGTCTCTAAGGGCCCACAACTTTAGAAGGCCCTCAGACCCTCGAGAATTTTTGGCAATGTCTTAAAAATTATTTACTTTTGCTTTCATTTAAATATAAAGATCGCGCAACCGAACTTATTCAGATTAGAGTCAAGTATTGTTTTAATTAATTTTCGAGCATTTTTCTAGTAACATTCCTGATTAATTATTATCTGTAAGTTTTATATTATATTATTTTAATTCTAAAACGTTAAACTTTATAATCTTTAAAAAATGTCGTAGTCGATTATTAGATATTATTTTGATTGTTTTAATAAGAATTCTGTCCTCAATTTCTTTTATATCAAAAAAATTCCTTTTAAATTTCATTTGAACAATTTTTTATGCGCGATGTACAAAAATCAACTTTTTAGAAACTGACCTGCAACTAAGAGATTCGTAATTTTAGTAGGTCAAAATCTGCTAATAAAATTTTCTAATTATATAAAATTTAAAGTATAAACTATAAAAAATAATATTAGGGTTTGAAAGTTCAAGGAAAAAAGGGAACCTGAGATTTTCATTACCTGATAGACCATAGAAGGTTTAATTCGGCTTAATTTTACAGCCAAGGCTAGCTTTAGGAGAGGCAGTGGCATATTTAGATATTTTTAGGTCTCTTTTTTTAATAAGATGATCAATTTAGTATCATATTTCCACACATTTTAACGTGTGTGATTTATTTATTAATTTTTTTTAATTATGTTTGGTGAAAAATATATACTTTTATCCATTATAAATTTCACTTTGCCCTGTTTCCCCTCTTTTACGGTTTTCTGGGGTTCTTTGATGTCTGTCCAGTTTACTGACAAAGAAACAGGGGACAGTGTGCCTTGTCAGCAGACAGGTCGTAGGAACGCTGTTTAAAGAACAATCAGGCCCGAACCAGGACTCCAACGCGGGACGCCCAAACACACTACCCCTAGGCGAGGACGCCGGCACTTTGACTTGTTCAAAAACAAAGCGTATAATTAATTGTAAACATTTTATGTACCAGTTAATTAAAAATTAAAATATTTGAAAATCAATCTATGGCTTCGTATAATGTTAAAGGATAATATATTTCGAACTGTAGTTGGATCCATTTTGTTATCGCGAACTCCTCCAAAAAGATTAACATTATTTTCCAAAATTGTCCTATTTTGGATAGAAGATAATTGATTTTTTAAAATATATGAGTTTAAAAAAATGAAGTTAGTGGTTTATTTCAATGCCTATAAAAAAAAAAAAAGAACTCGAGTGAAAGATTCTACGTTTTCTACTTTTTCTAATTATCTTACGCTTACATCATGTGAATGGATTTCGTAAAAATTCAATAGAAGTTTACAAATTTGGTGTTCAGGTTACATATCAAATGTCATCCGTACAGCTGGAAGCAGTTTTGAGTTATGTTCACAGACAATCAGACAAAATTCCAAAAATGTATTTTACGAATTTAAGGATGTCTGAAAGATGAAGTTCCAGCAAAATCTCGCCCTCAGATTTTTTTTTTTTTTTTTTTGACAGTTACAATATTTACTCTTTGTATGCTTCGTGTACAAAAAAATAAAGGATGTAAAAAATTTTGACAGCTACAAATGAGCCAATTAAAATTTAAAAACATGGCGAGTTCCATTTTTATATATTTTCCCTATCATCTGATTCTACAAATAAATCTACGCTATTTTATTCATAAAGTATATTGTTTTCTTCTCTCCTTATCTGAATATCGCACAACTACGTTATGAATTTACGTTTTTATTCAAAGAAACACGTTAAAAATCAAAACAAGCGAACGTGCGACGAATAAAGCAGGTTTGCAGTATTGTAACAAAACATATGCTATTTACAAAAGATAACAGATATCAATAAATATACATATAGACTTTAAAGCAGCGGCAATCGATCAGTATGGCTGAGATTATTTATCATAGATTTTATTTTCTTTCTTATTTATTCTACGATATTACATCACGACTGCTGTACGCATGGAATTTAATGACGCCAGTTGAAATTTGAATGATGTCGCATACGTCACACCATGAGTCTTGCGAAATACTTAAGTTTCTTACGAAAAGAACGCAAAGAATGTCCTTGGTTTTATGTTTCAAAAAAAATTTGCATTTTTCCTTTCGATAATTTCATTGTGAAGTTTTTCTTTTGTTTTGAAAGTAATTTGAGACACTCGTCTTTAAAGAAAAGAAAGAAAAAAAATGAAGAAAGATTTCCCTTGATTTTTAATAAAGGGAAACTTGAGTAATAAGTTGAAATCTTCGAAGAATTAAGAAAAAATTCCTCTCGGCAAGTTGGAAGGCAAAGGTAGATTCCTTTTACATCTAAGTTACTATCTGTCAACTGAAAGTGTTGATATTAGAAACAGTCAAAATTAGGGCTTGAAAATCACTTTTCAGCCCCTAACTTCTAAGATATTTCAGTTGTCGAAAAACTATAAATACAAAAGTTGTTCGTCTTAATGATGCGATCATTTGGCTAATTGGATTTATTTTTCAGGCTTCAATATTAAGAAAGTTACAGCGAAATGAAAATTTCCATCCCCACCCCCCCTTTGAGCTAGATGTCACATGCACAAATAAGTTCGAGACTTTCACATTTTTAACAACATATTTCAAACCAGTTAAAATCCAAATAAAATTACTCTAGTTATTCTGTTCACAAGATAACATGGTTAAAGAGTTGTTCTATTCAGTTACCTCTTTGTGAAAGGGCTGATGAGAGGGTTAATTTTCGTCGGATTTTGGCCATTCAGATTATCCATGGATACTGCTTATGGATATGTTGCCTCTAATAGTAAATATATATGTATAAACTTTTGAACGAAGGGTTGGTTTTGGGTTCTAGGGAATATGATAGATGAAGAACTGAAGAAACTTTCCCGAATGCGTGTCATGAGAACCATTGTAATAGGTCAATAGGTAGTCTTCCTGCAGGAATCTACCTAAAACAAAGTAATCTTTACTAATTTGAGCTGAACTCTGGGCTTGGTTATTTAAGGTCTTATGAAAATCATAGCTAATAATTTGCTCGCTTATGATTCAGAGGAAATAAATCAAATATAGTATTTCAGGTAACAAAAGTCAATTGTTCTTAGTTACCCTACAGTTTTGCAAATAAATGCCTTAGCAAAATATAATACTGTTTCTCCTGAATTCCCTCTTGTAATATCTCAGATATGGGGAATGAAAAGCTTCGAATTTTTGTGACTGGCTCTAGCTTCCCTTGTAGGTACAATAATGGTGGGTGTCCACCAGGTCCATGCGTGTCTAACATTCCGATGAAAGGTCGTAACTCTGTGTGAAAGGGCTGACGTGAGGGTTAATTTTCGTCGGATTTGGCCATTCAGATTATTATAGTTAAGAAACTTTCTCAGTAATTTTTTAAATGAATATTTTTTTAACATATATACATCTTTATGTAGCAGTACAAAAGCGATAGCTGTTTAGCTCGGAATAGTAATTATATTTTTAATTCAGCAAAGTTAAATTTATAATCATATAATTTTTTAGACAAAATTTTAAAAAATAAAATAAATACAGTAAACTTTGAGATGATATTTGATCGTTGATGCCCCTGGTCTACAGTTAGCTCATGGTCTTTGACTGAAACAGGGGCAAAGTTGTCTTTGAATATCGTTTTAAATATGGCAGAGGATTTTAAAAAAAATTCGATAAAAATATATTCTATATGTATATTTAATATCTATAGGAAACCATATCTTAGTAGATGCTGGCCGAGAAGAAAAATCTTTTGAAATTTTAAAGCTTTGATTTATCTCACCACGGGAGACATAATTTGCGGACAAAAAATAAGTAGTAAAAAATACATTAGTTTACATCATGACATAAGAGCAGAAGAGACCAAAATTTTTCCCTTCAATGATTTTACTATGAGATTTTGGTGGGTATTTCTTTGCCACGTGTCGATTTAGGCAAGGCAATTTTAGGTATATTTAAAAGAATGTTGTAAGCATTAAGTATTTTTATTCATTCACTCGAAACCTGCTGAATTCAGCAGTGTTACAGAGCACGTGCAGAATTAATTAAATAAAAAAGTGGTAATTGGATTACGAAATAAGAGAACATTTTAGAATGAAGTTAATATGGGCTAAATTAAGATGAAAATTAAGAAATTAATTATAATTTAAATTAGATCAATAGGTATCATTGCGTATGTGTATATTTAAAATCTATATAGTCTTTTAAAATATATTCTGTAAATATTTAATTTTCAATGTTTGCTCTCATAGATTTGTTTCAAATTTAATGTAAATCTTCGCATCTTGATATAACATGAAGAACTTGTAAACTTGATTTAAGAATAGCGATGGTATTATATAATATAAAAGCAGACAATGTCGGCGTCCTTGCATAGGGGTAGCACATCTTCCCTGTTATCTGGGCATGGTTGTTCTTCATCTGTGTTCTATCTGTGAGGTGTGTGAATGTGCCCTCCTGTAGAAAGGTGTTGTGCAAGCGAATGTGTGAGTTTCATCTACATATGAGCTAGAAGTCAGACTTCTGCCCTCGGGTGCTCAGGAGTCTTTATCCTCAGAATGCTACTGCACCCCCTTTCCGTGGTAACGCGGGTACGACATCATCAAAAACAGACAATTAAAAAAAAACGAAGAGTGTCTTCTTAACACAATAGCATTATCGTGCTGCTATATTTTGGACTAGAGGTTCTATTCCATTTTTTCTAAAAATATTTATTTTTGCTAACAATTTTCTTCCTTTTCTTATTTCAAATACAAAAAAGTAACAAAAAGCAACAAAAGTTCTATTGTAAAAAAAAAATGATTTCCTACAACTAGTGTTTATTTATCGCCTGTTCCACACATTGTGTAAACTTACCTAATCTCTCGATCGTAATGATTTAACGTGGAAAGTAAACATCTCAAAAGCGATAGCGAGAAAGAAAGCAAGCAGCCCAACTTTCTGTAATTAAAATCCGAAACAAAGAACCAAGCCGGCGAATTAGGTCACAACTATCAATTTAAGGTCAACGAGATAAGAGTTAAATTATCTTCATTAAAGAGAAATCGATTTGCTACAAGATCCTGTTTCCGAGCAAGCATAATAAACAATCACCGTGAATAATTACCTCAACAACCTTGGATAGGAAAAGAAGTTGTTTAGATGCAAGAGTAATTTTAGCCTTTTGGGATTTGGGTGTTGCATGTTTTGGGAGGGAAAAAAATGTGTTTTCCATTAATGCGCTTTTTTTTCACTTCCTCTTTCCTGAGACGAGAGGGAATCGAATGTTAATCGTGTTGATGCCACAGGTTAAGTTGTAATTCGTGCAATAATTAGTCTTTCGCCCAAACCTCAAGGACCGCTGCTTTCACTTCAGAAAATGTGGCAGATTTCATCAAAGACAATAATCTAAAGGGTGTCCCAAAATTGATGCAAGATTTGAATTTGCACCATTTGTGTAGTTGACAATCTTATTATGGAAACCATCTGACACCTGATAGTTTAGGGTTAGTAAAAATGGATGTTATTCAAGGGAAGAACAACGTATTAACGCAAGATTTGAATTAAATAAAAAGCACAATTATTTTTCTTTTAAATTGGTATACTTTTATTGAATCGTTAAGTACACAGAAGATTCATGGAATAACATATTTAGTAAATGGACTCCACGGCATTGCTGACACATACGCACTGTTTTGTCGAAATTTTCCATGACCATTTTGCATAAATATGGCTGAATTTCTTCATTCAACGCACACATGCTTGTGAGCTTCTTGGCATAGACCTTTGACTTCAAATAATCCCATAAAAAAATAAATTGGTGTTAAATCATACGATCCAGGGAGCCAATTCTCAAATTTTCGAACTGTACCGCCAGACTTCATTACATTTTGAAATATTGTTCAACAATGAAAACACGTTTTTCTATAGTGTAACTTTCCATTTTTACTAAACATAAACTAATAGCCGGCAAATGGTTTTTTTAATAGTGCTGTCAAAACTTTACTGCACGAATGCTGGAAAATTCAAATCTTGCATTAATTTTGGGACACCCTTTATAACCTTATTTTAATGAATGCGAATTGCAGAGAGCCTAAATTTCTCAAGTTACAATGAGAAAAGGAATCCTTCAAATCCTACCTCACATAATCCAAAAGTATTTCGAAACATTTCTGGAATTCAAATTAAATAAGTGCCATCGTAAACTGTAAATAATCAATATAATTCATAGTTTTTCCGTAGTTACCTGTGATAGCACAAGTTTAAACATTGTAAAACTTTTTTTTACTGAATCTATCGCGGCAATGCATATTTTCGATATCTTTTTGGCTGGCCTATTGAAACCAAAATTTGAATTATAGATGTAGACACAAGACAACATACCCAATTTCATTGATTTAAATCAACGTGTTATTGAGTTTCCATGCATACGAAAGTACAGACCGGCAATTGGTGAACGATTGGATGAATTTAATTCAAACTTTGAAAATTATTTTAATTTTAGATTCAAAACCAGTATATGAAATTTTATGTCTAATTCTTACTGTTTTATTTTTTAGATCTAGAGTTCACTTGTAGTCAAAAAGCTAGACAGACAGACTTCCTGTGAATGGAATTCGTTCAAAATTTGATAGAAATCTACAAATTCGGTGTAAGGCCCATATACCAAATTTCATCCGTATAGCTTCAATTCCAGAAATGTGTTTTTCGAACATAGGGAGGGGCTGAAACATAGATTCATCAATCTCGAGTTCGTTTTTTTTTTTTCTTTTTCTTTTTCTTTAAATGATTACACTTTCTCTTTGTAATTTCATGTACGAGAAAATGGAAAAAAAAAAAGGAAAATGACAGGAATCATATAGATATACTGTATAGCACCTTTTTTTATGAAAGAAAATTAACTAATAATTTGAAAGCACATAAATATATTATGCTTTAAGTACATATTATTAGATACATGCTAGAAAATTTCGGAAATCACTTAAGACTTCGAATTTACTTTCGGAAATTGAGTTTCATTCCTTCAATGTCTCCCTTTTCTTTTTGTAAGCAACTGTGATTTCTTAAAACTGAATTCATAAAATACAGGGACCGCTTGTTTTGTTATATAAGCGAAACATGATGCTTTAAAAATTTATGATAAATAGTTTTTTACAAATATATACAAATTTACATACATAATTCACCTTTGAGATGATTTGAAAAATTAAAAAAAATCGGTTCGTCCCTTTTAATTGTGTCCTTATTTTTTTATGTAAAATCTAAACAGTGATGACAGCTATCCTTTGCAATAATTAATTTTTAAAATATGCCATTAGAATTTTGTTTTGTAGTGTCTTTTGTAATGTAGTTCGAAATGTGTAAAGTTGAGTATGAGTTTATTTCTTATGCCATAATTTTATCCAATTTAACTCTTTGAAATTGAACACTAAAATTTGCATTTTCTTACAATTTTACTATACATTATCAAAAATTCCAAGAACAATATTATTTATTAGCTAGGCTAAATGACAGCGGAAGTATTCATCATTTTTCAAAATACGTTTTATATGCTTCAACTAATCAGGATATGATCAGAAACTTTACAAGGTCTTGTAAAGGCTTTCAAGATAGAAATCACACACAGACAAAATTTTAAAATACTATTCCAGAAGAAAAACTTCCGCTAACGAAAGAGACCTAGTACAAATAAAATCTGTTCATAACATTCCTGTCACAGGAAATCTGTCCTCTGGCATTAGAGGACGCATGGCCAGCACTCATCGATCAATTTGCACCAATCATAAGTTACGCCGTACATGTTTATTTCAAGGATAAAAATTCCGACCAGGCAATCATTGAACAAATACCCGCACGTTTTCCAACATGCATCGCGACTTCGTTAGCATCACGAACTTAGGACGCGTATCGATATGCAATCAAAAAAATGATGGAAACACGGACACGAGAGCAGTTTCGAACACGGGTGCCCTTGAACTATCAATCAGTGGCGTGCGAGGGTTTATTATGGTCGATATGAGATGTTAATTGCTTTCCTTGAAATCATAACAAGCGTATCTCAGTTTTTATTTGTTATTATTTTTAAAGCTATAAATTACATCTATTTATAATTTAAAAGGAACTATTTCATTTTTTTGCCTTTTCTTAATTAGAATTTGTTGCATTAATTAGGTATTATATGAAATAAATGGGTTTTAACTATGCTAAATTAATGATAGGATATAATTTATTCTCCTGTTTAAATTGAAAGCAGTTGTATGCTTCATAATTTTCTTGAATTATACTTTTTTTTTCAAAAATTTATGTAGTGATTCTCTTGTATTTGTTTATAAGAATATTTTTCATACCCCCTAAATTTAATTGGGAGTTTCCTAATCTTTCAGACTTCTTGTATTTCCTAGGAATATAAATCTTTCAGACACCAACCCACCCCACATTCTGCCGATTAACTTTTCGGAACTGTTTAAAAAGAGAAAAGTTTCATACATTATGTAGTCTGTAAACATTGTAAACATTTTATAAAAAACTAGTCACTTTAGTTTTACATTTCATTAAATTTGAGATTAATCAGTGTCTTCGTGGCTTATTGTGAGTTAATTTTTTTTATTTCATTTGTGAAAAAGGATTTGTTTTCATTTATTTATTACAACTCAGGACTGCATAACATCCATGCTTGTACAAAATATTATTGAAGCATAAATCAATAACTAAATGAATGGTATTAAACTTATTAGAATCTAGATATTTTATTCTTAATAAAGTACATCCACATTACCCTAATATTTTATAACTAAAAGTTATATTTTATATAAATTTACTTGTTCGAATTTATATAAAGTTATATTTAAAATCCTTGAAAAATAAAGTTTGCCTTAGGCAATTGCCTAGTCTGCCTAGTCAGAATTCTGCCATTACGGTACTAACAAAATACTATTTTCAGCCAAATCTATTCACATAAGGCACATGCTAATTTTTCTCGTTTTATGCAATACGAATGATTTGTTTAGCTCTGAAAGTGTGCGGAATAATTTTAAGTTGTCCTTGAAAAATAAAGTTTGATCTAGGCAGTTGTCTAATCTGCCTAATCAGAATTCCGCCATTAGAAGTTCTACTATACTAACAAAATACTATTTTCAGCCTAATCTATTCACATAAGGCACATGCTAAATTTTCTTGTTTAATGCAATACGGATGGAACTCGTTTAGTGCTGAAACCGTGCAGAACAATTTTAGTTGCCCTTGAAAAAATCTCAATGTCATTTTGTTCTGTCCTTTAGATCCTTGTGTTACCGCATATCGTCACTAAAGCAATTAAATTTTGTTGATTCAGACAATGATAAACTACTGAAATAGATTCAATTACGGCATTGAGCAGAAATACGAAAATGATGTGATATTTTAATAAAACTGTTTGTGTATTGATCATTTTTTGAAAGCTCAAACGAATCATGACATGTTTGAAGCTTCCAATAGAGAAATAAATAGGCTTCCTTCAAAAAATATGAATAAAAGATGAGTTTCGTTGAATTTATAATATTTTAAAGTCTCAGTTTATTCATTGAGTAATATTTGACCTCAGCATGTTCAATTTGTGCTGCAAATGCCAATTTAGTTGCTAATAGGCACGTGTTGCTTTTCAATAAATTTCCTGATACAGGTAGCTGTCAGAATTAAGTAATAGAAACTTTCGAGCTGTGCACAGAGAATGGCAATGATTGAAATTCTTTAGAAAAAACGATTTAGTTACAGTTCCTTAAAAGAATATCAAGAGTTAGTTTTCTTCAATGAAATAGTGATTTTACAATAATTTTACGAATTAGCTGTATCCTTCGATCTGTATTTTTGTGAAAAATAGTGACATAAAATTGACGTATGAGTTAATGGTCGTTTTGTTCACTAGTCGTTTTGAAGAAATTTTGTGTATTAGTCATTTTTATCTCTAACGAGTTGATATGCTCGTCTTTGCTCGTGATTAAAATCCTTTCGAGTAAAGAATTTTTAACGCAGAAATTTGTATATTAATTTGTATGTAAATTTTGTATACTATAGTATACATAGTGGCCTAGTAGGTCGAAGTCTTAAAAGTTGCCCAGCAAAGGAGTAACTATAAATTTCTTTACTGCAAAATCATTTATGTCGTATTTTCCAATGAATTAAGAAAATTGTATGATTAATTGAAATAAGAATTGCACAAAAATAAAAAAAAGTATGGTTGAAAAAAATAATCAACATTAATTTTAATCGTTTAAACTTTTAAAAAAAATTACTAACAACTGTAAGAAATTTTGTGCCGAAATGAAACAGGTATCACTGAAATACAAAAATTTTGAATTTTAAGATGGTTTAAAAATATTTTTTCCGGGTTATATTTTTATAATCCGGAAATTTCCTCTGCAATTATTGTGAAAAAGAAGCGAAAATTCCGTTAATTTCAAATAAATTGAATATTTAATAAAATTTTAAACTTTGAAAATTGGCTGTATTCTTTCACTTATCTTAAATAATAACTTTACAATATTTTCTTATATTCACCTAACTTGCTTCGGAGGAAATATGGAATACACCACACACACACACATGCACGCATAAACACACACATATACGCACACACACATACATATACAAATATGTATATTATATATCTATATAATTACAATTAATTTTATTCATATTTAGATGGTGTAAATTTTTTGAGGTATTCTTTTATTCCACTGTAAGTGTCGTTGGGGAATTCTTTGAGTTTGTTGCGACTTTGGCAGTGAATTTTCGAAGAAATGGTGAAAAGTTTTGGATTACTCATTAGAATACAATAAATCTTCAGAAACAAATGATAAAAATTGCCACAAACTATTACTTTTTAAAACTATATTTCTTGCTAAAAAGAATTGCACAGTCTTGCCTTAAAGGAAAAGAAGTCCCAATATTTTTTAATCTTCCAAAACAAATCAGCAAAAGAGAACGTTTGATGTTAATGATAACTCGATTTGCATGCATAGATCCCTAAGAGGAACTAGAATCGCTATCATTTAACTGAGATTTCTTTACCACTTCTTTGGTCACTGATACAAGACTCTTCTTTTAGGTCCCTCCAAACAATACAAGATTTTGAAATTCGATCATCACGGCCTAATCAATAGAGAACTTTTGAGCATTCAGAACCTCACTCAAAGTAACCTAAGGTGGATTCTGAATTTGAAATTTCGATTTTGTGACGGGCAATTCATAAATTCTCCTATAAGGTTAGTACGATTTCCATCATCATGTGCATAATTAAATTTCACAAACTCTACTATTATTGCACCTTGTAAAATCACTTGAGAATTTACCTTTCGACATATTCTCTAAACACAAATATAAAACTTTAATTATGACATGCGTCTGTGACTTTATCATAATAGAAAAATATGAGACTTCGTCATAAGAACACTTTTTTTTTCACACGTTCTTCATAAGATGCATAATTTACATTTTAAAACACATCAAAACCAATCATAAAGCGGATCTGCAGTCCAATTGATCATAATATTTCGATTCTCTGATGACAAATTCAGTCTTTTTTTTTCTACCGGCAGAACTACTTGACTTACCTTATCATGTGCATTACTAAACTTCAAGAAGTTATTTGTTATTGAACCTTACTGAACCACTTGAGACTTTCCGAATAGGCCACAAAGAAATATTATGGCTCATTTCTATCCAATAACATTTCAAGCAGTTAATAATTACTGAACCTCATTGAGTCACTTGAGACTTTTCGAATATATCACAGAGAAGCATTACGGCTCAGGTCTATCCATTAATATTTCAAGAATAGTTATT
>JAPMOR010047493.1:396005-414820 GCA_026543865.1 Argiope aurantia | reverse complement strand
AACTTTACTGAGCCACTTGTGACTTTTCCAATAGGCCACCGAGAAGCATTATGGCTCACGTCTATCCTACTAAATTCCAAGAATAGTTACTGAGCCTTACTGAGCACTTGAGACTTTTCTAATTGGCCTTAGGAAAGTATTACGTTTCACGTCTATCCAACTTAATTTCAAAAAATTAATAGTTATTGGACTTCACTCAGCCACTTCAGACTTTTCCAATAGTATTGCTGTTTGGCCTTAGGCTCACGTCTGTTCAAGAATATGAGATTTTTTCACTATATTATCGCAGCCTAACAAGCATCAGGGCATCAGCACAGTACACATTTTAACATACATCTATAATGAAATCAAACTCGAAATTATGATTCTCCGGCTGCGAATCCAAAAAATTTTCCGCCAAACCACCAAGGTCTACCTCAACTTGTTCATTACCAAACTGTAATAAAAAGCGCCTTGTTATCTCACCCTATTTCAACACTCTCTATCTTCATCAGTACCATTTTAACTACCAGTCCTACCAAAATAATATCATTACTAATTTCTGAGTGAATGGCAAAGAGTCCTTTTTTTTTAATAACCCTCAAGAAGACTCGCATTCTTTATCTACGTGGAAGTCAAACAGCGATAACGATTATTTTCTCTCTCTGTTTACAGTGTGCAGGAGCGGTCGACCCTGGCCTTTTATGAATTCTCAAGTGGAGGTTAAACTCAAGTGATAAGATAGATCGCAAAGAGAGAGAGAGAGAGAGAGAGAGAGCCGTGTGCAGATGATTGCGGATGACGTCAAAGCGAGACATTAACCCACTTGACTGATAACCTTTCTCTTCATTATCCACATCAGACACTTTTGAAGTCACGTACGGACGTTCGCAAATACTTCTCCCTGGCAGTGATGAAAACAAGCACTGCTCTTTCCTCATAACGAGCAATCCATCTCTAGGTAATGGAAGACGATTGATTATGCACACATCAGTGAGTGGTTATTATGGAAACATAGTAAGAATAGGTTGAGCTATAAGTAGTTGATGGATTTCAATGCCAAGAATGACTTTGAATAAATAGAAAGTATATGAGGGATATTATTAATTAAGGTTAACACTGTTTTGAAATTCATAGCATTTTGTTGTCTCTAAACTTGGCATGCATAAGAAACGAGGGAGTTAGTGATTTATCTTAAAAATGACCGTCAGAGCTGAGAAGTGATCCTGTAACTACCAAGTCTTGCAAATTTTTTAGCAACTTTTGATGAAACCAGAATTAGATTTATCCTGGCACCTGTCTTACTAATCGATTTATAACCACATATTAAAGAATAACAATCGGAACTGTTGAATATGATTTTAGAAGCGATTTTAGTAGAATCATTGTGTCTTTTTTTTTAATACGCGTTTAGTCAATAAGTTTTCTTTCTTTCTTTTTTTCATTTCTTTCTTTTCATTGAATTCTAAAATTGTTTCCAGAATTCTTAATCCCCGCCCCCAACAAAAAATGACAAAAAAAAAAAAAAAAAATTGGGGAGCATGAAAGAAAATGGGTAATAATTAAACATGGTGAATTATAAAAACAGATTTCAACTATTTCTATCATATCTTTATTCCCTAAACTATATCTAGTTTGGAAAATAAACTAGAACTTTTTCTTAGTTTCTCAAACTCTATTTACTATATCGAATACAAGAATATACAATATACAAGTTATACAATATACAAGAATTGTTCTTTTTTAAGTCCAATCATAGGCATCTTTTTTAAACTAAACAAGAGGCGATACAGTAAAATTAGCATTTCGTCATCGAAGAGACAGGGAGTAAGCATAAAAGGTTTGAAATTATTGTTAGAAACGTTTGAAACTCATTTAAAACCATGAACATTTGAAAGAAAACATCGAGTCTTAAAAAAAAAAAAAAAGCGGAAGTGATCTTCCGAAAATTTTCTCACAAACTCCAAAGTAAAATTGTCATGCCAGAGAACGCCTTACATGGCATTAGCGTACAACATTTACAAAATATTAACTTTTTTCGTGAATGTAATATTTTTACTGAATCTATAATGGCATCCTTGACGAATTATTTGGCAATCAATCTCTGACATGCATTAATAGTATCTAAAAATCGAATTTGTATGTTAGAAACTTTTCTGAACCGATTGAAAAATTTGAAACAAACCTGCACTTGTAATCATGAAATCAAATTTGATATATTTAAATCATGGTGTTTTTGAACTATCGCGCTTACATTTTTCTGAAAGTACATGCAGACAGAGAGTCAACCCATTATTGGATCTGGCTGAAAATTTGACAGGTTTTCTACACTAGATGTTAAATATGTGTATTGAATTTTATTTATCTAGTTTCCTGCATTTTGTAATTAACTGATATTGGAACAACCGGATAGACGAAGTTCCTCTTAACAGATTTTACTCAAAATTTGATAAAAATCTGCAAATTTGGTATAAAGAACGTATACCAAATTTTGACCGTCTGGTTCAAAGCGTTTTTGAATGTGTTTGTCCCAGGCGGACAAACAGACGGATATTTTCAAAAAATGTGTTTTTCGAACTCGGAGAGTTCTGAAATGTAGAGATTCGTCAAAATCTTGAGTTTTTTGTCGATTTACTATACTTTCTCAATACTACGTATGCGAGAGAAAATACGATATGAATTTAAACTAAAGTAGGTTTTTAAAAAATTTCACCTTCCGTTAAGATTGTGAATTTGCGTTCATATAGAAATTTCTGATAACAGGCCGAACTATAAGTACTCATACACAAACCTTACGGCAAGAACATAAGGACGACGGATTTGATTTATTTTAAGTAAAAATAAAAGCATTATTTATCATAATTTATATGTTATTTTTATAAATTTATATATGTTCTGTCAACTGATGCGGTTTATTCCTTAATGTGCTAGAGAAATCCTTTCAATTCATATGATAATAAAAAAAAAAGTTTTTCTTCCTTTCTTTCTTTGTTACCCTGAAGGCACAAGTTCCACGTCAAGTTCCTTGATGAAAATGGACTGCCATGTCATTTTACTCGCATGAAATTTGCCTAATAAAGGAAACACATTTCCATACTCATGTTTTGCCGGAAACCAGTCCAATTCAGGCTTTCAACGCCGGGGGAAACGTCAGCAGAGATTGACTTCCATTTGCTCTCCTCTTTGAAGAAAACCCTGCGTAAACAAACCTTTACTCCCGTAAATCCTGTCAACACCAAGGCCGAAATAAATTCTCTCCAAAAAGCACATCGCATTCAGTGAGCACGCCAAGTAGACCTTGTACCACATACAATTTTTCCACCTTTTTTCTCTCCCATAAACACACGTGTTCGAAAACGTTCCTTCTTTTCACAACAATGGGGAATTTCAAACTGGCGGGAAATGGCGGTTCAACGTCCCGAAGATTCCACCTTCTGTTTCGCATTTTTGCAAGTGCTCTTGAGGTTTTTACGATCCACTGTTGTTCAGACCTCACTGCTTTTGATGAAGCGTTATTACTCCACTACAATAGAATTTAACTTTATTTGAGAATACTTGACTGGTTTACTTTTCCAGTTCTCGCTGAAAGTTCAATCTGCCGATGAGTGAACGCGCAAAAAGCACCTGGAAACAATGAGAATTAAATTAAGAATCTATAAATCTTGTCCAAAACTTGCCGGATAATGGCTGGTAAGCGAAGATATTAAAAGAAGAGCTTTGACTATATTGATAGAGGAGTTCTCGAAATCACTTTTCGCTTCCAGAAGTAGCGAGCGATACAGTTGGCTTGGCTATCAGCAAAGGCAACTTCAAGGTCAACTCAATGATCGCTTCACTAACTTGTTATCTGAATGTGTATATATGTAGGCTTACCAATTTTATCGGTTGGGAACCTTCATCAGAAATGAAGGTTGTTCGAAGTTTTGTCCCGTTTTAGTTTGTAGCAGGTTATCTTCTTGAGAACTGTGCCTAGATTTCTTCAATATTTTTTATTACTTTCATGTTTTTAAAGTGATGAATAATTATGCCTCATGAACAGGATAAAATGAGCGAAAACACCGTTAAAAGTTTTAATTCTGAGTAAAACGAACGTAGAAATAAGTTGTTTGGATTTTTTTTAAAAATGTCTTAACAAAAAGCTGATAGTGAAAAAAAATGTTAAAAGGTTACCATATTATAAATATGATTTTTAAAAAACAATATGGTAGGGAATATCCCCTTACCATCGAGATCATAGATAGTAGACTACTCTGCTGAAGATCTGTTGCTTATGGTTCAGGAAATTATGCTATCGTGACTCAAATGTTTTCAAGTTACTGTGCGGATATTTGGTAAAAAAGATAATGAATCAGATGTTTTCGTTACGTTTTAAAATTTATAGGATAATCTCAAATTAGTCCAACTTTCCGGTAATTAAAATTTTTCAATATACTATAACACTTCAAGACCGTTCAATTCCACACTCCCCTTCCAGAAAATCCGACTAATTCTGAGTTCGACTAAAAAATAATGATAATTTTAGCATATTTTATAAGTTTTCCCCTTCATACGATTTTAATACAGCTCCGAAATCGACTAAAAAAATAATGGTAATTTTAACAAATTTTATAATTTTTCTTTTCATACGATTTTGATACAGTTCCAAATCCGATTAAAAAATAATGGTAATTTTAAAAAAAATTATAATTTTCCCTCTTCATAAGATTTGGAAACAGTTCTGAATTCGACTAAAAAATATTGGTTATTTTAGCAAATATTATCATTTTTTCCCTTCTTACGATATTAATACAATTACGAAAAAATAATGGTAATTTTAGCACATTTTATAATTCTCCCCTTCATATTATTTTGATTCATTTCCAATTCGATTAAAAAATAATGGTAATTTTAACAAATTTTATAATTCTTCCCCCTTCATATTATTTTGATTCATTTCCAATTCGATTAAAAAATAATGGTAATTTTAACAAATTTTATAATTCTTCCCCCTTCATACAATTTGGATACAGTTCAGAATTCGATTAAAAAATGATGGTAATCTTAGCAAATTGTATCGATTTTTTCCTTTACACGATTTTAATTTCGAATTCGACTAAGAAATAGTGGGTAATTTTAGCAAATTTTATCATTTTTTCCCCTTTATACGATTAACCGAGTATCAGTAGGTTGACTATATTTTCCTTAACAGTTTATTTCCACTGTCTATCACACGCAAATAGCATCAAATGCAATATGATGATGATGATGAAAGAAGCTGCGATCCGATGACAAGTATTTTAAAATTATTAAAAAAAATGTGATCAAAATAGAAAGATAAAAGTAATCTTCTGATAGAAGGAAAGGATAGCAGAGCAATAAAAAAGAATGGTGACCTCAGAAGTGACACGCAAACCTCAAGAGAGAGAATTACGAAATAATTCAGCAGCATCCCAGTGTTGTTGCAACATATCCTTGCACATTTGATCCTCTCTTTTTAAATATCGGACCATATTACGAAACATGAAACTGCAATTCTTCCTCTTTTCCCCGCGCAAAGCTGTGTGTGTCAACAACTTTGATAGATAGCAGCTTGCGCAGTAATGAGTAGATTACCAGACAAGAATATTAATTCTGCATCGCAGAAAGAGTAATTCGAGAAAATCAACTTCTTAACATTCGAGGTGGCTTGTCTTCCAAGGCTTCTGCTGCCTTCGCTCGCTTGGAAACTCTTTTGTCATAATTCAAGTTTGTTGCCATTCGCATCAAGGATATGCTTTGTTTTGGACAGCTGGAAATATGTGAAGTGACATTAATTTTGAATGTTTGAAACGCAATAAGGTTTTTAAAAGTTTTTGAAACAGAAAAATTCTTTATTCCGAGTCGTTATGGTAGCGTGTCGACAGTAATTAACATCTGGACGAATGTTAATCTCTACCCTTGTTGAATTTTCCGATTTATACGCAAAAATTTGTTTGCGTTTTGTTACAATGGATCCCTACAATTTCAGCCACTGAAATATTAATATTGTATTATAATATTTCTTGACTGACTGGCTAACTGTAAACTGCAATAAACATCATGAAAATATTGTTCAAAACGTTCTACAAGGTGGCAGGCTGGACCGCTATCTGTAGTGGACATCTAACTACTTTACTTTCTAGATTGATGATTCTTCTTTGATGTGACATTTTTATTTCACAAATTCGTTTTTTTTTTTGTACTTTAACCTTTTAGATTTCCCATTTGTAAAAAATTCATTATTTAGCACATCCTAGTAAAAAAAAATTAACAAATTAGCAAGCATTAATGAAGAAATCTATAGTTAAACAAATAGCGTCGCGTTTTATTTGCCTCAATATTCAGAAGAATGTAAGCCAGTGATGTAATAATTTACCGCAATCAGTGGCAGATTTAAGTATTTTGCTGCCCTAAGCTGTGCCCATTATGAAACCCATCTGAGATGGCCAATTTATCTTAACATTCATCTCATTTTTAACATATTAATATTTTATTTTGTCTTTATTCACTTTATTAACCTTGTGAATATGCATTTATTTTTGTTTATTTGCTATTTATTATCTGAATTTAGGGGTGTCTTCTTTTCTATCGAATGGGAAATACAATAATATAGATATACAATATTAGAGACAAGACCACATACACAAAATTTCATTTGTCCAAACAGTTGTCTTTTGAGTTTTGAGCATTCATATACTAACAAATGTACTGAAAGACAAGCGTTTAAAGCATTAAATCCAAAAATTGATATTGATCTTTATTTTCTATGATAAATCTATATGCTTAGTTTTATACACCTAGATATTTGAATTTTTGAGTTATAGTTTTTACATGGACATGAACAGACAGACTTTCAATAAATGGAATTTGTCCAAAATTTAATAGCATTCTATGAATATTGTGAAAAATTTTACATAAAAAATTCATGCTTGAAGCTTGATGTATTATTATACTAAGAGAACAACATATATAATTCCAAAGATGCGTTTGTGCAACTCATAAAAGTCTAATAGTTCGAGGCAATAGAGTAGCGAAAGTGAGTAGTGGCCAGAGTATAATAAAAAAGTTTTTTCGTCTCCGTCATCTGTGATTAGTAAGTATGAAAGACACTCCAGTCAACACATTATTTTGGCGCATGCTCATTATATTTCTCTTTAAAAAGTGAAGTAAATGTATTTATATTTTATTCCTATGGTGTCCCTAAGATTGGTATCTGTTGTATTCTGTTGTATGTATTGGTATTGGTGCTATGTTAGTTGTATCTTTTGTATGCATTGGTACCTATCCCTTGCCCTGATCGTCATGGCAATACGTAGAGATTCGTCAAAATCTCTAGGTCGAATTCTTTAACGATTACAATATTTTCTCTTCTTCTAGGAAAAATCCAAAATAAATAAGAAAAAAAAGTATGTAAAAATGATTGAATATACTAAATGAGAATATCAAAAAAAGAGTGAAGCAAGCATAACATTATATGCGAATTTCATAATCGCAAGTCTATAATCCTTCATAGTATTGTAGTATGAAATACGCCTCGAGTCAAACCATGCCATGGCAAATCTAAATCAGCCACTCAACAATCAAAACCACAATCACACACTACAAATGATCCTTATTCCATTTAGTTTCGGCATTTAGAAGAAACACGCCAGTTCAATCATCTCTCTCACTGAAAACCATTAATTACGTGCACTGATCGCGCTAGTCCCAATTTATTACTCGCACAGAATGAAAGTGGAACACATACGGTGATAAATAATTGATTGTTGCAACCGAATACAACGAACTGAGTGAGAATTGAGTCCTCCAGGGACAACATTTCACTTCTGTCAGACCTTACAAGGAATGACCAACCCTTCACCACTTGTTAGAGTATCATTTGAGCACCAGAGATTTCTGATCAACTCCCGGGCACCACCCTCCTATGTTCTTCTCCAGCCGCTTTTTGACCATTGTTTTACAGCTGATGGTAAACAATTTCTCGGGAAATCCAATCCGCCTACAAACAGTACTTCTCCGAACAGAAGTGCCTGTCCTGTAGCCAAAGGCACAAAGGTGACCTGAAAAGAATTGAAATCGATGATATTTTGTTTTACCTTTCTTTCTATTGTGTTGTAAATGAATTTTGCTGCAGGGCTCATCAGTTTCATCGAGCTGTCTAGAGGCACACGCACGCCAGCAGACGTCCACGTAAATTGAATTAGAAATATAGGTGGGTTTTTCTGTGCAGGCTTCGTGTGGAATGCGAATCTGTTGGTTTTAATTGAATTCACATTTGAGGTCAGGTAAGACTAAAGTGATTGGGATCATATTGTGGGATTGATTACAATGGTTTAAACGTTCTGTTTTCTGTCTGTTTTTTTCTTCTTCTTCTTCTTATTTTATTAATTTTTGTTGTTTTATTTTCAATGGAAAACAGTTACTATTTTTCAATTGAACTTCGGTAGTCATATAAATAACTAATGAAAGTACAGTTCACTAAAATGACTGTAGCAGCAATAACAAAAAAGGAATATTTGTGAAGTTACTATTCTTTCCCGTGACACACTGCGTGAAATTGAAATACAATTATTTGTGCACTTTTGGCATAATTACATTTATTAGGCATTTGCGCGATGAAATAATTGTTAATCGCATTTTGTCATGTAATTTAAAAACAAATAAACTGAGTGCTAATTCTTTAATGTTGTAGTTCCTAAAATTTTTGATTGTGTGGACCAACTGTTACGTAAAAAAATATTGCGAATAGCCAATATACTAGTATATATATATATATATATATATATATATATATATATATATACATAAAAATTACTAAATATACAGGTATAAAAAATGCACACATACACACATATATATTATATGTACGTATATATCAATAATTGTAAGGCTTGCTTGGAAAGGATTAAAAATATACTGTTTATAAAACAAAAAAACTTTCATACTATTATTTTGTCACTACAATGTATGAATATTAGAAAATAAGACATCAAGTCTCAAAATGAAAAAAATCTCAAAGGTATTTTAGACATAGTTAATTCTCCATCAGAAAATCAATATCTGGATTAAAGTTTGGCAGTTTCAGCCTCAATAAGAGTTCTGCAATTCAGCTTGCTTCTGAACTTAAAATTAAAAAAAAAACAAAAAAAAAAACATGAGTTGAGAAAGTACGTTTAAATGGCCGCGAACCCCATTAAAAGTCTTAGAGCAAGTTTGAAATTTCTGGATTCTGTTGTCGAACATTCATCAAGAACAAACTGAATGATGTTGATCCAGAAAACGATTTTAGAATCAGATAGTATATTAGTTCAAATAACGAATCTTCTTCAATTGAGAGCATTTTCAGTTTCTTTATGTAGTTTTCTTCAAAAAGGTTTCTCGTCCATCAATTTTCGTTTTCAGTTTTCGGAAAGTACACTTAAAACAAATATGAAAAGGCTACTTCGAAGTCCATAGATTGGCCACCGCATATTGAAAAATAGGAATAAGACAGTTTAGATGTAAAGAAAGCAATAATTTCTATATAATAGCAAAATTAATTTGATTTGATGTAACAGCTCGAATGTAAAGTAAAAATAGCTAAAATGTAAAGAAAGTAACAAGTAATTGCAGGGTATGCAAGCGGTTCTCGTTCCCAGGGCGAATACAAATGCAATCATTAAAAACGACAGCGAATCATTCTTCCTACTGAAAGAGTTTCTGCATGAAACGTTGATATCTATTTTGTGATTGATCTTAGTAACCGTGTTCAGAAGGGTTAAAGTGAACATTTTCATACTAAATACGATTGGAAGAAAGGTGTATAGTGCACAGAACAAAGCGATAATTTTATATCTTATCCATTTTATGTAATTAAATTGAAAAAAAAAATACTTCTGGACAAAAAAAAACAAAAAAAACAAAACAGAAAGATTTAAACAAAATGGTCAGTCTTTTTAAAGAAAAAAGGATATTAAAACTCAAAATTTGATCAGTTTTCAGGTAAGTTCCGGCATGAAACTTATCAAAATGGCTCGCAAAATAATTAATCGACGTTTTTCCCAAAGTGTCTAATGAAGAATTTTGTTTAGTCGAAACAAAGATTCTTTCGGATCTATTCATAAATTAGATGAACTGACAATGAGTTCACACCATGAAACAATCCGGAAAATTCCAAATTTCACAACATCCTGTTAAAATACAGAAATCCTTAATCTAATCTTGATTATTTTATGGGGCCCTTTCTTACATGAAAAATACATTATTTTGCAAACATAACTAACTCATTGATGATGTTGAAGAGTCTGTGTTATGATGTTTCAGGACAATAAATAAAAAGTCATTGCAAATGATGCCTGCCATTCTAGCAAAAAAAATTTTTAAAGTGGTATGACGTGTGAATGTATTTAAATTCAAACGTTAAGTGTATAGTTACGACTTTGCAGGTAGTCATAAAACTACTCTGAAAGATACTTCAGTAGATAGTTAAGTTCATGAATCGTTAAAACAACGTCAATCCAATCCATATGGCCACCGTGCTCTGGTGGCAGAGTGTGTGGATTTTATAAAGAAAAGGATCATGGATGCGCGATCCGATCTCACCAATGGTCCGTTGTGCACTTAATAATTATAAATCAAGTCAGTTTAAACACCTACGTGTTGGCTTTGAAATTTAGAAAAGGCGATGTTGAGTCTATTTTTTCACGACTCAAAATTCTCATGTCTCGTATAACTATAATCTATAACTAAATTCTCATGTCTATATAACTATAATCTCGTCTCGTATAACTATAATCATTTTAAATGTCTGTTTAATACTATGATTTGTTTGTCTTAAATTAGGGTTATATTTGATCACATTTGGTGTAGAGAGTGGACAGTTTCAAAAAGTATGATTTCATTGTCGAATTTCTTTAGATAGAAGTTGCACAAGTAAGTGGTGTCTGGAATATAATTGTTACCCCTTCGATTGTTTCTCAGTGACTCCGCAAAAGTAAATGGTGTTCGAAGCATGAGCAGTATTTTTTTTTTTCCATCATCATATTCGTCTTCCAAACGAAACATATAAGAAATAATATTTTTTCTGCAGGACGCTGAAGTATCTAGTTGTTCCTCCTAGTACAAGTTAGATATAATCTTTGCAACGGGCCGTGGTTCTTTCCCTTCGTACTTCAAGTGATTTCCTGTTAAAGGATCGGATCACTGTGGCTACGGTAAAGCAGGCGATCCTCTTCATTATGCCACTAGTACTCTCTCACCACATGTTTCAATCTTAACAAACCCACTCACGACCTCGAACGAATCTGGTGGATCAATGTTATGGAAAACAAGATGTCCAAAATTAAAATTAGAAATCTTGTGTGGCTCCTGTAAGACAACGAAGAATTGATCTCCCCAGACCCAAGCTCTGAATAAATTTTTTTCAGTCAAGCCCTTCTCCAAGAAATATTAACTTAATCAAAATTCCTCAACTTATACTCCACACCGAACACTCTCTTTATCAATACTGTATTGTATACAGTTTTTTTTTTGTGTGTGTGTGTGTGCGTGTGTACCGTATGTAAACTTTAAAATTGTATCCTTATTAGGATATTCTGTGGTGAAAAGAAAAAGAAAAGAGTATCCACACCTTTTTTCTAACCCCCCCCCCTTCACCCTGCTAACGAAGTGTTTGCAAAATGCCACTCGGTTTTGTAAGATTTGAGACATAGTCACAATTTGTTGCTTTTATTTGAAATCCTTTTTTGTTTTCTTAATAATAAATGTGTGGTAAAATACTAACTGAAGTTTCGTTCAACTAAAGTTTCAATGTCATTTTTTCAAGAATTAAAAAAAAAGACCATTTGCGGAACTTTGAAAAGAATATATATCTTTTTCCTTAAGTTCAATATTGAGTTTTTTTCCACTGAAGAGTAAATTAATATTTCTAAGAACAAACTCCAATGACAATTGGTTCGCACTAAGCAAAGCAGATGTATATTCTCTGTCTCTTCTAGGAAATAAGGTGAAGGTCTGTTTAACGTTCTTTCTCACCCTGAGTTTAAAATACGTAAACCTCTAATCAACTAAGCATCATTTCGGTTTGCCATTCTCACACTCAAATAACCCTTTTGCGGCCGAAGCATCATATCTATCATCAACATTCGTGGAAATTTTTCCATAGTGTTCCTGGAAAAATCCTAAGCCAAAATTTAGTTGTAACAAAGGTTGTGATAAATTGCGAATTCGAAAAGCCTCGATAAAGGCACAAATCTGAAATTTATTACAGGTTTGAAACTTTCATACCGTCTTATTTGGAACGGATAAGGGTTAGAGCTGCCACGGTCTAAGAGTTGCTGGTTATACAAAAGTTACCATTCTTATTTAAGAAAAGAAACGGATGGGTTTTTTGGAATGACTCAGAACCAAAACGTCAACTCAATGATTGATGTTTCAGTTTATCCGTCTAGGGTTCGAATAGGAGCTTTTAGAGAAAAAAAAGGTCAGATGGAAACAAAGACATAGATTATTCAAGAAAACGAAAAAAAAAAAAGAGGAGGAAGAAATAATAATAAAAAAAAGGGCCACCGTAGTACTTTCCTTTTTATTTTTATCTATGCAAGCCAAACGCGGAATTATGTCATCAATCAGGAAATTATGATAGGGTTGTTTCGAGTGGTATCTTTCGATTCATGCATGAAATGTGGGCTTACAAAAGAACTGTTGCGGATTGTGAATCAAGGTCAGTTTGAAGAAAAAGAAATGGCTCTATCTCCTTACTACGTGTGTTGACTACAGTCATAGTTAATCACGCCACCGCGAAGAAAGAAATTCTACATTTTTTTTTTTTTTTTTAACGGGGCAGCTTTTTTGAAGGGACTTTTTTAGAAGGGTCTTAAGGGAGGTAAGAAGGAAATGACTTAACCTTGGAAGAGAAATTTGATATAAGTAATCATTTACTTTTTAGAACAGTTTGGAAGTGTGTAGCAGACAACTTTAGAAGTCCCACAAATTACGCCCAGAAACGATGATTTTTTTCTTTTGTTTTCATTCTCTATCTGCATGCAATAAATTATTATTATTTTCCTTATTCTAGTCTTAAAATGTTTTTATTTCTGCTGTGTCCGATTTCCGGTGTTTTAACCAATTTATGGAAACATGGAGATAGGATGATATTGGCATGGAACTAAATAATGTAATTTGAAATATTTATAAAAAATTAGATACATCATTATTTCGAAGATCTGAGACTTAAATCATCCTCATTACATTTGTAATAAGCAGATGTAATTCACACTTCCTTTACAACATTTATAGACTATACTCTCTGTGAATTGTAATATACATGATTAACTACTGTGCAAAACACTTTACAAGGCAAACCGTTGGTATTAGGTATTCACTAAAAAAAGTTTTTTTTTTTAATTAAATGAAATTTTTACGTTTTTTGCACTTAACTACGGAACATACAATCGTACAAAAACTATATTTATTAAAATCCGTTCATAAGCCGCATTCATCTTTAAAATATCCCCTCTCCAAAATATCGAGGTTAAAAATATCTCCTCTCTTTTTATCTGCGTCATTATCAGATGCGAAAATATTTTACCTTACATTAATAAATATGTGACAATCATATCCAAGATATTGTTAACAGAATAACAGCCGTCTAGATGAACGCATTTTGATACTATAAGGATGGATGATTCATTTTGAAAGCAATATTGCTATTTCGCATTTTCCATTACTTTTTTTTCCAAGATAGGCATATCAAGAAATTATTCATGATAAATTAACTGCTTGATTTTTAAAACGTTTTTGTCTAAATGTTAATATTTTATTGCAAAGTTGGTATTAGCAATTTTTTCGAGATATTATAGTTATAATGATTTTCAGTAGATAATTCATAATTGAATTATATTAAAATCAATCTTTTATTTTAGTTTCTCTTCGGAGAAATTGAGGAAATAAATTATTCATTAATTTTTTTTATTTAATTATTATGTTAAATTTATGAGCGAATTCTGAATTGTCTTCAAAAAAATGTTTCACATTATAATATTCTTTATCTTTGATAATTAAAGGAATTAAAAAATCTTTTTTCTTGCAATTTACGCTTGAATATATAAATATATTTCCTTATTGAAAATTATATTAATATACAAAAGTAACTTAAGAAAAAGATTGCTTTATCTTATTGTGATTTTAAAAAATCTCTATGTATGTTCTACTTAGTAAAACGATACTGTAAAGTATCATGGACATAAAAACGAGTTTTTATAATAATAAATTTAAATTGAATGGAAATTCTGTAGCTCTTAAATAATTGATAACATTTATGCTGAAATTATTTGCATTTTGATTGCGACAAAACAGATGTCTAATTTAATGTCTTATGACGGAATTATTTTACAATCGATACATGCTAGTAGTAAATACTTACAAAAATATGTGAAATCACATAATAGTAATGTTTTTAAATCGTTTAATTTTTAAGATATAAATATGCATGTAGGTACTCACCTGCTTTTGTCTTGGTATTGCTATTGTATTTTGTTGCCAAATTCATATTTTTTGATACTTTTACTTCAAATGATAAATGTATTACTTAAACTCTTGTCTCAGAGAAGACCCATCTTTATAAAATTAGAAATACTATATCTTGACACTTTGACAATGGGAGATGTTCGTCCAGTATGACATTCCTTAAATAACAAATTATGCTTATTATGTTGAGAATCCATCGATATAATACCAAAAACTTCTGTCTGTAAGATGAATTATGTCCTTTTTCTTCTTAAATGCATAAATCTGAGAGGCAAGCCTAGATGGTATCCTTTTTATATACCATATTACTCAATCACGTCAAGTTTGGACATTAAAACCACATGTATCTCCCTTAAACATCGCGCATGGGAACCGATGCGACATTAAGCACTTCTTAAATGAAAACCGCATCGCAAATGCTATTGCTTGTGCAAACAATTAACAGTTCATCGCTCCCAAAGTATAATAGACATATCACTGACGAAATGCTATCGCCTTCTACTTATCTCGATTATATAGAATTGTTAAATACAAATCGTTCCCGAATGACCAGTAGGCTAATTTATCAGAAAAGATACACTCGTAACATATTAGGATTAATTCCTCAGCCCCTATGTTTCGGGCGGTTATTTTAACTCATTTATTTATTAAAAAGAAAGAAAAGAGGTGGGGGGGAGGGAAGATATTCTAAGAACAAGATTTTAAAGTAAAAAAAAAAATCTCTATAAGTATAAAAAAATTCTTCCCTTCCACTACAATGCGGCCCTTCTAATTCACAAGTTCGAGCGGTAGCAGATTCTAACGCCTATGCTGAAACGATCGCGGTACAAGTGGTCACACAAACTACCACAATGTTATGATTCTTACAGTTGAGTACAAAACATTTCCCGAAATTCAATCTAACTTAAAAAAGTATCGAGGAAGGGTTCCAAGAGTTTCAAGCATCTTATGAAAATTACGGTTAAAATGGCCTTGAGAAATCAGCAGGAATGGTCTCCCGAAAACATTCTCGCATACTCTCTAATAAACTTGTCAGAGAACACCTTAAGAACAATAATTACGAAATATTAACTTTTGGCATGAATTTAGCATTTTTATGATGCATTTTATGCATCGTGCGATCCTTGGCAAGCTATTTGGCATGTGGTTAATCATATCTGAAAATCGAATTTGTGTTTTATACACGTTTTTCACAATCGACCGAAAGCAAAACTTGATACCAAATGCACATGTAGTCACAAAATCCCGTACCAAATCTGATATGTTTAAGTCATTGTGTTTTTGAACTATCGTTTTTGCATAATTCTAGAAGAACAGATCAATAGACTGTCAACCATTGCTGAATTTGGCTCAACATTTGACAGGTGTCTACACTATAAACGTTAAATCTGTGCCGAGTTTTATCTATTTAACTCTCTTTGTTTTATAGTTGTCAACTGGTGAGTTGTCAATGGGACAACCGGACAAACAGACTGCCACTAAACAGATTTTGCTCAAAATTTGATAGAAATCTGAAAATGTGGCGTAAAGACAGTATATCAAATTTTATTTGTCTAGCTCGAAGCGTTTTTGAGTTATCTTTGTCACAGACAGATAGATTGACATTTTCCAAAAAATGTATTTTTCGAGGTCTAAAATGTGGAGATTCGTCAAAATCTCGAGTTCGAATTCTTTGACGATTACTATACTTTCTCTATTCTACGTATACGAGAAAGTAATGTAAGAAATTTTGCTGTATTTATAAAAAAAATTGGAATATATCAGTTTGGGAGAATATCAATGGCTTTGACGGTAAAATACAAACACATTTCAAAAGCGGAGTTAATCGATTTGTTTTGTCAACAGCTCGTGTATCGAATTCTGATCATTATTTAGTAATAATTATGAATGACTACTTTTGTTTCCAGTTGAAAGTAAACATATCTAATTGCCTGCTGACTTTCCGCATTGCATTACGCTTGGCGATAGATAATACTGCAAAAAATTCTATTAAGCTCAGTAAGAGATTAGCTCAAGATGTTCTAAACCCATACATATTTTCTTTAAAAACAAAAAGTTATGGATATCTGGATTATCAAGCGGATTATTAAGGTATGAAACATTGTAAATGCCTCACTATTTTGTCTCTCATTGAAACTCTGGTGAAGCGCGCTTAAGTTATTGAAATTATCGAGATTAATTCACTTCCTTAAGCTATGCATCAATTGACGAAAGCAAAACATCGCCAGAAAGTGTCTCTCTGTTTTAATGATATTATGATGCAAATTTAAGATTAAGTGAACCTATCTGGTAAAAGCAGATCTGAAAACTCAGAATTAAAATGTTAGATTAATCAGGAGGAAACACGGGCTTCTTCATTGGATATTTGTTGAGTCAGTATCGGAGCATTTATACACAGGTTGAGTGCAATAACATCATCAAGGACAAGGACATTTTGCAATAGTACTAATGGTGAAGTAATGAGAAGCAAAAGAATCATGCAGCTTGTTGTGACGATGACTTAAAGTGAAGCAAAAGTACCTAGAAAATTGTTAAAGTTTTTAAGTAAAAGGCTCCATTTAATAGCAGCATATGGACAAGAATATTTTCTGGAGTTGTAAGTAGTTTGGATTTTATCTTTGATAGTAGGGTTTTTTTCTGTTGCTTAGTTAGTTGAAAAATTCGTTTAAATAGTTGAAAAATTTCTTAAACAGTTCTTTAATGTGATTTTCGAATTTTGGCATTTTGAAATCCTTATGGAGGACATCTTTGAGTATAAATCGTGGTTCATTTGTGATGATTCTGTTTTGTATTATTTGGCCTTTTTTAAAATGCATTTTCTGCAAAGCCCCGGGTGGAAATACGGTGTTTTAAAGAGGGTATAATGATTTATTTCTTAACAAAAGTTTTCAATAAGTGTCATTCTCAAGTTCAAAAATACAACAATTGCATCTTTTGAGATATTAGTTTTTCGCTTTTTATTGTAGTAATGAAAATGTGTCATTCTACTTAAAAAGTCATAAATCCAAAAATTTGGCAGTCAGCCTAGTGCAAAGACTCTATAATCTAGCATGACAGAATAATAGATTAAGCTACTTTAATTTTTGGATCTCTATTTTAATATTTGGAGCTCTAAAATAGTTTATTAATTTCGGTAGATTAAGAAATATATTTAATTCAAAATAAAGAAAGAAATAATATTGAGTTGTTTTCCTTTTGATTTATGTCACCCATCTCACCCAATTTTTATTATGCTAATTGAAGTATATTTTAATAAAAAAATACTCAAAGAATGCTCCAATTACAGGATTAATATAAATTAAACTGCAAATTATACATTATAAATAAAAAAATAAAAGCTTTCATTCCGTATCTTCTATGACAATTATATGCTTGTCTTCACAAACATCATCACTAACGGAATTTCCTTGCTGGCAACTTCCTAAAATTTGGTTGACTAAGCCCCGTAGGCAGGCCTATATTATTATAAAATTATTAGCCTAATTGCCGAATAAATTTGTAAATATAAATACAAAACTCAAAAAAGTAATAATTTCTTTAATTATGAAAAATAAGAATACAATCAGCACTTTGTCATAATTAGTCAAGCACTCAATTGTTTTATTCTTTGCACTTTGAACAATATTTAATATACAGTGGCATATGATTAAATAATACTTGGTGCAAACATGGATGTAACCTAGTTATGGATCATAATAACGTTACTGAATAAAATAAGTAACTGAAATTTAAAAAAATTAAAATAAATTATAAACATGTTATGTTTTGAAATATAAAGTGATGATGATGTGGATATTATTCTATCACAAGAACTTTTTCCAAGATCCACTTCGTCGAGTGTTTTGGAATGTTAAACTAAATGTGTACTGTCTAGGGCAGCAAACTGCCTCGTAGGTATCTACTGATTCGAATCTCACTAGCGAAACCTCGGATTCGAATCTCGGTGATTATCCACCAGCGTTCTAACTACCTTTTTTTTATACGTGAATACCCATATATCAGATGTCACCGCGAATTTGTGCCTATGGAACAGTCAATATTTGTAATAATCTGCAGGTATCAATCCCTTATGCCAACATGAAATAAGACTTTATTTTAATTTTAAAGTGGCTTGCTTTATCCATCATCTCATTCAATGCAGCCTAAATCCGCCCTTGGGCATCATCAATTTCTGAAACATCGTGTTTTCATATTTGTATTTTCATGATTTGATTACCATTTTGTTAATCATTAGATTACCATTTGGTAATGATTTAGATACTACCGTACCATTTTTAGATATGCCATTTTTGGTAATGATTTGGATGATTTTAGATTTTGGTAATGATTTGGAT
>JAPMOR010047493.1:343300-395995 GCA_026543865.1 Argiope aurantia | reverse complement strand
TAGATTTTGGTAATGATTTGGATGATTTTAGATTTTGGTAATGATTTTGCAATCATTTAGATTACCATTTTGGTAAGTGTGGATTAATATTTTTCAGCATTTTAATCGTTATAAGAAATATTGCCACCTCTTTTGCCTTCACAAACCAGTTGGCTTCCAACAAACTCCTGCCAGGGAAAACGATCTTCAATAAAATGCCAGCAATGAGAAAAATTTCTAAAAGCGCTATAACCGAAGAAACAGCACTTATCTAATACTGCGTCAAAAAACAGATCACTTAAAATTTGAGCCACCGGGTCATTGGGCGAATCCATCGAGGTTTCTTTTTTCTTACAAAAGCGAAAAAATAGCCTCTTTTTTTTCCCCTCTCTATTTTCGGCTTCCGCCCCCGAGAAGTTTACGGCTCGTCACTTCAACCCAAAATGCCTTCCCACCAAACTATCATCTGAAAATAAAAGTTTAGTGCCGTTCAACCTGTTCTCCAGTGCAGCGGAATTTGTAACATTGACCTACAAATTTATCGACTGAATCGGCTGTTGACCCCTTTACTCGGGAATCTTTGGTCTGGGCGGATCGGCGCGTGGCAGATTCGGAGTTGCAGTAAACAGGTGTTTATCTAATCTGGCATCCACACTGTCCATGCAAAGGGGTTGTGCCGTTTTTTTTTAAGCCTAATATGTTATTTTTCAATAAATTGAATATACGGTTCTTCTGGTTGTATTAACTTGAAGAGTTCGACATTCTGAATTTAAACATGTGATTGTCTAGTTTATTGGATTGGGTATATATATTAGCCAGGTTAAGCATTAAAAATCTGGAATTATTCCAACTACACTTAGGCATCCAATCACTTTATTTGATTGTTTAAATAGTGAAAACCTACAGCTATCGCAATTATGCTAAGACATCTACTCTCTTCATATTGGTTTTGGTATGATAAACAGAGAAAACCTGGAATTGCGCCAACTACATTGGGTCATCTGATAACTGTAACTGCATTGATTCCGACCTTGAAGGTATTATATTTTTTGAATTTAGATTTGGATTGTGTAGTTATTAGATTGGGTATATTTTTTTAGCCAGGTTAAAAATTCAAAATCTGAAATTATCCAACTACACTTAAGCATCTAATCACTTTATTTTGGATTGGGCTTATTGGTTAAACAGTTAAAACCTACAACTATCCCAACTATACTAAGCATCTAGTCACTTTATATTTGTTAATTTCCTTTGTTAATTAAACGATTATATTCTTCGAATTTAAATACCCGTCTGTTTAGATATTGAGAATAATTTTTAAAAACTAGGTTAAACATTCAAATAATGGAACAATCCTAATTACGTTGGGGCCTCGATTTTGAGTTGAATATATTGGTTAAATAAACAAAACCTCAAATTGTCCCAAATACTATCGGGCATCTCGCCAAATTATTTTGGGTAGGGCATATTGGTTAAAACCTAGATCTTCCCAACACAATTAAAACGCTCGGTCACTTTATTTTATCGATATTGTCCTTTTAAGCACTTGCCACACGGAATTTTTCCTTAAGGAACGAATAGAAATATATTTTGAGATTCTATTCAGTTGTGTAGCTGGAGTTCAATAGCTTCGAGAATAGTATTCTTTTCGTCCAACACGTCGAGCTGGATCAGAAAACGAAACTAAGAGACTGCAATATGGCATGTGGTCTTTATAACAAGAATGTGTCTCAATCCTATTTTAGAACGAAATCTCCCTTCGTGAAATCTGTCTGGCTGTCCAACTGTGTAGAATATAATAGCTCTTCCTGTGCATTGCAAGGTTCTCGTGAAGAACACTATAGTTCCAAAAACGAAAACACTAACGGAACGGATGGATTGCACTGTTTATTATCTGATTTGCAGATCTGTATAAGATTTTGAACCTAATCCTTAAGCGAGTCGACTGCCTGTCTATCCATATATTCGTGCGTGTGTCATCAATACGATAATTGAAATAATAGAAATTCGGTATGTGGTATCGTCACCATAAGGGCTGTTCAGCATCAAATTCTATGCCATATTGCCATATCGCGAAAGTAAAACGTTCAAAATACATTCTCTGCTTTTTCTATTTTCACAATGAAGTACAAAATGCGCTATGATATATTTCTATATGGGGAAGAGGAGGGGAACACAACCCCATTGTTATTTTATTATCATTAATTTCGACTTTCCTGCGATAGATCTCCCAGGATTAGATTGTATAAGGTCATCGATACCTCTTCACCATTGTTATTGCATTATACTATTCTAGCAGTGTTTTGCTGTTCATATTAAGAATACCATAAAGACACGCATAATGTCTAAACTGATAATTAAAGAAGTGTATGTGTGGCTGCTTTACATACTACTTAACCTAAAACTACCAAATTTGATATAAATATATTTTGGAGAGTAGAAAAAAAATCGCAAACAAATCGCATCTCAGAGGTATTTGTTTGGGATTTTAATTAATTGAAAAGTAGCGATATTTTAGTTTTTTTTTGCGACAAATTTCCAAAATTTTATTGCAAAAGATAATTTATACATTATTTCCAAATTCTAAAAATAAAATTTAATTGCCGTATAAATTGTTCTTTTTTTAAAAACTAATTTCATAATTAAAATTGAAATGATTCTCGCATATACTCAATGCATTCTTTCATTTTAGAATATTGCTAAAAAAACCATTTGGTACATCAAACATTTCAAAACTTATTTTTTCTTTTTGCATTAAATGCTACTAATATTAAAGAATTAAATATCGTGAACAAATGTAGCTATTTTATACTAGAATAAGAAAAAATGCATTTGAAATGATGCAAAAAAATTTTGAGGAATTATCTAATTATTCTGTTTTATTTATAATTATTTAATCTGTTAATCTATTATTATTCTACTTATAATTATTATTCTGATTATATATTATTATTCTGTTCTATATATAATTATTTATTCTTATTAATTATGTATATACAATTATTTATTCTTATTAATTATGTATATAGAATTATTTTCCTTCCTAAAGCGATTTCAAAAAATATTTTTTTAAACCAAATCATTACGAAATTCGAAGAAAAAAAATCGAATATACGCTCGTGTAATTTTCTAAATTTTCTTTGTATGATACAAAGATGGAATATATAAAAATACGCTGATGATGAATGGGAAAAAAATTATTATATACATGAAAGTTCAAGGTTGGGAGGGGGAAAAAAAGAGGAAAGAAAGAGAGTCGGAAATTCTAGAAAAACTCAATGTCATCATTTAATCACGTCTGAATCTCGATTTAGATAAATAAAAATTAATCTAATCAAGCATCGAGAGAAGTACTATAAACACATAAAGTGATTATTATGGTTCGTATATCAGAAATTCAATACGCGAGTTGACCAATGTTTCTTTAAATGCAAACTGATTTTTCATGCTAATGATTAGCTTAAAAACTAAAGAAGATAATTTTCGACTTTGCTATTTCTTTTTTATTTTATTTATTTATTTATTTATTTTATAATTTCTACACGTGGCAAAGATGGCCCTGAATCCAAGGTCTCAATGATAAAACAATCCAGCCCGAAATTAATTTGAGAATTCTGACAGGGCGGAACTTGAAAAATTCCAGATCTTTCTCGCTTGCAAATAAAAAAAACCTGAAAGTGGCAGATGACAATGACATCATCGAGTCTGTGGAAAAAATCTGTGAGGAGGCTCATTCATATAAGCAGACGAATTTTTTTTGTTTGTTTGCGATATCCTGTGGTTAACCACTTTTTTTGAATTATTTGTGATTTTTTGTGGCTGTGCGTTAATAAGATTTATGTAAAATAGAGATAAGCATTTTTATTGTGGGAGTTCTGCGGTTGCAAATGACGAAGAAAAGCAAAAATAAATACTTTTTTCTGGAAAACATCACATAGAATAATTGCTTAAATACCTTATTTAAGTAAATACATTCTTATCTCTACAGAATTGAACAAAAAATAAATGTTGAAAACATAATTTTGAGCTCTACTTTTTCAAAATGCTGATACAAATTAAATTTGAGATATGATTAAATAATGAATCTTATAAAAATGAGATTATTATTAATTCCAATATCAAAAGTGGAAATGAGGTATAAAAAGTACATAACTATTCATTCTCTTATCGTTGTTCTAGATTTAAAAAACGTCACAGATTACTTTTTAATGGAATCATCCAATTTTGTTCAGTTATATTTAAATTTAAAAAAAGCTTTTGAAGTTTTTGAATTTTATTATAAAAGAATATAATTGCCCTGGTATAATTAGCATAGATACTCTTATGTTAAAGAACCTCAGAATACAAAAATAATCATTGTTTTGATGATTTTAAAAACTATTTTCTTATTTTTGTATTTAAAAAAAATTATTATTTATTGTCCAGTATACTTTTTCCAATTACTGGACTAGAATCCCACGTTGTGCGTCTGTGTTCCATCCCTACAACGTTCTATCGTTCTTGAACATGAAGATTTCATTTAGAAAATCTGATCACAGAAAATATAAGAAGTTTTATTAAAAATTAGTGAAGAAAATAGGCAATAAGCAAATTATTTAACGTTTTGTCAATAAATAACAAAAGAAGTATTATGGAAGAAAGACAATTACGAAAAGAATTATTGAATTATATGTTGAATTATTGTATTTATTAAACTATATTTAAAATGAGAAAATGATTAATTAAATGTTTCAGCAGATATTTAGACGGTTCTACTTCAAGAACATTTTGCAAATATCATATACTCAGAATTGTATATATCACAGGTGAACATCCAACCACAAAAAATGAACGCACGAAATAATAGTCTCGAATTGTATCTTTCAAAAGAGATTTTTGAAATTGAATGATTTCAATTTGTTAACAGATATTTTGAAGAAGTTCCAAAGCTAGTTCTCATCTGAGTTAGTGATTCTACAAGAATTATACTTGAAAAAGAGCATAAAATGGATTTATTACAAAAAAAAATGATTTATTGCATACATGTTCCCAAGAAGTATTCCTGATAAATTGTTTATGTTCTAGAATTTACTGTTTTAGAATAATTTTTGTATTGTTTTCAATACAAAATTTATAAAAGTTTCAAAAAAAATATTGGAAAAAAATACTAACCTTATAAGTTTCATATTACTTAAATAACTGCAAATTGATCTGTAATTAATCAAAGCTATAAGGTGACAAAGTTCCAAAAATGTGAAATTAGGAAAAAATTTTTACAAAAATATTTTCATTTTTTTTATAGTCACGTGAAAAAGAATATTTCGCTCTAGTTTTTGTTGGCAACAAAATTTGAATTTTTAAAAAAATTCTTGCTATACAAGCCATATTTTTAAAAAATTTGTTTCAATAATTTTTTAACTATGAATAATAAAAAAATGAATCAAAATTAACTTCTGAATCATCATATCTAGACAACATAATTTGACGAAAGGTGAAAAAAAAAACAACTTCAGGTCTACAGAATGATGTATTACAAATGTTAACAAAGGAGTTTTATTTTTAGTCATAAAAACAAAGTCCTGCAGTTTTTGATGTAAAATGGATGAAGTTAGTTAAAATCTTCCAGACGGCTGTTATCTTGCGCTTATCATGCTTTTATCTGAATTCTAAAATAATGGGAAATAACAAAGCTGTTACACTCCTATTATAAAACAACAAAATTAAGTTGGTAAGCGTCAGATTTCGAGCGCATTAACAATGTAATGGAATAATTTGCCCACAACCTATCTTTGAACAGCTAACACTTGTATCACCTACTTACTTCCTACATTAACTTTAACCGAAAACGATCTTCCTAAATGAGATCTGCTAATAGCAATGTCAAACTCAGTCACGAAGTTTTAGAATAACATATTGTAGCCATTTTCTTTGGACGGAATCAATGGAAACGTGATACGTATGTTCGTTTTACTTTTAGTTGGTAATCATGGTTAAAATTGTTCGTGATAGACAGAATATTTTGTTCTTTACGTTTTTAGAATGATTCTAGATGCCAAAAATAAATCAACATCGCATCTGTCAATGCTTCTTTCTTATTTGTTCATAATACCATTCTTGGAAAATAATCAAACGATTTTTTTCTAGCTTATAAACGTAAAATTGGAATTTTGTTAGATAATGAGATAAAAATAATGCGTAATTAGATACTGAATGACGTATATCTTTCACGTTGAGATAATAGCACTAGAAGATCATTCGATAGTATTTTGTTTTTGAATAAACTGATCTTCCGATCCAGTGATGAAAGATTCGAAGCTAAATTAACTGCGAAATGTGGTTTTAAATTTGGAGGGTAAAAAAATAAGCTAGATAAAATATAAACATTTTGAAGTTTCCTTTTCAATGGTTCCTTGTTGTCTGAAAGGGATTTGTTTTTTTAATATAAATCTTCCTTAAATTATTTCGACAAATTATTTATACAATTTTGCTTTACATTGTTGTTTTAATTAAATTACAGAAATTATTTATTTGCTTTTCAACGAATAAAAGTAGCAATTAGTTTCTGGAAATAAATATTGCATTGCACAAGTGATATACAGTGTCTCATAAAAGTGATGGGACACTTTTGCTTTACAAAAGGAAACTGCAATAAAATAAATAAAAAAAAACATGTACAAATTTTTTGTGGGTGTGTTTCATACTTAAATTTAGTAACAATTATTGCAAAACATACATTTTATTAAAATATTAATTTAATAAAAATATAATTGTTTAGAACGGAGCAAAAAATAGCTCACATAAGTGATGGCACACCATTAGATATCCAACAAAAATCGTCTGAAATAAGCAATAAAAATATTTTTGGTTCTTTTATTTTTACTCAAAAGCAATTGGCAATAATTTATAAAATCGTCTGCAGTATTTCTCTCCAGTTTGTTTTGGAATTTTTGTGTTTTTTAGCTCTGTGCAGCCATGAATGCTAAACGAAAAGAAACTTCACCTGAAATTCGAAAATTAGTTATTAATTTGCATATTGAACGTAGAAAACCTATTAAAAAAACTGCTGAAACAGTTAACTTGAGTCATTCAACAGTTTTCAATATCATTAAACGATGTAAAAAGAATCATATTATTCAGGATAAAAGAAGACCTGGCCGACCATCAAAGCTATCCAATGGAATAAAGCGAATTATCGTTTGAAGCATTAAAAAAAAATCCAAGAAAGAGTGCTCCTAAAGTTGCTGCTGATTTACAAGCATTATATGGAATAATTGTTAATCCTGAGACTATTAGAGGGGTAATTCAATTTGCTGGATATCACAGTAGAGTATCCAGGAAAAAATTCTTCGTAAGTGAAAAGAATAGAAAACTCAGACTAGCTTTCGCAAAATCCAACATAAATAAGAATTCTGATTACTGGAATAAAGTTATATTTGTTGATGAGAGTAAATTTAATATATTTGGTTCTGACGGTAGAATCTTGGTGTGGAGAAAACCCAGTGAAGAATTTCGCAAACAGAACTTGGTGCCAACAGTAAAACATGGTGGAGGAGGTGTTATGGTATGGGGGTGTATGACGTCCGCTGGAGTTGGTAATCTTGTTCGTATTGACAGTATAATGGATCGGTACAAGTATATTGACATTTTAAAGCAAAATTTGAAATCTTCAGCAGGAAAACTGGACCTTCAAAACGATTTTAAATTCTACCAGGACAATGACCCCAAGCACACTGCTTTGAACATTAGACCGGCTGCTGTATAACTGTCCTGAAATAATAAAAACATCATCACAATCTCCAGACTTAAATCCCATAAAGAATATTTGGCAAGAATTGGAATCAAGAATTCACAAACGCACCATTTCTTCAAAACAACAATTAAAATCGGTGCTTCAACAAGAATGGGGTAAAATCACTCCAGAAATCACAAAAAAATTAGTCGAATCCATCCCAAGAAGATTAAATCATGTTTTAAAAGTAAAAGGAAATCCAACAAAATATTAAAACCTTTTAAAAAGTAAAATTTTTGGATAAATATTTGATGGAAAAGTAAGTGTCCCATCACTTATGTGAGCCATTTTTTTACTCCGTTCTAAACAATTGTATTTTTATTAAATTAATATTTTAATATTTTGACAAAATGTGTGTTATTTAATAATTGTTACTAACTTTAAATATGAAACACACCCAAAAAAAATTTGTACATGTTTATTTATTTATTTTATTACAGTTTCCTTTTGCAAAGAACAAGTGCCCCATCACTTTTGTGAGACACTGTAGGTTTGCATTACATCAGTGAAAGTTTAAATTAAATGCAGTGATTTATTTTTAAACAATCCGAGAAAGAATTTGGAATTTAACCCTGAAATAATTTTGAATGTATCTACATTAACTTGTCCGATCTTATTAAAATTGTTTTAAAGAACCGAGGATGTTCAAATAAATAAATCCATGTTATAAAATTTTATTGTAGTTTTTTCCCAAGACTTTCCATTTGATATCACTTAGAAAAATTCAGAATCATGAATGCTTTTGTTTATATTTTCATATTTCAGATTAGTCAGCATTTGCAGCCGTATTTAGTCAAGAAATTTAAGCCTTAAGGATAAAATTGGTGTCGTGAAATGTTTTCCCTCTTAAAAAGAGTTGCAAATGAGCCCTTACTTTGTTACTTTGAAGCATAACTTTTAAAATATAAAATGTCGCAATGAAATATTTTTTAAAAATGTTTAGAAGCGTTTAATGGTTTATGTAATCGAATAACTAAGGCGGTCAATCGAGTGTGAACTTGGTTCCTGCATCCAATTAGATTATGCTTCGATCAAAAACTTTTATAAGATTATGAAATCTAGCCAACCTTATTTCGTCTGTTCCTGCTGTCGTCAGAAAAACGTTAGTTCTGTAGTAATGGGGTGACTGGCTGTAATTAAACAGTATGTTACAAAAATGGTATAAATAAATGAAATAATAATAAATTATAGTTGCTACATTAAAAACAATTGCTAATTTATAAAAACAGGTATTACATAGAAAATTCATTGTCACAAATTTAGTCATTTGATATATTTCGAAATAGATTTAAAAAAAAAAAAAACGCTAACCCCGTTTATTTCAATTTTTTTAGTGTTTGTTGTTGTTGGTCTATTTAGTATAAGTTTAATGTATGAATTATCCTTTATCAGAGATTTATAATTTTTTTTCCTTTGTTGAAATATTTCGCTCACCGGAAGATAAATAAATGTAAATTTCCTCAAATTAAAGCAAACGAGGAAGGATAGTTGATTTCCCTTTTTTTTAATAACTTCTTCTAAGTGACTTCTTTATCTAAGTTAATTTTAATATTTTTTCGGGAATTGAAACAAAAAAATAAATTTTTTACATATTACGGTTGTTTACAAGCACCATATTGTTTGACATATTTTAATAATAATAATAAAGTGAAAACTAGTCTTCCATTATAATGGAAAAGATCATCAGAAGAATAATTTTCAAACTATTCTGTCAATTTCTAACTATCGAAAAGAGGTCTTGATATATCATTTTTTGGAGAAGTTTTTACTATTTAATCTTTTCCCATTGAATGTACTTTAGGAAATATTCTATTTTGGCAAATGTAGCTTCGTACTCTTGGTAATTACTAAACACCTGTATTTGTTGCTCTTTAGAGCTACAAAATCTAATTTTTACGAAAACAGAAATGACCTTGAAAATTTATTCTAGAATGGAAATGGAATAATTAAACTAAGTTCATAACCTACAGGAAGCAGAACACAATAAAACAAATTTATTAAGATTATTTGTGAAGTTGTTAGAAATTGTCTTAAAAAATTATTTAAATTTTTAGAAATTATCAACATTAAAATTTAAATGATGCAGATATTTAAATGCTAATTTGTTAATGAAATTTTGGAAATATTGTTTAATTCCAAATTTATTCAATGAGCACATAATTCATTTTAAAATCCTACATTACTTTTCGAAACAATATATTAGATTATGAGTAATAATATGGAAAAATAAAAAATAATAAGTTTAAGATGAGTGTTCACTCATGCGCAAAATTTATGCGTTCGTGTGCAACTCATTGACCCAATCTAGTTTGGTAAACTTGATCTTAATTTCTTTCGTTCCATTTCATGAAGTATAGAGCACATGTGTTCAACGACTAAAAACAACCGATTTCTCTTACTGTACTTCTATTTTTGTTTCTTTTGACCGATGTTTATCACATTCTTTATTTCAAAACTGCTAAAAATTGACACCAAACGAAGTTAAAGAAAGCGTTGCCAATCTGAACTTGGGAAAGTATGACGAAATCGTTTGGCATTAATTTAACGACCGACTCGCTCGTTTTGAAATCGATCGAAATTTCATGATGGCAAATTTAACCATGTGGGAATATTTTATTCATGCTCCATTAAGTTATTCTTAATTAAAAATAGTAAAAAAAAGAATAATATAAAAAGTGAATTTTGTGAAATCGTAGCAAACGATATGGATTATTTTTTAATGACGAATTTTGTTTTCATTTGTGTGTGTGTGTTCTCAAGAAGAACGCAATTAAGAACTGAAAGAACATCTTTTTATACATGTTCTTAACGCTACATATGTTTAGTGCATTTATTTATCTTGTATAATCTGTTAATTTTCTGATAAATGTCAATAAATAAAATCAGTTCATGTTCAGATGGCACATTGCAAATCAGGTATCTGCCACAAAATAAGACTATTAAGAATAATAAAGAGCATGAACAAAATAAATTAATTCTGCATTGTGGATTTACTCAAATATGCTGATACTGTATTCTCTCGACTATTGATAGGATTTTTATGTTATGCATTATAACTGATAATTAGTTATTGGTATACTACTGAGTATTGTATTTGTCGTAAAAATATCATTTTTATTTCATTGCTAAAATATCAGACATTCAATTAAATTATAACATCGTAATAGATGCAATTTTTCCATACGATAGAATTCAGTTTGAATATTCTTCTAAATGCAAATGGCAATGATTAAATGATGTTCCAAATTAGCCAGGATATACCAGAATTTTAATACTTCGTTCCTAATTTAAGAGTGCTAAATTGACTTAAATATCCCGTTTTTAAAATCTTATTCCGCGTTTGTAAATATGGAATTCTGTAATTTATGCTTCACTCACTTCTTCATGTGGTAGAGGTTGAAATTTTGTGAACTTGTACGATTCTGATGGCATTTTATAATTTTAATTAGCTTAACTATTAGTTAATCGATTAATAAAAATAAATTTTGATTCCTTATCTCTGCCATCACTTAGTAGTGAGTTTGATAAAAAAAATTGTTTTTAAGATTTAAAAGCAGAAATTAATTAAAGTAAAAAAACTTCTACTGAGTAGTATAGTAATAAAAAGTTAAATGTTCTAATTAAATTTATTTTACTTTTATTTTACAAGTAGTTTTTGAGACGATTCTTTTTAAATGCTTAATAAGACTAATTTTAAAATTTTATTTTTGAGAAATTGTCTATTTCATTTTTTTTACTGTGCATCAACATTTACTATACATTTTATTTAAAACTAAATTTGGGCAATTTATTAAAATTAAAGAAAAAATTGCTAATTTTTATTTTCTCGAATACGATGCACACAAAATTCAAAATATTGTTATTAAAGGATTTGAACTCTGGAGTTTGAAGTATCTCTACGATTCAGACTTCACAGTGTGCGAAAAATACATTTTTGATTTATGTCTGTTTGCCATCATGATAACTGAAACAAGTGTTGAGCTAAATGGATACAATTTGGTATATGATATCTACGCCAAATTCATAGATTTCTATTGAATTTTGAACCACATTCGATAAAATCTATGCCGAACGAATCTATGAATGAAATTTGCTGTATAGATTTAACATCTAATGTGTCGATCCGTATGGAATTTGAAACTCAATCCGTTGAAGGGTTGATCGTCTATCGGCTTCTACTTTTTTTAAGAAGCATGTGAACTCGATTACTGAAAGATACGACGGTTAAAATGTATGTAATTTAATAGTAATATTGTGACTACAAATGTAGCTCTGTGTTAAATTTCAATTTGAATTGGTAGGGAAAAAAGAAGTCCACGTTATCGCCACTCGTTTGGCGAGAATTCAAAAAGACGCCAAGAGGTGGGCTGTGCTAGATCCACCCAGAAGGACGTTATAATGCAGATTCATTCTAAACAAATCAAAATTTTGAAAATATTTTCTTACTGAATATTTACTCCAAGAAATAACCAAATGCCAAATTGGGTAGCTCTACGTTCAGAAGTCTGCTCTATAAAGTGGTTTTTCATCGATTTTATCGTCATGCAACTTAACGTTAAAAATACCCGCTTATTAAAAAATATTCTTTAAATATTATACTTCACCCTCACCTGTGGACAAGATGAATATTGGACTTGTGGATGAGCGTTTTGTGCTTCATATTGTAATACAGAGCCATGAGGATGCAACTTGAAAGATTTTTTTGTAACCGATTGTAGGAAAATTTAACACATTTTCAAATTAGTTAAAATGAATGAATTTTAGTAAAAATATCACATATAAAAATTCATTCTTCTAAGATAGCGCTTTTGAGTTCATCCTATTGATTCCTATTATATAGAGTTATATTCAAAAGCGTTCAAATGTTTTTGAATGCATAGACTGATAGACAGTCGAGGAATTTGATAGATATTTACAAATTTAGTGTTTGAAACAAGCGTAACTAAGCATTTTTCAGTTACTATTTACAGACAAAACAGTCTTCATTCCCACAATGTTTTTTCGAACTCGGGAGGTCTGGAAAGTGGAGACTCGTCAAAGTCTCGAATCGGAATTTTCTGACGATTGCAATCCTTTTTCCTTTGTATATTCCATATACGAGAAAGTAATATTAAAAAGATAGAAAGAAATTTATTTAAGCAGCCGCTGTTTAATATTTTCGACAATGCATGATGATATGTGACGTAATTGATTACGTAATTACGTTTCGGTCAAAGAAAAGGGAACTGAGCTGTCATCTTTTTGAGAATCCATGTCTTCTCTAAGTAAATAGAGCACACATATCTAACTTTAAGTGTTTTTAAATTTTTTTCTGTCTTTTTAGATTAACAATCCTAAATCAGAATGTATCATTTTTTATAAATTAATAAGATTCATTCATCCACATTAACTGTTACATCATAAACCACACTTTCTTTGAAGTCTTCCGATGCCTCTGAAAAAAGAATCGAACGCGGGCGAGAGTCAGTGCGACATTTTTTTCTGTCGTTTGGCACACATTCTAGGCTGGCGATCCCGTGGCCACTTTCATTAGGCACTTCCGCTCGCAGTGGTAGTGAGTCAGCGAACCTCGCACTTCCTCCTACATCTCTCTCGCACCCTCCAGAGATCACGTGATCTGCGGTTTTATTCAATTTCCCATCAGACCCTGGGGCAACTCAATTCAGTGGGGAAACCCAACATCAAAGGATTGGACTAGACTGCAGAAAAGAACCAAGAACATGATGGATAAGTGGTTGAAGAGCGTAGATGTCAAATCCTAATCTTAGAACCGTCCAAGTAAACAAGATGTAAGTTTAAGCTGGTCGCGAAAACAAATGATGAACAGTTAAACGTACTTCCTAATAAAGATGTTATCTCGCCTTTCAACCCAGTTTAATAAATGTGGACAATAGACATGGCTATGAATTTCTAGCCTGCTTCCAGATATTTATTTTATCCGTCTTGCAGATGCTTCATAATGTAGGAAAGAAAACCGATAATATATTTAGAATATATTTTTTTTTACCAAACTAAATAAATAAATCGGAATTTTGATTGACAGAGCTACAATTTTAATAAAAAGATCACATACTAAATTTCATTTATCTTGCTCGTCATGTCTTTGTTACAATCTTCATTGTTCAATGGATTCCCTCCCATGTTGATATGAGGGGTAATGAGATTGCCGACTTCCTGGTCAAGTCCGGTGCTGAAGAGGCTTTGATACCTTCTGCACCTCTCACTTTTACGAAGCTTTTTTCCACCGCTAGAAACAGGAATAAAATTTCTTGGTGTGTTCCACTAGTGCACCACTGGTATCGAAGTGATCATCCGGGTGGCTTTCTGGCTCTTGTTTGCAGCCAACAAGATCAAACCACCCTCACTCGCCTCCTCAGTGGTCATCTTAGATCATTCAAATATTCTGGTGGTGCTAAGTGCTTTGATGTTCGCACCATTTGCTCTAAGGTGCAGGCTTCACTTGAACACATCCTTGTCTGCCTGGTGCTTACCAGACGGGATATGACAAACAGTCCACTGTTGCTTTTGGACTTTTTTAGGGTGCAAAATATCATGTACCTGATCTAGCCCTGGTGATGTTGGGGATAGACAACAACTATTTGTTTTACATTGCATGCAAATATACTGACTGATAGATGGTAACTCGTTCAAGCATTTAGTTCAAAATCTGATTTAGATCTACACTTCAGATGTTAAAATTGAGTACTGGATTTTTATCGATTCATTCTGTACGTCGTGTCGTTATCGTATTCACGTGCTTTCATATAGACAAACTTCTTGTGAATAAATTTCGTTCAAAAATTTGTAGAAATCCACAATCTTGCTATAAACACCAGATTTCCATATGTATGAAGACTTATATACTATCAGTTAATCCTTATCGTTTCACAGACAGAATTTGTGTTTTAAACACGTGTTTCTGAAGAGACTGAAGCCAAAATTAGACATAAAACTGTACTTTTAATCACAAAATTCCATACCAAATTCTATAAAATTAAATAATTACGTTTTTGAATTATAGCGTTTACATATTTCTGAAAGTACAGACCAACAGACAGTCAACCCATTGTTGGATTTATATCACAATTTGGTTAGTCTCTATACTGTAGATGTTAAATCTGTGTACTGAATTTTCTCTACCAAGATCTCTTCGTTTCGTAATTGTAGTGTTTATATTCGGACAGACGGACTTCCTTTTATCAGATTTTACTCAAAATTTGATAGAAATTTGCAAATTTGGTTTGAAGATCATATATGAAATTTCACCCGCTTAGCTCTAAGCTTTTTAACTTATATTTGCCACAGACAGATAAATGGACATTTTCCAAAACTATGTTCTTCAGTTTTGGTATATGGAGTATGAGGATTCGTCGAAATCTCGAATTCGAATTTTTTTAACTACAGAAATATGTTCTTTTCGTATACATCATATCCAAGAAAGTAATTTAAAACAACAACAACAACAACAAAAAAAAAAAACGCTGGCTAATTTAGAAAAAATAGAATATAAAAAGACCAGGAATTCGGTAAATTTAATATTTTCTTTCTGACGCTAGGTATCTTTCATCTGCTACCGCCTTTCTTATCTGAAATGAATCTTTCATGTCCTCGATGATCAATTTCCAAGCTGATGTAATGAAATTATGTAAATAGCAGCAGTTGTCTAATTCCTCGAAGAAAGCAGTCCCCAATTTAAAGCTCGAGATCTTGTTAAATTGATATGATCGTGATAGATTTCAGTGCATTTTCCATCGCTACTATCTTTGTATATTATACTTCTTGATTTATATAAATGTATATACAATAAATATCGAATCCCACAGAAAGTTCTCGGGATTTTTTTTTCTCCGTATACAAAGAGAAGGTATCTTAATCGTCAAAAAATTGGAATCCGAAATTTTGACGAATCTTCACGTTTTAAATACCTCTGAATTTGAAAAATACAAGGGGTGTTTAAATAATAAGGCACGAAACGACACTGTGGATATAAATGAAGACTTTATTTAAAGTATACATCATAAGCCTGAGCACAACGATCCCATTGATTAACGCCGAAGGATTCCTTGTTCCCAGAATTTCTGTGGTCGTGAGGAGATCCAGTCATTCACAGTGCCCTTGAGTTCGCCGTTCGAATTGAAGTGCTTCCCTTTCAGATGTTTTTTCAGGGGACCAAACACATGAAAATAGCAGGGCGACACGTCCGAGCTGTAGGGCGGATGACCGAGCTGCTCCCACTTGGCCAGTTCCGCGTGTGTGACCCTGGGGACGTCTGGACGCGCGTTATCATGGAGCAGAACCACACCCTCCGTGAGTAGCCCCGGTCTTTTGATCTTGATGGACCTGCGTAGTCTTCGGAGTGTCTGACAGTACACATCGAAGTTAATGGTTCTACTGTGCTCGAAGAATTCAACAAGTAGCTAGCCTTCGACAGCACTCTTTATAAGAGTTTCTGCTCTCTCCTGCGCAGGCTCCAATCTACGCCGGTGTTTCCAATCGCATCCCTAGATGTCTCCCATAGCGGCATAGGCAAATATGTTAATGGTTACATTGTTACGACGCTTCGTACCTTTTTCATTTGAACACCCCTTGCACATTGTTAGAATTTTGTTGATTTATCACTTTTCTGGCTATCTTTAAACACGAAAACAGTTTAAATTAACGGAACGGAATTTTAAATTTGGCTTCCACACGATTGTCCATCTATAGGAATTGAGTCTGTTTGTCTAACTGAATACGATACGAAGCGTACATAGCTAGTTAAATAAAATTTGGCACACAATTTTAACTTCTAAAGTGTAGATGCATACGTTTTAAAATCTAATCCTTTAAAGAACTGGCTGTTTACAGATGTGTATATTCGCTTGCATATGAACGCAATGACCTAGATAAATGAAATTTAGCATTCGACCTTGTTGCTAAAATTGTAATTATATGTCAAATTTAGGTTTTATTCGGTCGTGGAAAAAGTTATCGAAAATGTAAACTTGGCTGTTTTTATTATGTAATGAAGCACAAACTGCTCATGTTCTTCATTCTGAAAATAAAAATTGGATTCAATATTCCCGATTCTCTTATTCCTGTATGAATTATTAGGTCACGTTCAATTTATTGAAATACTAAGCAATGATAAACATGTAGATATTTATATTTAGATATACCAGGTGTCTGCAACAAATTACATCTTCTGGAAAAAAAAAAACACTTATCAACATGCATTAAAATCTTATTACTCAAATTAATTTTTTAAAATTGTAGAATTTTGTTAAGGGGAAGTATTCAAACACTGTTGTTGTCTAAGTGCTACTTATAATATCCGACAAATAAAATTTTAAAAAAGCTTCAAACGTATCAATTGGCATTAACCAGTTAACTTTTTTGGCGAGTATACTGGTCATGGAAAAAGTACAACATTTTACGTTATGACGAATTTATTCGTCAGGAGTATTAATTAATGACAATTCACGGCTTGAATTACAATTTTAGAAAAAAAAACCTCAAACATATTCGTAAATTTCAAGAGGTTTGAAATATTTTGAGGCCAAATCAAAATCAAAGGAACAAATAAAAGATTATTAATAATTATTATAAAAAAACCCGCATATAATATAATTGTTTTTCTTAAATGTATCACTGAGCTTTATTAGTGATCCCAGAAGCAATTAGGCAACCATAAATTTTTGTAGACTACATATTCAATAAGTGGCGTACTTGGTAATTAAAACCGGAATGAGGATACTTTTGTATCCTTTTTACATGTTTTCAAGAGGCGGCATATTTACATTTCACATACAAAAAGTGTATATTAGTTTAAGTAAACAAGTAAACGTGATTTTTGAAATTTAAAAAAAAGTCATTTTATTACAACATAATTTTATATTACATGTACTCTATGTTTGTAAGTATGCTCGTCATCGTTCAATTTTTGCGACACTATTTAGTTAAGCATTTTCCGAAGAGGTTGAAACAATTAACTGGTTAACCCTTTCGCAACGGGCTTGTCATCTACCACAGCCGGGCGTCCCATGCATTTCTGGAAATGGAACTCGTGGGACGGCGATGCATATATGCATTCTAAACTGGAACAATTTTTAAACGCTACTAGATGGCTCCCTGTGTCCATTACTTTTGAAATAAATATAATTTTAGTATCCTGACCTTTAGTTTGCTCATACTCAGCCTTTGGTATTTCATTCATCAACTATTGCGGGGGTTGGGGGTAAGAATAATGTAAATAAACAAAGCGTGGTTTTGTAACGTTCCACTTGTTAGAATCATTTGCGTTCCTGATCTCGCCTCCGAATTTTCTTCTTCTTTTTTTGTTATTGCTGTGTAACCATAACTAGTCTTTCTGCGTTTTACCGTCAGTTCTGTTTATTTTGTATAGATTTCGGATGCATTTCGCTTATTTCTCTTTGTATTACGGAAAGCCTTGGTTTTGGTTCATTATTTCGCAAGAAAACGCGATTTGTGCAGGCAGAATGTGCTCGATTATGAATGAACTAATAATCTAAAAAGGCAGAAAAAATGATTGACTTAAAGAAAGTTTATTTTTTGTGATTTTTTTTTTCAAAGTTAGCGACGCAAAATCCCCGTCCTGTGTGAGATTCCTTTTGCGTACGCTCCGTTCCGTGAGTGCGTCTAGGATAAGGCTTCTCGTCCCGAAAGGATTTAGATGCTTTCTTTTTGATTGAACTACTCGTTCTTTGTTTTAACTTGCGTGGTAATATTAGAAAGTGCGAAAGCAATTCATTATCTCTTCGTCGGAGCCATCTATTCATCAGAATAGTATAAACACTGGCTTTCATGTTGTGAATAAAATGCAAAAGTACTCCATCTTCCTGCAAATAACATTCTTTATTCTCAAATCGTGAATTTATGGCATAAACCATTTCTGTTGTAATTCCTATTGTGAAGTCACTAACCCTGTGTTCTTACATTTCTCAGTTAAGACCAAACAAGTTCACGAGGTACTCCAGTATCAAAATTTGATTATTCTTGACATCCGAATGTTGCAAAAATCATGGAATAACTATCAGTACTGATGAACAGAGACTTCGACGTAATTTTCTGCTGGGTACCGAGTCAGGTTGGAATCCATGGTAATGAGCTTGCAGATCAAGCTGCAAAATTAGCTTCAGTATCTCTTGATTTCCGTGCTCCCTTCTGTGATATTTGAGGATATATCAAACGATATATCTTTGAAGAGTGGCAATAAGTTTGAGTTTTGCAAGTTGATAACTATGTGCTGTTCGACCAAAAGTAAATATGTGGTCAGTTTTACCTAACCGATGCGCAGATGTAAAGTTACTCGTTTTCGCTATGGACACAAGAGGTATACACACAGGCATTTGTTATTCGGTGAATGGGCCCTTCATTGTGTGTACTGTGATGTGGTCAGTTCTATTGCTCATATTCTTACTAAATATCCCAGTTTTACTTCTGATAGTCTAACTCATTTTCATTCACCTATTTTAAATCTGCAGGACATGGTGGGTGGGAAACTTCACCCGAAACTTTTTGAGTTTTTAATAACAATTTATTTTTTCCCCATAGCATTTAAAATTTGAGTTTTTTAACCTTGTGTCAAATCTTGATAAGTCATGGATCTTAACTTTTGACGTTTTACAATAAATTCTTGTTTTATTTACACTTTTTTTTATATATTGGAACTGTTTTAAAATCCCTGCGAAGGGAGCAGCTTGTCCTAAATTGGACCTTGTGCCAATAAACCACTCCACATCACACCATACCATACCATCCAGTATCAAATGAGGATTCTCAGTCACTCAGGGGCAGGAATTATAACCCCAATATTTGTTAAGATATTGTTATAATGTCCAAAAAATCATAATGGTGAAAAATTATTGTATTCATTAGATAAATTTGAAAATTTTGATAGTCTAAAAGATTCTGCATAACTATAATGATTAAGTTGAAAATTACATGTAGGTTGCTAATCTTTAGGTACGAGTTATTTAAAAAAATAAAATAATTGAAATAACTAGGACTTGTATTGGATTATCGAGTTAATGATATGATGCTGATGAATTATTGTAAGCATTCATGCATTTTTGAGACTCCATGTATATAGTTATAAAAAATTAATGAGATATTTATTTGTTTCGTTTTCTGAATTATTTTTGTTGAATGTATTGAAAAACCGCCACGATGCAAGAGATGTCAATATCTCCGCTATTATGATATTTATGTACACGATAAGGCCCTCCTTATTCAGTGGACAAATTGGACCCATTGGAAAGGACCAATATAGACTGGATAAGATGACCTGGATAATTGTATCCAATGATGACTAACGTACATACAATTAGCGCCACTAATGCAAAGCACTTAAAAATTTATGAAACTCATTTAATTTTCACTTTAAGGAATTTTTAAAAAATTATAACTTTAAATATGCTAAATTTAAAAATGTGGCCATGGCTGGTAACTAGAGTACAATCGACTTTGTAAATAATACATAATCATGCATATCAGTTTTAAAAATATTCATACAGGATCAATTCTTTAATATATTCTATATCTATAATATAACAATTAGAATTAGTCATGTTTATCTTTAAGAGGTGGAGGGGAAACTGACTTGCAAAATCCGATTCAAGGTTGCCGATCAAGGTAACCTTGAAAAAAAGGCGCTGAGCCTTTTTTCCCCAATAATTTTATTGGATGGCCATTTTTCTTCAGGCATATATTCGCAGACGTAGGCCGTTGGATCTTGGGTGCTCAAATTTCTAATTTGATGTCAAATTATTATACCCCAGGTTGTAAAGTTTATGATCGCTCTGTGCATGACCCCATTTGGAATTGCAATCCATAATTTCAGGTTTCAAATAACAGTTTTAACTTTTGAGTGAGAATTCTAGTTTTTGGTTCTGATGGAGGCTGTCAAATTACTTTAGCCGAGGCAGGGAAATTTGTTATGTCATTTCAGCATAAAACCGCACTTTGGCTTTATGTTGGGCCACATGCTGATTCATAACTTAAATTGTTCTCAACTTTGGAGTGATTTTTGACTTACCATCTGAAATTAATTAAGACAAGTATATAATTTATAATTCTGCACTATATGTTACCTGAAAACCATCGTATACATTTTTCACTTCAACCTCAAAAGATAGTAAATAACACCTCTATTGTAATTTCTAATGTCGGCTTATGTAATAAATAAATAAAAGGAGTTTTTGGAAGCACGACATCTGCGACCATCCGGAATTCATACATCGTTCCAGTCCCGATTACACGCTCTGCCATTCAACTCATCCAACGGATGATGCTTTTCTATTACAGCAATACCCAAAGAAGCGTAACTGTGAAATAACAGTCGTAAATCTACAACTGCATCACGGGATGGCCAAAGTGTTGCGCCTAATATGGATCTTCTTGCTTCACAGCAAGCCTCATTTTCCTAAACATAAGCACAGGTTAGGAAATTGGATGAGCTCCCGCAGGTTGAACCTTAATTTCGACATAAAGTATGCAAATGGCAAACGTGAACAACCTTTATGTCTTAATGCTCTGTGTTGGAATAAATCCTAGCGGCACGAATTTCCGACTTCGCTTGATGATGACATAACCTCAAGTTCAAACAGAAGGGGTTTTTAACAACGTGACTATATAATGATCTCGTTTTACGACGTCTTTTAAGATATTTCAGTAAGAAAACGACTCGTGCGCGTGTGTTTTTGGAATTAGTCATCTAAAGGTGAGTCGTTTTGGTTCCATTGCAATCGTTTGCGTTTTATGGGAGGTGGTGTTTGTAATGGTATTTGTTTATGGGATTAAGGAACACGCTTGTTCTGGTTTCCGTTGTATTTTAAATGAGGCTGTTTCTCCACCTTTTAGGATTACTAGAAAGAGATCTTTATTACATTCACTCCTGTTTAGGAAATGTTCATTAGAAATTCAAAATAATGTTTATTCTCCAGAAATTGCTTTACATTCAGATTTGGTTAACTGATTAGTTAATCTTTTAAAAGAAGCTGCATTTTTTAATTGAAAGGAATTCTGTGCCTTTTTCTGTTCAAGCTGATGCACAACCTCGTGAGTATTTTAGGTTTGCATAAATAATGTTTATCCAGACGAATGATTTAATGTAAACATAAAATGATGTTAAATAAATTACACAGAATTTAAGGCTTACTTATTAAGTTAAATATATGTTTCTATTTGATGAAATAGAATTGTTACCGGCAAAGTATGAGCATTCTATAGAATGACAAATGCTATTTAGGCAAAGTATGCAAAAAGTTTTGATAAGGCTATTGTATAAATGACGTGCATTCCTCAAAAATACAAATGTTATTCTGAAAAAAATAATGAGAGTGCCATTAAAGCGTTTATTCAAGATACATAAAGAAAAATGAAAGTTGTACAAAACAAAATTTGTTTTTCTTAATAAGAGAAACAAAATTTTCACATAAAAAATAAGAAATTAAAATTAACCTACTTGTCGCAATACGATAGGCTTGAATGACATTTTGAATTGCATTTCTTTACATTTTTCACTCAAAAACATTTCATATTTTGTTACTTCGTCTAACATATACTTTTGACGAATCCTTGGCCACTTCCACTGGACTGAGTAACTGCAACTGACCGGAGAGGAATTTCGCGGTAAGGAATGTTCAATTCTAAGCAAGTCCTTAGGGCATGAAGTGAATTATGATCTCGAATATACTTGTGTTAAAATCCCTTCAGAATTTCCAAGTCGGTAAAATCCATGGTATCAAACACCAACAAATGTCAGAAACGGAAATCTAATCCATATCTTTTGAAACACTCTTTTTTTCTTGCATAATCTGATTAGTTTCCTTCTTCAAGAATCGGTGATGTATTTCATACTTTGTCGGTTTCTCGTTTGGCATTCTATAAAATTCTTAGGAAATGTGTGAAATATGAATCTTTCATAATTACAGGCTAGTGTTGGGCATTATATGCAACGCCTAGGATTCTGTATGTCTAGGCGAATGTCTATGTCGAATTTTATATTTTGCCGGTAACAGAATCATGACCTTATAGAACAAAAAGTTATTCATAAATATATATTCATTGTAGTTTTGAGAGAAAAAAAAATGATCCTAGAAACAATTGGTTCAAAATCTGAATGGGCACAGGTACTTAACCACTTAACTGTTTTATTTTCTTTACTATCTAATAAAATACTTTCTATTTTGGGAATATTTTCTTATTTTGATTCAAATGTAAATCCACTGATTACTTGACATTTATGTATTAGAGGCAATTTTAATATTGAATTATAATCGCTATGAATGGTTTATTTTTTGCTTACAACTATCAAAATTCGATAAATCGATGCACGTATGGTATACGGGCAAAACAGTTAACTGTTTAATATTCAATAATTAGCATGAATTGACTATTCGAAAAATACAATATTTTGGTAATAGGCCATATTTACGTAATTAAACTAATAGAATATATAAAATTTCTTTTTATCATGAACTCCTGATGCAAATAATTAGTTAGATATCCTAGATCAAGTGAATTCTATACCACCAGATCTCATTTGGTTAGATTACTTATCCAATATTCCGTCTCTTAGGTAATTTAATCAATATAAGATGCCACACTTTTTATCATGAACTTCCGATTCATAGAATTAATTACATATTTAATACTAAGTGACATCTCAGCCATTAGATCTCACTTAGCTAAGTAATTTAACCAATATTCACTCACTTAGGTGGAAGATGAAACCAATGGAAGATGTTCCATTTCTTATTTTTAATTCTTGATTGAAGGAATTAGATATGTTATATCAAGTAAGATCTGCACTACCACATCTCACTCGTTTAGGTAATTTAATCAATAACATTATTAGGTATTTAAACCAATGGAAGATGTCACGCTTCTTATCATGATCTCTTTACTCAAACTTGATATGTTTGTCCGTAGAATATCTGCATCATTAGATCTCACTTAGCTGGATAATTGAACCCACATTCACACTGTTAGGTGGTTTAAGCACTAAAAAAATGTTACACGTCTTCCTATCATCAGTCGTGTGACTCAAAGAATTATTTAGATATTCTGTACCTGGTAAGATCTGCACCATCGAATCTCACTTGTTTATGTAATTTAACCAATAACATTAATAGGTATTTAAACTAATGGAAGATATCAGGTTTCTTATCATGAATTCCTCATTCAGTCTTGATATGCTTGTCCAAAGGAGATCTGCATCATTAGATCTCACTACCTATTTAATTTAGCCATTATTCACTCCATTAGATGGTTTAATCACTAGAAAATGTTACACTTCTTCCTATTATGGATTTCTGGTATAAAAAATTTAGATATGCCAGACCAGGTGCGATCTGCACGGTTAGATAATTTACGATTAATTAATCTCACACGGTTAGATAATTTAACCAGTTTCCACTTTATTTTGTAGTTTAATCAATAGAAGATGTCACACTTGTAATCACTGGTTTTTGATTCAAGGAATTATTTAGGTATACTAAATCGAATGAGATTGTATTACCATCAAAATATTAAGAACGAAGAAATTTTCCTTACTTCCAATTCTCCAAACGCTTTGTTTTCAAAAGAAGCTGAGATTTTTTTTTTCCATTTAGAACATATTAAAGTTTTCGAAATAGTCATTTGAAATTAAATTTGCTTTCGCTCGTCATCGCTCAATTTCACATTTTCTAATTTATTTATCAACTTTGTGGTCATAATTTTTTTCTAAAAAAAAAAAATGAGAAGGAAAATGAGGTTTCTGTAAAAATAAAGCTTTTTCCTCTTGAAAGGCGCTTATGAATCAAAAATATTTTAGAAATTCCTGCTTATTATTCCTGCTTATTTTGAATATTCGAAATTATATTATGAAGAATGCATTTATATGTACGCTTTCTAGTGATTACTATCATTCAGCAAAACAAAAATGATTTACTTTATTCAAATGTATCAAACATAAATTTTAAAAAAACTTAATTTCCTAAATTATGTTTTTAGAAACCAAAGTAATTATTTTTTTTATATTTTGAAACTTGTATTGAATTTTCAAAATCATCGTAATTTAAATTTAAATATAATTTTTCGAAACCTTTCTCTTTTATTTTATTAAATACACACGTTCAATTTTGACTGAAGGAATCTAAACATATTGCAACTTTCTGTTATGATTTGTACCGTAATTGCATTATCACAATTGGGTATTTTTTATAATTTAAGTAATTATCTTGATATATATATATATATATATTTATCGCTAAGCTATTTATTTTTTCTAAAATTATTCGGCTATTATTTTCATATTGTTAATATATACAATTCGTTTCATAGACACATGCAGAAAATTTTAAAAACTTATGCTTATTGTCAAGACAATGAACGTATTGTTTTGATTGTTTTTATATTTCTTTTATCTGTTATTCAGAACCATTTTTCTTTAACATTTCAATCAAAATTTGCATAAAAACCATCGTTTTTTTATTTTTGAGTTTAATAACCTCATATGACTTTTAATACCAATTGGATTAACCCAAACACAATGCAATATATTTTTTATCAACATCTGTGGCACAATTTGCTATTGGCATGACGTTCTCTTTGTTTATGCTATAACACCGGCTTTCAATCAAAATGGGCTGACAATAAGTCACAGCAGACAAACTGCTTTTCTTTTATAAAAAAGATAAACCGAATTAAAAGACACAAACCACACAATAAAAAAATATAAAAACTCTGTTAAATGGTGAAACAAATTCACTTATTCCAACATCTATTCAGGAGTATTTATATCCAGCACTTTTTTAACCCTTTCCATTTACTGCTTCGGTGCTTTTAGTGCAAGCAGAAAAAACACCATTTACTGCGGAGCGTGCAAGAACGGTACTTAACTTGGGCGCCGCGCCGTAAACTGACATTTAAAATGGGATCGCTTACGTCTGGGGCCGGAAAACACATCAACACACTTCAAGATTTTAAGAGAGGAAAAAGCATAAACGTTCTGTCGTGTGTTTTTTTTAAGAAGTGGGGGAGGGAATTGTCTTATTGAAGGTTTTTAAGTGGAATTTGGAAGTAGAACCCAAACAAACATGCTATTTCGAAAGCCAGAGCTTTCTTCGGGTTGTTAATTGTCGGTTAAATATAGCTGCGGGGAACGTCCACGTTGTATTTTAAGATTCAACTATTGATCAGATTAATTCAATGCTTTTCCACTTCTAGGACGAGAAAAGACTTCCGTTTCACTTTTTATATACGAAATGATACACTTTTTACGTTCTCGTCATAGTGTAGAAAAAGTATAGTAATCGTCAAAAAATTCGAACTCGAGATTTTAACGAATCCCCACATTTTAGAGCTCCCTGAATTCGAAACACAGGTTTTTGAAAAATGTCCATCTGTCTTCCTATGAAAAAGATAACTCAAAAACGCTTTCAGCTAGACGTTTGGAACTGGATATACGGTCCTTAAACCAAATTTGCAGATCTCTGTTAAATTTTAAATAAAATCTGTCCAGAGAAAGTCAGTCTGTCTGGCTGTTCAAATATAATTTAACACTATAAGTAGAAAACGAAAAGAGCTAGATAGGTAAAATTCAGTACAGAGTTTTAACATCTATAGTGTAGACATCTGTTAAGGTTTGAAACAAATCCAACAAAGGGATAATTGTCTGTCGATCTGTACTTTCAAAACATGTTAAAGCGATCATTCAAAAATGCAAAAATCTGATAAAATGTATCAAATTAAATATGGTATTTTGTGACTACAAGAGCAAATTTGAGTCAAATCTTTGTTTCAATCGATTGAGAAAAACGTGTATAAAGCAAAAGTTCGATTTGGGGATGTTATTAACCGCATGCCAAGGATTAATCGCCAAATAACTCGCCAAGGTTAATATTTCACAATTATTATACCTGAATGTCATGCAAGGCGTTCTCTGCCCTAAAAATTTATTAAAGTATGCGAGAAAGTTTTGAAGAGACCACTCTCACTGGTTAAGATTGTCGCTGGTATCAGAATGTCGTACATCAATAATTACTCGGAGAAAAAAAGGAGTAATTTTGATGCTGCAATTAGAATCATTAGCAACATACGGCATTTTGTTTTTAAATGCAACTACGTATCAATCACTACAACAGTGGGTATAGCTTACCTATACAAGGTTTTGCACCACTAAAATGTTTCGGCGACTTTGAGACATTTTGATTATTGTGAAGTCATACGATAAAATAGTATAATTATTAAAAATCAAAACTTCAATATAATGATGAATTTTCCTATTTTTGAACTATTTAAGTCGAAAAAGGTCATCTAAGGAAAAATGTCTCAAAATCGATCATTCATAAACAGAACAATACCTTTGAACAAAACTCTGAATATAGATTTTGCAAAGAAGTTAGATTATTATCAGATTTTAGTCAAATTTGGACGATTATCTATCTGTCCCTGTGTATATGAACATGAAAAAAATCGATGGAATGCACTAGGTAAATGAAATTTGTTATTCAGTCTTATCACTAAAACTGCAGGTGTTTTTAATATTTTGGATTCAATCGGTATATCAAAATATTTATATCAAATATTTTTATATATCAAAAATTCATACCAGCTTTTTTTATGTAAAAAAGAACAGACAAAATGAGGTATAGCGAGTAATTAGGAATTGTTAAATATACGAACCAAATTTTATTCATTTATCTCCTTCATTTTGTAACTATAACTTACAGAGAGACACACTTTCTTTGGCTGAATTTCGCTTCAAAATTTAATAGAAATCTTTAAATTTCATGTAATCTGTTTAGTTCAAAGCGTTTTTGAGTTATCTGTTTACAAACAGACATAATGCCAAAAACGTGTTTTTCGAACTCAAGGAAGTGTGAAACGTGGTGATTAGTCAAAATCTCAAAAACTGTACTTTTTACACTTCGTGTATGTGAAAGTAAAAATAAAGACTTTGCAATAATTCATACGTTTCAAGAATTTCCTCTCCTTAATGGAAAACTTAAAAGACGTTTATCCTTTTTTTTTTTTCCCTCGTCATCAAATGACTCGTCATCCCTTGATGGCATCCCCCTTAGTTCTTCTTCCCAAATACATCAAAAAATAATGTAAAAGCGTCTTCAAAGTGTCAGATGATGTGACAGAAACAGTAGTTCTCGTAATTTCTTAAGAGGACGCTCTCAGCGCGTACAACCCATCAGCATAAATTACAATTGTCCCAAGTATTACGGCGCCTCATCGGCGGAGAGGTAAACGCCACTTGCGCCACTCTTAAGTGGCGACACTTTGCCGGAGGATTCCAGCAGTTTCATTTTTGGTGAAACACCCAGTTATTAATATTCAATGGGAGAGGAAATTATTTTTGAAATGGAACAAGCAGCTTTGAAATTGGAATTGTTTTTATGTTTGGTATTGTGAGTTATAATTAAGTTTTAGTGTTTTGACTTCAAATGATAAATTGCGAAATATGAGAGAAATTGTCTATTAAATTATATTTATTATTATATGCGAGACACCAATTGATAATTTTTTCATAGTTAATAAAAATTTCAAACCGATTATTTGTCAGATATATTTGAGATAAATTAGTTTCTCTGATTAAATTGAATATCGACCAGAAAGTTTTTTATTTTATTATATCGAGATAAAAAAATATTTCAAAAACTTATTTGAACCAATGTTATTTTAGCATTTAGAGTATTAAAAATTAATTAAAAGTTAATATTTTAAGATGAAATACTACATTTTCATTCTAGAAAATATCGTCTGTCCCTGCTTTTCAATATTTACTGCATAGTAATTATCTGTCAAATGCATGTACAGTATTTCTTCAGTTTATATAAATATTATTAATATAAGCTCATTTGGAATTCTAAGTTTGATTAACTGGCCAAAGTTTATTTTTCCAACTAATGAAGGAAAATATTTATAATAGTTATAATTAAATTTTAAATAATTTTTTTCTTTGTCATATTGCATATTTTTAAAAATTGTTTCACAAACGAGAATAAAGATTTATCAATACATACTGATAAAGATATCCCAATTTTGGTATACTTACACAATATAGCTTTTAGGCGTTTGTCATAAAACCAAAGAAAGAAAAAAGAAAAAGTTTCGAATAACTATTATTTTATTTGTTTAAACTTTTATCAATAATAGTCGGTTTCGGCGACCAATTTTCTCGATTAAATTCTTGAGTTTATTTTAATGTTAAATAAATAATATGAAATACATTTTTTTTAAATCTTGTCATTTGATTTGACATAAAAACATGACTTTAATTGAATCTGCTACAAATTACTCTGGGTTAAAATTTAAAAAAATGCATATATTACGAAATCAAAGCAAAAGTGTAAATCCTATCTAGGGAATAGCCAAAGAAAGTAATTTTTTATTTCAATTTAAACACTGGCAAAAGCGGGCGATTGAATGTTTCGATGAATGATTCAATTCTGATTTTGATGAATTTAATAAAAACCTTACAAATGTCGCAGATTGCGTATTGAATGTAAAGAATTTATTCAAAATAAAGAAAAAATTTTAATCCATTGATTTCAGATTTTGTCAGAATAATGGTAAGCCATTGACACAAGCTAATTTTTTTTCATGTATAAGAGCCGTGTTAAGACTATATTTTGCGATATCTCTTGAAAATGGTGGTTAGTCGAACATTTACAATATATCTGGAAATAATAAAGTTTTGAATTAAAATGAAAGCGACGAAATCCAACTAGTGTTTGGGATTGATGTCTTTGCTGCCCCCTCCCCTTTTAGAAAAAATCCAGAAAAGTAGTTTGAATGAAGGAAGAGTAATAGCCAAACACCCATTCATGACATATCTAAACATTATAAATTTTTAAATGAAATAAAAATTGGCGAAATCCATGCCGTGATTGGAATTAGGGAACTTTCTTTTGATTTTCTTACCACAGGGAATGTGCAATAAAGTAGTATTTTTCTTTCGAAAATGGGGATGGGAAAGGTGGCGATTAGCTATATATTTAGGGGTCATCAGTTTTCATATGAAATAAAAATCGGCGAAATCAAACAAATAATTGTGGTGATGGAAATGTTTCTTTGGTCTTATTTATTTTGAACATATAGACGATTTGGATAACAGAAAATAAAAATTATCACGTTTTTTTTTCGTTTTTTTTTTCTATTTTCTAAACATTATGACAATAGCTGCTTAATTCTGTACGTCCTATCTGAAATATTACATTTATAAATCATTCCTTCCTTATTCTTTTTTTATCCATTAGAAATGTGGAGGAATTCGGCGCTTCCCAATGTATTTTCATGCACATATGAGTTTACTTTAGGCAGCTGGATATGCAGTTTCAGACTTTGGTTTTAATCTGGCCCTAGAGTCTAGACGCACCTATCATGATTGAAATTTATAATAAGGTAAACTGTCGCAAAAAAGATGAATCATTTATTGAGAGAGAAAAGACTCGAAAACCATTGAGTTTATAATACAATGAGGCAGATTGAATTCGTCGCGAAATGTGTCTTCGAGAAACATCGCAAGGAATGGAAAAAAAATCACACTTTTATTTAATTTGATTTGTTTCAGGTTTGTTATCTTGTAATCGATTTTCATAAATTTCTTCTTTGAACAAGAGTTTTGAAAATTTCTATACTTGCATTTTCGATGGCGCTTTTTCATACTTTCAGAACTTAATCATTATTTTATCATTTATTTTAAGTAGATTTTGATTCCATGCTTGTGATGCCACCTGGTAGTAAAGTTGAGAAAAAAAAATAATCGCCAGTTTTTAAAATATTTATAAAAATTAATTTTTTAAAAAATTCTTAATTATGCTTTAAAAAATCTAATTCGGATAAGCTTCTTGTCTCGATTAATCTAGAGCAATTAGTCATTTTATCTTTGATACTAAAGATCAATAGAATCAATACAAATGGAATTTGTTTTAGCAATCCAAATATATACGATAGCAATCCAAGTATATTCAATAAAGGAAGATGACCATAGTAAAAAGTTCTTCGGAAACTAATTTTTAAATCTTTATTTTTTATTGTCTACCTACGTACTTTAACCATCTAGATATTCATATTCACATATGGTGTTATAGGCATTTCATGTGTTCGATTTGGAATGAACGGGCGACTAGAAAGAATTCTCAGAAATGGAAATTTTTTTTATTGATCTTTTTAGACCCTCTCGGCTCAGTGACCTTAGGCATTTTTCTGTTCTTGAATTCACCAATGAAACTTAATAGAAGAGAAAGTGAAAACGCTTTATGATGTTATTAAATTCAGCGAAAATTTAGGTTTCTGTCATATTTGCTGGAGATTTAAACTCGTCTAGACTAAAAGGAATCGATTTGGACTACTCGTTTAAGAGACAGTTGATCGCCTCGACGTTTATTCTTTCGTCACACAGACATTTTTGGCTTTGATTACCGGCTGACATCTGAAAAAACTGAACACAGGAAATGCCACTCCCGCCAAACCAGAGCAGCTGATCATTCCTCACTCGAATCACGTTCCTCGAGCTTCCTCCGCCTACCCCCCACTCCACCCCCCGGAAGGTAAGAGCTGAAGCGGAAACTTCAAAATAAAAGCCATTCCCAAAATGCCACTTACTGTAACTAATTATTCGACAAGGAGAGGCGCTTTCTGTTGGGGTAATGAAATTTTAATGATACTTGTGTATGAATCGAGATTAGGAAAGTTTATCTGCAGGTGGTCTTGCTGTTTGGCTTTGGGTACATGGCTTCTGCAATGCAGCAAAGAATAGTTCTTTGAATTGAGCGGGATCCAAATGTTGGATTTGGGTAAATATTGCAGGGTCTTGATGTTGTCTGTAAATGGAAATAGTGATATTTAAAAATTATTTAGCCAAATTTTCAGATTGCTACAAGTTTTGTTTTGCATGAGAACATGAGTGTTTAGTCTCCGCTACAGGATACGTCAAATCATGACTTAGAAGTCTGATCCAACATTTTAAGTTAAATAAATTTTTACTTGGACAAACAAATGCTTCTTCTACGGAGTATGGTGAGTGCTTGATGCAAATAAACTTGATGTAATGTTTGAGTGTTTGACTGAGCCATCAACTGGCCCAATCAAAAACTCAAACATTGGATCATAGAATTCTTCGACCATTAATTGTTGGCAGAAGAAGTACAGTTGTTACCACAGTGGTGGTACTATCATGTTTCATTCTATTAATTAAAACAATATACATCTTTTCATGTAACCATTAAGTCCACCCAAACGAATGATTTACCAGTATTCGAATGGGAGTGTTTGAGACCTTCCTTGACGTGAATGTAAAAGACTGACAACCGCCGAAACAATTGTCGATCGTGAATGTTCAATGCTGGACAATTGTACCACAAATTACAGTGCGCGAAAAAAGTATAAGGACAACATGTAATTGCATGAAAATATGGTTTATTTCCATTTTACCTAACTGAACTTTTTATATTTCTTACTTCTGCTGCATAATTTTGTGATAACACTTATACCACATAAAAAACATAATTTAGCTTCAAAATATTGATTTTACAAAATTTAACATTAAAGGAAATACGGAAAAAATTATAAGGACATGTTGTAAAATACTTAAAAAATGTTTCAATAATCAAGAAAACTACCTTTTTTTTCAATCACTTGAATGAGCCGAGAGGTCATAGATCCTGAAAGATCTTTTAAAATGTCCACAGATATTTTTTCCCAAGCGTCTTTGATAGCGACGACAAAATCTTGTGTACATTGATACTGTGTGCCGATTTTATAAACTTCTCGGGCTAGAAGTCCCCATAAGTTTTCGATTGGATTAAGATCGGGACTTCTCACAGGCCAATCAAGTAAATTTACAGAATTAGCTTCAAACCAGAGTTTTGTACTCGTAGAAACGTGTATCGAAGCATTATCCTGCTGAAAAATATAGTCCCCTGAAGTAATTAGTGGTGCTTCAGGTAACAAACTTTCTCCTAACATATCAGCATACCTGTCCGAATTCATTTTACGGTTGATAAATACAATTGGAGTAGTTCCATTTGCCGCAAAAGCGCCCCATACCATAACCGAGCCACCACCATATTGACGCCTGGAAAACACTTCCTTGGACTTTCGCAGATCATACCAAAAATAACGAAAACCATCAGGTCCATCAAGATTGAACTTTTTTTTCGTCCGAAAAAATTACATCAGCCCACTTTTGACCAAGAGAAATATATTTTTTGGCAAAGTAAACTCTTTTCTTATGATGATTTGTAAGAGGGGGGCGTGACACTAATTTCCCATAAGAAACTTGAGGATGTTTACTCAAAACATTTTGAACAGTCCTTGTTGAGCATGGTAAACTCAAATTTTGTCTAACTTCATTTGCGGTTTCTCTTTTCTCGCAAGCTCTCCTTACTATCATTCTTTTTTGTCGACGAGTGAGAATTTCTGGTCTCCCAGTTCGCTTTTTCATACCATACATCCCAGGATTTTTTAGAAAATTATAAACCACCGTTTTAGATCTCTTGATTCTTTTTGAAATTTCCCATCCACTCAATCCACATTCTCGAAAAGCAACAATTTTTCCTTTTTCAGAGTCAGAAAGTTGAGTTTCTTTGGGCATCGTTTAAAAATTCACGCTGAAAGTCGCCGAGTGGGAAATTCTTTTCGCAAATGAATCTTTTAACTCGGAATTGTCATTTTATGCTTTCAAATATGCAAATTTTTAAATAATTACTGGAGAAAAAGCAATGTCCTTATACTTTTTTCCGTTTTCATTTAGGTTTTAAAATCAAAATTTAAATTTTAGCAGATTTAAAATTGAAAATTTTAATTACTTTACGCATAAAATATTTTAGTTTTACTTCTATTTTTTCTACAAAAATTTGCATTCGATTCTGTAAACAAGGCTTCTAGATTTGGCGATTTTTCGCGTGTCGTTATAATTTTTTCGGGCACTGTATACAGCATCAACTATACTCCATGCCACAAACTATCGAGCAACCAGTGTTGAAAAGTGTTCATAGCATCAAGCAAGGCACACTTTTGGAAGTTTAGAGATGCAAAAAATTATTGGCAAAAAATTTTTTATCAGAGAAAACAACAGATTAATGATTTGGTTTTCTAAGATCAAATCAAATTTCGAATCCACACGACAGTTGATAAAAACAGGCCTCTTAAATTTGAGTGATAATCAGTTGGACAGAACATCAACAGTCAGCTCCCTATACTCTAAATGTCTTTTAGTACCACGACAGAAACCATTTATACCAATGAAACATACATATACGATGATCTTTTGAGAATTCGATATTCGAATCCAGTGCATTTCAATAATGATTCTGGAAACAAAGTTGCCAATCATTCTAACTTTAAAAACCATGCATGCATTTACTCAACCTACTCAAATTATATTGATTCCTAATAAATACTTTAATATAACAATTAATAAAAGAGACAAGGTGATTTTTTTAAAACTTTTTCACATGTAAACAGAAAATATTATCAGAAATTTTATTCCCTTATATAGTCAAAGTATTACAATAGCCAAAAACTTCCATTCCGAGATTTCGATAAACATCCATGCTTCAAAGTTATAAACAACACGATTATAGAATTTACATCTGTCTCTGAAAACGATAATTCAAAATCGTGTGAATTAGACTATTGAAATTTGGTCTATGGCTTTTACATCAAATTTGCATATTCTTGATAATTCTTTTTAATTAAGTTTGTCTTTCTGCACTTTCGCATTGAGTTGTCTTTCCTAGAATACATATACTTACGTATATGTAGGTGCATATAAAAAGCAAAGTGTTCGTATCATTTATACCTACTGCCATTTACTGCTCTAACAATTCCATCTACGAGATCCAACTGTTACAGCATCAGTCCAATGACTAATACATGAAATGAAACTTTAAACTTTCCCCAATCCAATGTTGTATCATCTGTGTTTCTATCTGTTATTGTTCACTAGAAATAAATAATTTAAATTTGCTCCTTCTTTTTGCATAATCCTATGAAATATTAATAAATATTAACTTTTGAGCATCGTGACAAAATGTAGCGTCATATTTTCTTTAAAGAACATTTATCATATTAAGTAGACCAGGAAATAATTAAAATTTGTTGCAAAGAAACGGTCACGCAAAAAGTCTATCGATATCTATATTTTTGCTTAAATCATTCTTTTAGCTTGTCACCCTGATTTGCAAGAACAATTCCGTAAGGGTCAACATTCGATTTTAAAACAAATAAAACCTGCCGTACGTCAAACATTTCAAAGCGAAAAACCTTCTTTTTATGACAGTTGAATGCATTTCTGATTATCCTATGATTTAAAACCCCGTTTTATAGGCCAAACTTCCAGATGTCATGGGGACGGATTAAAACTTTTTACCAGCACGTCACACAGATGATACACTTAATCACATTCATTACACCTAATTGGTGTCACCGCCTCCCCAGATCGTTAATTCCATCTCTTTCTCTCTCTCTGTCACTGGGTCATATGACAGACCTCGCTAGCCAATAATGATTTTCTGTGAATGGGAAAAAAGGGGGTCTGACGTAAAATAATTTGATGACGTCCCGAAGAAGGAAGTTCGTTGACCCAACAGGTGGCTGGACCGTCCATTCCTACCAATCAAAGGAGAAACGGTTACAGCAGTCATCCTGACAAGTCCATCACGTTATATTGCAACAGCTGTGCATATAATATTAGTCAGCACAGTAGAGCCATAAAAAAGGAATCTACCCGGGACAATTCGAAACCACCACTTCAGATTGTCAACTGAGTTCTGTCGCCTGCATCAGACTTTTATTTACTTAGTAATTTGTTTCTTTTTTTCATTATTATTATTTTATCTTCATCTTCCTGTCCGCTTTTTCGGCCGATGTAAAAGTTTCTATTTCAGTTAATGACACGGGAGTTTAGGTCATGAGTAACGAACGACAAAGCTCGTTTTGTATTCGCATGCGGAGCTTGTAGATGGGTGGATTGGGTTACGTGTAGGAGAAAGTTCTGGAGGAAGTGTCAGTGACGGAGAACGCTGCATAAGAAATGAGAAATGAAAGCTTAAAAAGACCGATTCTGTGGTTTCAACTGCGCATATACTCTAGCGTCTAAATTAAGAACACCGCGGGGAATTAATTCATGTCTGTGATTGATTATAAGTAATCACCATTCATTGTAGGATGTTGCATAAGCGTGACAGTACATTCCAGTAGCAGATTTGTTTTTATTTAAAAATGATATTCACAGATTATTATAACAGATTCGTATTTTTTTTTAATTCTTCATTCCAGGATTTTGGATCGAAATCAAGTTGCTCAAGAAAATATTGATTAATAAAGTGTTGGGTTCTTTGCCGAATTTATGTATAAGCTTCATAAGCTTATAGCTTAGGAGCCTCACTTTCTAGCAAATCACAAAAAACATTATACGAGCGAACTTTCAAATTCATATTAACTTAATGAATGAAATATTGATTGTTGAAAAGTAGATCCAATGCCTGATATATGTTTAATGTGTACAAGATGGAGTTTATGGGCCCTACTTTCTTGCAAATGCCAAAACACTTTGTCCGAGCGAACTTCCAAATTGAAATTAAATTAACGAGTGAACGAAATATTGAGAAATAAAAAGCTGATCCATTGCCTAATTTATGTATAGCTTCACAAGCTGTAGTTGAGGGGCCCCACTTTCTTGTAAATTCCCAAAAAACATTGTCATAATGAACTTTCATATTAATATTATCTTAATGAATGAAATATTAACTATTAAAATGTAAATCTACATATATGAAATATTATTTAATGTAGATCTGCATATATGAGATATTAATTTTTAAAATGTAGATCCAATGCTACATATATGCATAAGGTACACAAGCTACAACTTAAGGGCCCACTTTCTTGAAAATCCCCAAAAAACATTGTCCTAGTTAATTTTCTGATTGAAATTAAATGAATGAATGAAATAATAAGTATTAAAATGTGGATCCAATGTTGTATTTACGTGTGAAGTACACAAAATAGAATTTCAGGGCCCTACTTTCTTGGGTGCCCCCAAAAATTGCTCGAACAAGCAAGTGCATATGCATTAAATATACTGTTTAAATGAATTTATAAAAGGCCCTATATCCGAAAAGCCTGGAGCCTCATTAAGTTAAAATCTGGCAATAAGCAGGTCTACCGTGAAGGGAGGGGGAGCTGAATCCTCCGCACCAGTATCCATAGAGCAATATCACTAGCCCAATGTAATGAATGATGTATTATAATATTTATAGATGTTAAACCTATGCATCAAATTTTATTTAATTTATCTTTTATCTCTTTGCGTCTTGTAATTATCGAATTCAATTTCACTCGAACAGCTAGGCGGACAGACTTCCTGTAAATGGATTTCTTTCGAAATTTGGCTGAAATTTACAAATTTGGTCTAATTCCATGCGCCAAATTACATTCGCCATGTTCAAAGCGGTTTTGAGTTTTGTTCACAGACAGACGGGCATAATGCCAAAAATGTGTTGTTTGAACTCGGGTAGGTATGAAACGTGGAGATTCGTCTTAAGTCTCGAATTCGAATTTTTGACGATTGTAGTATTTTTCTATATTTCGAATTAGAGAAAATAAATATCATTTTTTTTTAAGTTTGCATTCCTTTATTTTATATTGTTATTTTTATTTCACTGGTATGCATTATGCCACAGGTAACGTTGTACCTGTGTTTGCTTATATTTTTATATACTATATTTCTATTCAACGAATGATGGAAACGTAGTTAGCCTATTGGGTGCGGACTTTTTTAAAAGGGTTCTTTTTCCGTTTGGTACAGATTTAATTCGATAATGTGTGGAATGGTGTGCAAAAGGCTTATTATCGAATAAAGTTTTATTAAATTTATTATTATAAAGACCAATAAAGTTAAGTAAGTTTTATTGGAGAATTAAATTATTCATCCATAACATAAATAAATTGGTTATATGATGAGTCTTAGCTATCAAATGTACTTAGGAGGATAAATTACTTATAGCTACTGATTGTATAGGTGAATTATTTATTATATTCATGAATTCATTCCAGTGTAAGTGTATCTACCATTGTTTATATATATGAATACAATATTCCAGTGCGTCCTTTATACATTTTACTCTTATTAAAATTATTACTGTTATTATTATTCATTTCATGCTTTAAACACGTCGAGAAACTCTGCCTATCTGACGAGCAAATCTTTTACAGAGAGAACATAACATGAATAATTTAAATTTGTTCGCGTAATGTATATTTAGAAGATGATGCAAACATTGCAAAATAACGAAGAGCAACATCCACTAATTATATTTACAAATGAGTTACGATTCATTGTCAAAAAGTGAAATTTGCATTGCTGTCAAACAAGTGGAATTGTGAAATATTCACTTAGTATTTAATAACTAATTTAGATTTACTTTTTCCTTCTCTGGATGTAATAGTTGCAAATTTATCAAGTAAAAATATCATGAATAAGTAATTGCTTCAAGAAAATTCAAACAGCATTCCCTCTTCAGTGTCCTTTTATCAGATATGTTAAGTAGGTAATTCCTAGGAGGCCGTAACATTGAAGCGGCTCTGATGCTTCTGAATTCTTTTGCGGTATATTTTCAGAATAATTTCATTCTGTACTTTTATTGAATTTACGAAGGTCGTCTACTCGAACTTATTGAAATTACAATCATCATTTAAATTTTGGAATAATATTCAATTTATTCTTATTTTATCTTTTATAAATTTTATATTGCTTTTCATTTATAATTTTAAAAGTATAAATATATATTGTTTCATAACTTGTAAAAGTTCGTTTTTATAGCTAAATAGTTTTCAGATACTGTTAAAAAGTGTTATCATTTTTACTTTCTTGTATATGCAGCATAGAGAAAGTATAGTAACTGTCAAAATATTCAAACTGGAGATTTTGACGAATTTTCACCTTTTAGACCTCCCTGCGTTAGAAAAAAACATTTTTAGAAAATGTCCGTTTGTCTGTAACAAATTTAACTCTAAAAGGCATTGAGCTAGACGGCTAAAATTTGGTATATGGTCTTTATACCAAATTTGCAGATTTCTACCAAATTTTGAGTAAAACCTGTTCAAAGGAAGTCCGTCTGTCCGAATATAAGGTAACTCGATAACTACAATACGAAGAGGCCTTGATAGATAAGATTCGGTTCACAGATTAACATCTATAGACACGTGTGAAAGTTTGAGACAAAACCAACAACGGGTTGACTGCTTGTCGGTATATACTTTCAGAAACATGTAAACGCAGTAATTCAAAAACGCAATGATGTAAAATATCAAATTTGGTTTGGGGTTTTGTGTCAAATCTTTATTTCAATTGATTGAGAAAAACGTGTCTAAAGCACAAATACGATTTTCAGATTCTATTAATCACATGTTAAGGATTAATACCCAAAAAAATTTGCTATGACACGATATATTCAGTAAAAATGTTGAATTCATGCCAAAAGTTAATATTCTGTAATTCCAATGTCATGCAATGCCCTGTCTGACATGACAATTTTATTAGAGTATGCGAGAAAGTTTTTGAGAGACCACTCGTTGTTATTTTATTAATATTATTATTATGCATAAAATTAAGCATTAATCTTGGATTTTTTATGCATGATATGCTGAAACAAATTCTCTTGAAAGTGATCTGCCATTTAATAATTTGATACTTAGTTTGCCAAAATTTTCTATTTAAAATTTCTTCTATATAGATTAAATTAAGAAAAGAATATCCGGTTTTGGAAATCGTAGAGGAGAAAAAGGGGTGTACACGACTTGCATTGACTAAGAGCCCCCTGAAGGCCTTAGTCTGGGTCAGACCCTTGTTGATTGGTCATCATGATTCATATTTATGACAAATTTATAGAGCGCATCACGAGACACCTTCCCCCAGTAGCCTTCAAAATGACCGCGGTTCAACCTCGGTTTACCAACACAGGCAGATACAACGGAAACGACAAATCGGCACTGTTTCCGGCTGTTTCGATAAACTTCACTGACTGACCTCCAGCAAAATGCGTATTAGACAGAGGTTATCGCGCACAGCACACCCACTTCCATTAGCCGCGTTTGATTCCGATTCTGTTTTCAGGACCAAGTTGATCAACAATGTTTAAATATGGGCAAACAGGGCGCCGCCAGTGGGTGGACAGTGTCACTAAGCCCTTGCCAAGGTCGCATTGACAAAGATCGTAAATATTCGCCAAGGACCTTACTGGACAGAGAAAAATAGGAAATATTTCAGAAATATAACAACAAATTTTGCTATAAAGTCAAGGCTTTGGTAACACCATAATTAAATGTGATAATTTTGGAAGTCTTTAAGAAGTAGTATTAAATCAGTATGAAAACTGACTACTATATTTCTCAGCTACATCTCTATCCCTATGGGATATGGCTGAAAACGCGCAATTAGGGAACTGTTAGTATATAATTGCATGCCAATTTTAATTAATTAGACAGGTTAGAAAAACGATTGTTTTAAAGAAAAGTATGCAACAAAGAAAGTTATTTTCATATATATGAGTACAGAAATTGTACAATTGTACATCTATTCTAATAATAAGGATGTTTGTGTGTGTTGTTGCATTACATTTGTTGGCGCTCTACAGGCTAGACCGTTTGATCTAGAGCTACCCAACTTCGAACATTGAAAAATATTGAAATTTTGACAATTTGAAAAATATTTTTTGTCTAATTTCTAGCAATAGGATATTATATATTGTAATCCTTTTAGGATTAGGCAAGCCATTTTATTTGTTTAATCAAATATTGAATCCTGTGATTTTCTTCCATTGTTGAACTCTATAGAAATTTGGATTTTGTTAATTATATGTATAGTTTGTAAAGCGAATAGAAAACTGAAGTTAAATATCGCGAAAGTTAAAAGATCGATGATGGATGTTTACTTTTTAAATAGGGCCATGATGTCATGGAACTGGTGTCTCTTTGAAAGAGTCGTATGTACTTAATGAACACAGCATATGCATGGCAATAAATTTTAAGCCAAAATTGATGACGCTTAAATTGGTTTGTTTATATTTTACGTCAAAAAATGTGTGCTTGAAAATATATTCGAGTGCTTTAACTTCGTCAAAATATCTCAGTCTGGTCTTTACAGTTTCACATTTAAATTGGATAAGTGTTTTGTTAAATTTGTTTGTTTTGTCCATGATAACTTGAAATTTGCGATAGCAGATTTCAATTTTTTATTTATTTAACTATTTACTCTCCATTATGGCAACAGTAGTTTATTACGAATATCATTGTTGCCATAATTAAGAGTAAATTTTGAAAAATACTAAAACGATAGACGAATTCATTCGAAAATCTATTGATGCTACAATAGTTTTAGCTACAGGTTCAAAATAATAAAAAAGATAAATAAATCCTTTCTAAAATATAATCATGTTACAATACTTGTGACTAGACATTAAATTATTTTTTTATCGGTAAAAATGTTGAAATCGTTTGAATGGCAGATGTTTCACCAATTCAGTTGGATTTCGAGTGGTGTAATCACATAGTTTGTTTTTTATTCGTAACATAAAAATGACATTGTAAAAACGATTTAAATGAAAGCGAGGTAAGTTCAAACTTACGAAATAAAGAGGAAAAAAAGAAAAGATGACGTAAAACATTTTAAGCTATAATAAATGATTATAGTTTTTATTCTAGCTTATTTTATTCTTTGAATTTAAAAAAAAATCTTAGTATTTTATTAAAAGTCAAAAGTTTTTCACTCTGTATTCATATCATTCCATAGAAGCCGAAAGTAAGTGCGTAGGAGTGCAGTTTAACAGCATTTTCTTTATTTGGGAATTTTTTCCAACCCTGTAATGAATCAAAACTAACATATTTTTCTAAGCTGTCAAATGTTTAACGAAAAATTTTGCCCTCGAGAAAGTGTTACTTATTCAAGTAAATATTGCGAACTTTTTTTTGTCTCTCCTTTCAATTGCAAATCAATTCACGGTTTTCTATTGTGTGCTTTTGAATACAGTTTGAAATTCTAAATCTATCATGGTTTTAGATTTTATTCAATTTTGTTTAGATAGTATGAAGTTATTTGAAAGACTGAATGCTTAATGAGGTTAATTTACTTAATATTTCAAAGATACCTGCAAAATAATGGATTCAATAATGTTGTTTCATAATTTGTTTGTGCCCCAAATTTAACTATTCTTATGCTTTTGGATCTTGGTGAAATGGGATAGTTTCAGAAAAGAAAATGCGAATATCGTTTGATACACTATTTTGCTGATGCATACAGGCTAACATATAAACATATTAATAATTCAGTGCTTTGCATTTATTTTAACTAGAAAAGGTTCTTTTTCCTCTCTCAATCATATATGTATACATACATAATACATCGAGTTTTGCATTTAATTTCATAATATTCTAATATGAATCGAATAATTATTTTGGATCGTTTCCCATAACTGGTTAAAACTAAACATTTATTCAAATTTATAATTTGATGTCATGATAGTATACCAAATTTCATATATCTAGCTAATTGAGTTTTAGAATCATTAGAGTATCCATATGAATTGGACAGAAGAATGATATGAAGCTATATAAGTCTGGTACCTCAATTATGAGGATCAGGCGCTTCCGGTATGGTGGTTGGTTCTCTCCACTTGGATAGATACGGAAATGGTGTGAGGTACATACACCCTATTAAAGACGGGATGCACCTCCTACGGGAGGGGTATATCCATGTGTGTCTGGGCTGGTCAGAGTTGTCAAGTAGTACTCATCTACTCATTATTAAATTACTAAAATACTACAATTTTGATAGAAAGATTACATATTGTATTCATTTATCTAACTAGCGTTTATGAGCTATCACATTTACATGTACACGAATAAACAAATCAGCAGACTCGTTGATGTATTTTTGGTCCAAAATTTGGTCCAGATTAACAATTTTGGAAAATAGAATGAAATCTAATAAAACCAAGTGCCAATTTTTATTACTCAGTTTAATGCATCATTTAATTCACATGACAGACGCGAATATACTAGATAGTTTTGTGTTGAAGGAATACAGCATAAATATATATAAGTAAAAATTAAGGAAAAAAGACAGTTTTAGAAACAATTATAGTATAATTATATCTTAATCTAACTTAAATCCTAATTAATTTCCTAATTTTTATCTCAATTTAGCCCATATTAACATCATTCTAAAATGTTCTCTTATTTCCTGATCTAATTCCCACTTTTTTATTTAGTTAATTCTACACGTGTTCTATAAAACTGCTGAATGCAGCATGTTCTCTCGTTCTAAACGAAGAGATAAAAATCATTAAAGCTTGCAAAATTTTCTTAAAGATACCTAATGTTTCCTTTCCTAAGTAGACACATGTCAAAGAAATCCCTATTAAAATCTCATAATGAAATCACTAAAGGGAAAAATTTCTGACTCTCTTGCTTTTGTATCACCATGTATATTGACGCATCGCATATTCTTAGTATGAAAATTATGCCAACCGTAATGAAATAAATCGAATTTAAAATTTTCAAAGGTTGTTTTTTCTTGGCTTTTGTTAAAATATATTTATATATAAGACAAATTTCATCCAAATTATTCAATTTTTGATTAATCGAATCTATATGTAGTCATAATTCATTATGGTCCAAAATGTGAAGATTAATCAAAATCTTGGAGTAGAATGTCTTAATGTTACAACTAATTTTGCATACAAAAATAAATAAAACTAAGATTTTAAATTTTGTAAGAACTGATAATAATTTAATAATTTGGAATATTATTTATGGTGAACTGTAAAAATTGTTCAGATCTTTAATTATATATATTCTTGAATCGTCAGATACATATATCCTATTTTATTGCTGGTATACGAATTGAGAATATAGCCGAAATGGTAATTTTCATTTACGTTTTTAGCTTCTAAAATTCGAATTGAACAGAGAAAATACTATTTTTGTATCGGATGGACTACTGCTTGCACTAAATCCGTTTCCGTTTGTTGCCATAAAAACTATGCAACAGAACAAAAGGTCTGGCTTATATAAAAATCTACAAACTTTGTATTGAATTAAAATACATTTTAAAAATATTTTTAATTATAAGTATCTATTTTCTTATTTTTCTAAACGAGTCTGGGAAGTCATATATAGTCATAGAGCGGTAATTATTTAAGTTATTATTATTTACTACACATTTCATTATAAAAATGTCGGATGTTAAATAATATTTCAGCTTATTAGTTATCTTAAATTAACATGTAGCCAAAGATTACGATAGAAGGAAAATAGAAAAAATTTTAGTTTGTGTCGAGTTGCGCCTTCGTTAAGACATTTTCATCTTACAAGAACATGGTTTAATTCAAATTCAGAGAAACAAACATTGGGTGTTTCATCACGTTATTTTTTGTGAATATTTTCTGTATTTTTGCTGAACGTGAAACTCACAGCTGCAATTCATTTTCACATAATAGCTAAAAACACTCCAAGAACAAAAACGACCAGGACGAACCGTAATACAAGTGTTCTTTAAAGTGATGAGCTATTTTTCAATTTTTCATAATCTTATAAAAGCTCTAACGTGATTGAATTAATAATCCGCCGATTAAGCTCAAGTAGAACGTTCGTTAACACTTCTGGTTTTAAAATAAAATTATCTCTGTTATTATTTCACTCAAACATAAGGTTGGGTATTTAAACCTTAAGACGAGCTACGCCAAGCCCAAATACTTCTAGTATTTAAAACAAACACATAATGCTTACATCCAACATCTTCTAATTAACAAATAAACCACACCTATATAAGATAATGGAAAAATTTCTTTATGTACTGGTTCGCATTCATTTAACTCTACTAGCAATTAATTAACCCTTCGACAAAAACTAATTGATATTTTTACGCGCGCGCGCGAATTAATCTTATCAAGCATCTAGTTAACCTAAACAGAGGAACAATAGATCTAAACAAAGAAACCTTCTATTTAGCAATTAAATCACGTGAAAATTGACATTAAGAGACCTTTCCCGGTCATTGACTTATTGCCAACAAAACGCTTAAATCTGAGATGGTTTTATTTGGAAAGAGGAGAGCTAATTGTTCCAAAATCTCACGGTTTTACCTTTCTTATAAAAATTTCCAAAGGAAATCGTAAAATCCTTAGGGGATTTCTCTTGACACGCACTTCCGGTTGCTAAAGACAGAAACAATAATATTTACACCTCTGAATCCTAACCCTCTTGCTCAAGCCCTAAGTGATAAGGGCACGTTAGAGGTTAATGGTTGGATATCTGTCTTGTAAATCTTGCTTAATTTGTCCCGTTTCTTAAGTTTCCCACGGTGGAAGCCTTATTCCGTAGACCAGGGAAAAAAAAAAAAAAAAAAAGGAAGAAAAAAGTCTTGTTTGTACCATTGTAATTCTAAGTTGGATGTTTAATTGAGCGATGCTATTGTAAAAGTGCTTATTATCATGGTGAAGTGTTTGCTTTATCTTGGGCCTATTTGTCATGCTTTAGCAGGAATTTAGCTTTAAAAGACAGTTCTTTAGTGTTAGGCTAATAGATCGTTGTTGGCTTATGAATTAGAAACATTTGCTGCTCTGAGATGTATGAAAAGAATAGAAAAAGTTTTACGATTTTCTCGTCCCAAAATCTGTGCATCGGAAACTATAAAATATGTTCTATTTCAAAGGGTTTTTCATTAAAATTGTGTTTCTTAAAACTACCATGTCTTTATTTCTTTTGAATTGTTTAGACCACTATAGTCTGACTGCGGAATCCTGGCCTTTGCAGTAGTGGATTTTTGGTAATTTGCAGTCTAGGTAGTAAACATCAGATCCTTTATCGAATTAATTTCATATTTAAGAACATTTTTAATTAGCTAATGATTAGTTATTGTAAGTTAATATTCTTCCATTTTATTAGATTTGTAAATTTATTTGTTTGCATTATTTTTACATGACTCGAGAAAACCCGACAACTTTGATTATTCACTTATTATTAAAGCAAGTGATATTTGTTTTATAAATATTCTAATAACTATAAATGAATATATTGAAACAAATAAAAATCTGTCCACTTATAATTCGTAAAGAATTCTAATATCATCCTAATATTTTATCAATCACATAATTTGCATTTTATACTCACTTATTTACTTGGAAACACTAGGAAAATAAAGGGATAATAGGCAGCTGTCTAATTAGAAATCCGCTACTTGTGGCGTAGGCACTGAAAAGTAGCATTCAGGGCTCTTAATATACTTCCACCTTAGCAAGATCTATGCTTTCCTAATTTCTTAGTTAGTTAAATTATTAAATTTTTGTTTGTATAAATGACAAAGTTAAATTCATTCTTGGTAATGCTGGGCTAGCTAACTAGTTGAAGTTGTCTGCCCCAAACTTACTCGTTAATAAAATTGTATATTAGGCCTTACATGGCACTGGCGCACAATAATTACGAAATATTACCCTCTGACAAGAATTTAGCATTTTTACTGCATTTACCATGTGATCCTTGGCGAGTTACTTGACGATTAATCCCTGGCATGCCGTTAGTAGAATTCGAAAATCGAAGTCGTGCATAAGGTAAAAACGTGTCTAAAAGTATTGAATGTTTTAGATACTTATTTACCAACCGATTGAATTTGACGCAGAATTACATTTGTAATCACAAAATCCTATATCAAATGTGATATATTTAAACCATTGCGTTTTAGATCTATGGTCTATACTGTTTTTGAAAGTATTGACCGGCAGATGATCAACCCCTCTTAGGATTTGGCTTAAAATTTGATAGATATCTACACTATCGATAATAAAGTCATGTATCTAATTTTATCCATCTAGCTCTCTTTGATTTGTAGTTATCGTGTTAAGTTTTATTCGAATAGACGGACAGAAAAACTTCCTATGAATGGAATCCCGGAATTTGGTAGAAATCTATAAATTTGGTAAAACATATTTTATAAATCCCCATATACCATATTTCATCCATCTAGCTGAATGCGTGTTTGAATCATCTTTACAACCTTCTGATAGATTGGGCTCCTAAATTGATACTATTCTATACTGTAGATTTTAAACCTGTGTAACAAATTGTATCTATCTAGCTCTTTACGTTTTATATAAATCGTGATCGCTTGTATTTAGACAGCTGGATAGACAGACTTCCTTCCTTTAGATGGATTTTGTTCGAAATTTTATAGTATTCGACAAATTAATTTTCATGATCATATGCCAAATTTCACCCGCCTCACTCAAAGTCTGTATTCACAGACAGACGGACGGACATAAATCCAAAAATGCTATTTACGGACTCGGGAAAAACTAGGTGGAGATTCGTCGAAGCTGAATTCTTATTTTTTCCCCATGAGAGTTCGAATTTTTTGAGAATTGCAGTATTTTCTCTATGTATACTTCATATACGATAAAGTAAAAACTGTTGAAAGAAATTTTTATATTGATATGTACTCTTTTTCTTCTATTTTGTGTATATCCGCAGAATTCGCCATTCTGCTGGAATTTCGGTAATAATGAGAAAAATATACCAGTTCATTTTTATATTTCCGGAAATTAGAATATTGCTTAATGCCTATCTTATTCTTTTAAAAACGGAAACCAGAATTCTCGCGTTAAAATGATTTCAACACTTTCTTCGCCTTTCTGAAACAAACAAACAATTAAAGGAAATGTTAATGAACTTCAATGGCGTAGGATGTCCGGTGATTCGTTACAGTACCAGATGTCACATGGTATCTTTCTCTTTTACTACTTTTTTAAAGCTATTTTGAGCGCTGAAAGCATTTTGAAAGTTTTTTTTTTAATTATGCATACGAAACAATGATTCTTTCTGTTACAAGATAATGTGATGAGGGGGGAAAAAATGAAAGAGAAGCGATGCAGCTGCCATCCCACAGAATGCAAATTTGACTTTTTTTTTTCAAAATATTGTTCTGTGATTCAAAATAAATTGTTCTTTGTGCGATATATAGATAAATGAAGATGAAACACCGTAATTTTTCCGATAGTGGAAGAAAGGATGCATTTTTAAAAAGTCTCAATTTTACAAATGAAAGATAGACGCTTGATAAACAAATATGTAAATACTTTTAGAAGAACGCAGTGCCAGATTTCTATTTAGGCAGTTGCCTAGGCTCAAGAGGAGGATCCCATACATGCTGATTTAAAAGATGGTATTAGGCTTACAAATAAATAAATAAATTTATAAAGAATATAATTTATATACATAAAATGTAAATTTACTCTATGGCATAATTAAATATAAATAGTCAAGTTCTATCTGTTTCAGTAGCACGCTCATTTCGTTCATACAAAATTTATAAGCATTAATCGTTGTATTAAAATATTACGAACAAACATGAGTAGCCATGAGTCAAAATAAATTGAATAGTAGTACGAAAATATTAATATAATATATAAAAATACAGATACAGTCCTTTTTAATTTTTACTGAAATAAAAAAAAATTAACCTGAAATAAATCATAAACATGTTTGTAAATAAAAAATGTTGAAATGTTAATGAAATTAAATTTATAACTCTAATAAAAAAGGTACTCGTATTATGCGCTGCTTAGGGGAGCAAGTTGTCCAAATCCACTACTGACGATATGAACACAGCAATTAAACAAACAGAAAAATACCTTAAGAAGGGCAAGATGCTTTTTACAACAGCAAATTTAATTATCAAGAATTGCTAAGTCAACATGGTCATCAGCAGCGTTCAGTTGCCAGAGCAGGGGAAAATAGAATTCTAGTTGTCGTCTGGCGAAACAGAATCCTATCCCACAAGCACATTAAGCTGTATCAGTTATTGAATATTTACTCAAAATATTTTTTTCTTTCCTAATTTGTTAAAGAATAACGTAGCAGAGTTTTACTAGATAGCCAAATGAATTAGTACTTGTTTTCAAGTAAAACCGAAAGCTAACTGAATCAGTATTTTGAAGGAGTGAACAAATTAAAAAAAAAATCAAAATTCATGGCTATTTTTTCTTTTTTCGCTAAACATATCATGTAGACGCTTTTCTTGGCTATAAAAAAAGGGGGGAGGGAAAGGGAAGGGATGAAAACCACTAAGCGAACTTCTAATTAAAGAATCTCATATAAAGTTTGGTTAAAAAAAAACTATAAATAAGATAAAAGAAAGTTTGTTTTTTTTCTCATTCTTTGTAGGAAATACATTTTATATTCTTTGTCTTCGAACTGTTGATTCACAGTTTGGAAAAGAATTATTCACTGAGAATCGTTTAGCACACAATAATAATATATCAAATGTCAAAGTGTTTTCCAAATATTCTGCAGTAAAACTAAATATTAGTCCTGCTTGTTCATTCTTTTTTAAGTCAAAAAAGATTTATTTCTCCGTAATTATTTCTGATAGTTTATTTTTTTACGAATAAATAGAATAAAAGAAGTTTTAAGATAAATTAGATTAAATTGAACAAAAATGCTGAAGAATTTCCCTTCCACTTACTATTATACAAAACATAGTCATTTTATTTTAACGAATAATTGCAATTTTCTCTCGGGATATGATTTTTTTTTTTTTTTTTTTTGCAGTGGCATTCCAGATTTTTTATACTTTCTTTTGGCTTGATGATTTATTGTCCTCTTATTCCAACATCTACAACGTACCAGATTAGAAAAAAATTTATCATTAAATGTTTTTAAAAAGTTTTTTCAATGTGAAACTCTTACTCGAATCTGTCGGGGACATTCCGGTTATGATAGCCCCCTTTTGATGCTTTTTCTTGGCGTGACCCTTTTTTTTTTTCCATTTCATCAATTTCGAAAGTGTACCGAATGAATGATCAGATCGAAAGGTCGTTTAAAGGAAAACGACCTTTAAAATATGGAAGTGAGACTTGAATCAAAAATTAAATGTCGCAGTTACATCTCAACCGGGTCAGTTTTATATTTTGCCGATTTGTCCTAGTTTGGCCATCTGTTATCACCCCAATATACATTGTTGGATTATTATATAGGCACAGTAGGAACTGACTGAGGAGTCTTTGAACTATTGTTCTTTGCCTGGAGATTTTTTATATATTTTTAGGTCAATCTAATTTGACAAAGATGGTGAACTCAATTTTATTCTAATTACTATCAAGAAAACCGTTTAAATTTCAAAATATTACTCTAACAATTTTTTTCATATTTAAAAATTTATTGATACATCAAAATGATCTAAATCTTTTCACAGCTGCAGATTGACTCGCAAGTTAACAGTTCTTGCAAACTCCATATATGTTTAAAAAGTCCTTTAATTTTTATAACTTAGTTTAAAATAACTTTTAAAATGAATACTTATTTCTTTTATGCATGTTCCTGATACTTGTTCGTTTGCAGATGATTTACAATTAAATACTTGTAATTCCAATTAATCATAATATTTGTTACTAAAAAACTTAATACAGAGGCTACACTAAAATCACTAAATTTGTTAAAGATTTTTAAGGTCTGGGGGGAGGGGAAGGGAGGGAGTTTCCGGAACTTTCAAGGGCCGAGGTGGCCTGGTGGTAAGGTCCCGGCTTCGGAACCGTAGGGCTTCAGGTTCGTGACTCGATTCCGCCGAAGAACCGTCGTGTAATCGGGTCTGGTGCACGGTAAATCCTTCCGGGCCAACGGCCTCCCGCTGGTGTGGTGTAGAGAGGGGGGGGGGCTGCCAGCTCAGATGTCGTCGTCTGAGCGCGATTCAAAATTATGAGGTCCGTCCCAAAATAGCTCTAGTTTAGCTTTAAAACTGGACGGTAATATAACTAAACTAACCCGGAACATTCAAGCGTCACCACAATATCTTTTCAGTCTCTGCCGTTATCTACAATGGAAAGTGGATAGTTAGTGGAACAATAATTTCAAGTATATAATTTAGATTTAGTAAGAAATATCCCGATTATGGCAATATTGGATTTTGTCCCTTTACCCCAACTTGATGATTCATTGTCATTTTCTTTCAATTTCAAAAGCTTGCCGAACGTTTAACCCTTTCTACGGCCATGGAAAGTATGCTTCCAACCAAATTCATAAATCTTAGTATGAAGTTATGTTGGTTGGCATAAGTTCTGACATATTTTTCAGTATGACAGAAATTTAAATGCTTTCCTTAATTCACACAAAATGGTTTGTCTTGATTTGTTATTTAGTGATAATTTAATCAAATTAATTAATCAAATCAAATTTATTTAATAAGCTAAATTAATAACTTTTCTTAAACCAGACTCAATTCTAAAAATATTTTAATATACCATAACTAGAAAAAAATGGCATTTTAAAGGGTTAACTAAAACAATCCTCTTGAAATGTGAAATCTAGACTATAACCAAGAAATGTCCCGGTTTTCTTTCGGCTATGACAATCCTGAGTTTTGGTACTTTGTACCGGCTTGATAACCTATTTACACTTTCTCTCATTGTCAATAGTGATTTCGAGGTAAGATCAGAAAATTCGACAGCTAGAAAATTCTAAAAGTCGATTCTTTTCAAATGTGCGATCTAGATAATAATCAAAAAGAAATATCCCGTTGACATTATATCTTAATGTCAACAATGTGACCAGAGTAAGATAAAAAGAAATTCGGTCGCTTTAACTGAAACAACCGTTTTAAAATGTGAAATCTAGACTGAAACCAAAAAAATGTCCTGGTTTCGTTTCGGCTATTACAATCCTGAGTTTCGACGCTTTGTCTCGGCTTGATGACCAATTTTCAAATTCTCTCAATATCAATGATGAGTTCTATATAAGATAATTCGATCGCTTTAACAAAAATAATTCTTTTAAAATGTGCAGTCTAGACAATAATCAAGAAAAAAAAATGTCCCGGTTAGGTTTCGGCTATGACAATCCTCTGTTTTGTTGCTTTGTCCCGTCTTGATGTCCCATTGCCAGTTTTTCTCAATGTAAACGATGTATCCAAAGTAAGATCAGAAAATTCGGTCGCTCTAACAGGAACAACTTTTTAAAAATATGAAATCTAAACTAGAATCACGAAGTAATGTCCCGATTATATCTCAGTTATGATAATCTTGGATTTTGTCCCAGCTTAAAGACACATTGTCAGTTTTTCTCAATGTCAGTATGTGTGTCGAGTGTAAAGTCGGAAAAATCAGTCATGTTATTTAAAACAATCATTTTAAATGTGAATTTCTGATTATAACCAAGAAAAATTACATTTCGAGTATAACAATCTTCGATTTTGACAATTTGTCCCGGCTTGATGTCCCATTGTCAATTTTTCACAATGCCAGCAGTGTATCTATCCAGTGTAAGGATTAGAAAAATCGGTCGCTTTAACCAGAACAATCCTTTTAAAATGTGAAATCCAGACTTCAAGAAGACCTGTCCCAATTATACCTTGGTTTTGATGATTTTGGGTTTTGATACTTTGTCTTGGCTTAATAGTACATAGTTGCGTTCTGTCTATGCTAACAATGTGTTGAGGGTAAGATCGAAAAATCGGTCTCTTTAACTAAAACAACCCTTTTTAAAATGTGAAATCCACACTGTGAGCAGTGGGGGAATGTAGGCGTTTTTTGTTCATCCGACACCGCAGGCGAACCCAACCACGCGTCAGCAGTTCCATGAAAGCGTGATAAAAGACAATTAGTTCTTGCACAGCAGTCGCGGCCTTGTGCCATTTCCCGCCATTGCGTTCATGTTAATTTCGCGAACCGTCAACCCTCCGCCAATAAATCAATTCTTTGGCTGGCTGCCGTTAAAAAAATTAAAGCCGCATCAAATTCAATAAAGAAACGGACGAGAGTTTAATTGAAATTATTCTTTTCTGGATGGTTTCGGTACGCCGAAAATAATAGTTATATTTAATTTCAATTAAATATCTTATGTATAACTAGATTCCCTCAATAAAGTACTTCACAGCATCAAATTCTTAAGTACAATAAAGTACT
>JAPMOR010047493.1:321627-343290 GCA_026543865.1 Argiope aurantia | reverse complement strand
GTGCCAAACTGTCTCGCCTTATAGCAGCACTAAGACACAGACATTCATTTTTATTATTAGTAGCGATTAGAGAAGAAATCAGAACACTACAATTCACCCTCAATCATTCCTTTTAGGAATAATTATATAATTAAATCACTGCTCTTTGGAATAAAGAAACAGATAGGAAATCCTTGGAATACGTCTCATCATGTATGCATTGTTCATTGAGCAATTAAACGCGAGAGAGATCCTTATCTGAACTAAGAATTGCCAAATGGATGCAAAGGTCATTTCCTAATTGCTGAGTTCGGCGCATAGAAAATAATTTCGTTGGAAATTCTGCTAGCAGGTCACAGCAGTTCGTGCCAGTTAAAAAAAAAAAATAAAGATGAAGTACGCTATAAAAATGCAACTAAAGATAAAGCTTAAAATTGGGTCAATTTTTTTTTTTAATATTTATTTATTTTGTACATTGGTTTTAATAATGAAATAAGAAAGGCTCTCTTTACGCAATTTCAAAATACACTTTGACACTTATAACTTATTTTCAATTAAAAAAAAATTGAAAAATGTCGAACTTCAAAAGATACATAACATGGCTTTTTTAAAAATTTTATTTCAATTCATATTCTGCTACAATAGAAATTTGGTAAATTCTAAAGTTTACAACTCAAAATTTTTAATGATAATTTATCTACTGATAGAATATTAAAATATCATTTATAAATTTAATTTTTTTTTAATTCGAAGTATTGTCGATGTAGGTATTTCATAATCCTATAAAAATCGACTTTTATTTAATAAGATGGCCAATTTAGCTTCACATTTCAATAACAATTTTAAAGAATTAATGGTTTATTTTGCTATTTTTTTACTTTATTTTATTAACTTTGTGAATATGAATTTTTTTATTTTATTATTCTATGATTCTAGATTTATTTTTCAATGCTTACATGCCATCTACGCTATTGAAACTGATTTGGATTTTATAAATATTTTAAAATATGGATGAATGCACTGAAATATTTGGGAACCTAACCAATTATAATATAGTTGATAAAATGTTAACATTATTCTAATATTTTCTATCATTCATAGAATTTGCATTTAAAAAAAATTATTTCATAATTACCAAATTTAAGTTTTCAATTGAAATTTTTGCCCCCCCCCTCTGAATTTGGTGACCCTAGGTAGCTGCCTAGCCTACTTTATTGGAGTGTCCCACTGATTCGTATTCAAAGTTAAAAATTAATATATTTTTCTAAATCGTTTTCTTCAGTTAAATATTTTTATTCCTTGTGTTCTTGTTGATCTAAGTGAATGATTTTTGAGGCTTTTCATTAACTCGAGGTCTTTCCTGCTGTATAATATCTTGCAATATAATATAAATAAATAAAATCTCGCTTGTAAATCAAAATTGAACACACTGGTTGTGAATTATACTGCTTATTTTGAGCCTTTCAATTGTACTTTTAGTGCAAAAATGTTATAAAAAAATTTACTTAATATTTTTAAGATCTTAATAATTATAATAATATTATTTAATGAAAATTAATGACGGCTTTTTTAAAAATTAATTTTAAATTATTTGTTAAAAGCGTTACAAAAAAAATCTTTATTAATTATTTTAATTTAAATGTTGACTTTCCAACTCTGAAGTTTCAATTTTAGACGTAGTTTTTTGTAATTCTACAAAGAATGTTCAAATAAAAAGGTACGAAATAATACAACAACGTAACCGTTAATATATTTGCCTATACCGCTATGGGAGACATCTAGGGATGCGATTGGAGTCACCTGCGTAGATCAGAGCATGCGCAGGAGAGAGCAGAAACTCTTATAAACAGTGCCATCCAAGGCAAGCTACTTGTTGAATTCATCGAGCACAGTAGAACCATTAACTCCGATGTGTACTGTCAAACACTCCGAAGACTACGCAGGTCCATCAAGAACAGAAGACCGGGGCTACTCACGGAGGGTTCTGCTCCACGATAACGTGCGTCCACGCGTCTCCAAGGTCACACACGCGGAACTGGCCAAATTCAAGTGGGAGCATCTCGACCTTCCGCCCTACAGCCTGGACACGTCGCCCTGCGATTTTCATGTGTTTGGTCCCCTGAAAGAAACATCTGAAAGGAAAGCGCTTCATCTCGAATGGCGAACTCAAGGACGCTGTGAAGGGTTGGGTCTCGTCACGGCCACAGGAATTCTGGGAACAAGGAATCCTTCGGTTCGTTCATCAACGGGTCGTTGTGCTCATGGCTATGGTGTATTCTTTGAATAAAGTCTTCATTTATACCCAGTGTCGTTTCGTACCTTTTCATTTGAACATCCATTGTCATTTTTATTGAATCTTATCAGCTTCGATTTAGATTATATAATTATTAATTTCACATATTTTGTTTTTAATATATTCGTATATATCAAAAACAAAATATATTTCGTATTTAATGTACTTTTTTTTCTGATTTTACTTCTGACAAAATATTAAACTTTTCTTTGGTCTAACTAAAGAATTTCTAATGGAATAAATTGTCCCAAAACTATACGAACCGAGGTCATCCAGACTCTGACTGAAGGATCAGAAAGACTTTAATTCGAAAAATGGGATTTGCCTATGTTCATGAGCATTCACGCAATAAAATAACTATAAATGGAGTTCTAAGAAAACTTGAACATTGTGGTACCACAGACCACCCAGAATCAAATTTTATCTCTATAAGCTTCAATATAGTTAAGTAGCTTCTTAAAAAGAATATTTTTTTTCTATTAGTATTTTACAAGTAATACAAAAATTTCCTTTTTTTTTTCTTTAGTGATATTCTGTTTAATTAAATTACATGTTTATTATTATTAAATTAACTGTTGCAATTAATTAATCATTCCTTTATTTAAAATTTCATTTTATTAAATTATAGAAGCTTATAGAGATACAATTTTATTATTGTTAAAGTCATTTTATTTAATTAATTAAAAATAGTAGCTTTCGGCGACCAGCTATTTATTAGTGGCATTAACCTTTCATAACTACATCTTATCAGGAGAAAAAAGTAGAGCTATTTTAAATGATAGAAAAAGCAGAACTATTTTAAATGAACTAAATGATAAACATAGAATATTTTGAATGATTAGCATTGGCTGTATATAGATGAAGTCGTTGAAGTTGTTACGGTTGGGGATCTAATTAAGTTTTATTTATTAATAAATTTCGAAATTTTATGGCGGGAGGGGACGGGAGTAGGCGATCATTGCTTACGATCTAGGATTCACGAGCCTTCAAATCAAAAATTTCGAAATCGATATTAAGACAAAAAAAAAAAAAAAAAAAAAAAAAAAAACCTCTGTCAAGGTTTCAACAAGGTCGCTTAACAAATATTCATTTATTTTTGAAATTTCAAGTGATGTGCAATGGAGTGCAGAAGATGAATGATAGCGAATAGGGGTCATAAACTTTCATATGAAATAAAAATCGGCGTAACTGATTCAGTGATTATGGCTGGAAAATAGTTTATTTGGTTTTCCTGATTAAATATATCTGCTGTTCGTAACATTATCGTAAAAGACCTGGTTTCGACGATTTTATCGCATTCAAGTGTGAAACCCGGAAGGATGTATACATATCTAGAATTTATTTTATAGCTAAATGTAAGCATCTTGTTTCGCCTTTCCTCTCCCCTATTTTAACGAATTAAATCCATCTTAATGCATGTGCGAAAGGTTTTAGAATCCGTTGGCAAACAATATGTAATGTTACGATAAACTAATATTACATTGCAGAGTCTAAGAAACTGCAGTCATTGATAAAAAGCATAACTTAAGAGATTAAAGAGGAAACTTAAATGGGATTTTTGGTATTATTGTTAGCCATGGTGGAATATGGTGGGAATATGGTGGAAAAAAAGACTAAAAAGCAAGTTAGCGTCGTTTTAGTAAGTCAGAAAGGAGACTTTACATTTTTGGGCGTGACGTTGGAACCGAAATTAAATAATTACTTCGACAGCAGTTTAACTCTTTCACTACTAATCTGGCCCAACCATCCGTATTAATTCTTTACTGGCGAATCTGTTTGTGTTTCAAATGAGGGGTGCAGAATGTAAAATGAGGACATCCTTGGTGATAACACATTTTACATCCTGTGCTCCTCTTATAAGATAGAAACCGGCCCACCGGTATAAAATTTGCTCTGTCATTTGGGGCGGGTCAGTAGTGAAATTAGCGGTCAGTTAAGACAGTAAAGGATTTTTTTTTTTTTTTTTTTTTTTTTTTTTTTACATCCCGAGAGTAGGTAAAAAAACCATTGCAACTCAAAAGTTAAGGTATTTTTAAGCTTAAATTTAGTAGATGAGTAGAAGCATTCATTTTAAGAAAGAAGTTAAAATAAAATTATTGCATTTATAAAATAAATATTAAAAATTTATATAAAAACTTAAATTTATACATTAAATAGAAATAAATAAAAATATCAGATTTTATGTTCTCATATTCTTTAAAGCATTTTCGCCAAATATCTGATATTCTTTAAAGCATTTTTGCAAAAGATCTGATATTTTATAAAACATTTTCGTCCCGAGTTAGTTGAATTTCACTATTGAACTTGATGATATTAAAATTCCTTTATGTTCCTTGTCCTCGTCATGTCATTCCTTAATCCACTTAATGCATCTGATTAAAAGGATGGCTGATTGGTTGTTTACGAATACACTCTCTCCAATCCACTGGTGCGATAAAAACAACCCAGCTTGTTAAACAAACAAACGTGGCATTCCTCTCAGGTGAGAACAATAAGTCTCATCCACAAACAAACGGTCCACGCCTGGACAAACAACAATATGATCATGCATTAATGGCTCATTAATTAATGCAGATGCCGAAAGAAGCGGATCTCATTACGGCATTTCCTTTTCTTTCGTCTTCTCTCTTCTCCCATGTTTTTATTTTTCCAGCCACCCATGCGTCGCATGCCTTCCGATACTGCAGCTCCAAAGGGATCCTCTGCCGCATGAATGAACAGCCAACGAATTTGCATGGCGAGGGTAGTGAGAGTGTGACACGATCCCTGCCGTACGTTAATTAGGGTTACGAACTACAAGCCGGGTAACCCAAACCTCCAGCCAAGCTTGAAGGTTATGCGTCTCGGATTTCGAAGTATGGATCAGTAAGGGAAAGCCGATTGAATGGGATGAAGAAAGATCTTTCGAACATTTGAGAATCATTGCGTTCTGGAGATCCTCTTTCCACATGCGAATTTAAATCTACTTTTTTTTTATTGGTCTAAAAATGTTCAAATATTCAGCAATTTTTAATTAATATTCCTCTTTTTTTTTTTTTTTTTTTTTTTTTTTCTCAATAAAATCGTTTGGGATTCTGTTTTCGTGTAAACTTTAAAAAGTATGTTATAAAAATGGTTCCTTTTAACCATTCTGCATTTATCAAACTAGTTCGATAAGACTTCGGGACATCACGGTTTGGAAATGGCTTCATTCAGTTTTGATATGCACTCATCTAGCAGCACCGGACCGGTTCAAAACCTCTAGGTGCCCTTAAACACTACAAGTTTCGAGGCGCTCATTTCTGAACTCTAACTTTTCTAAATCTAATTTTCTAAATTCTGATATTGTTTTATTAATCTTTATTAATTATGTACATAGTTTTATGAAATGAGTGGTATTGCATAACTTGTGATAGACTGACAAAAAATGTCATTATGGAATCTTTTCGAGAGGGTTGGTATTTCTCATAAATATAAAAAAAATCAAGGTTTAAATTTAAAACAATTTTAAATAAAATTTAAAAAAAATCTTTAATAATCTAAATACTATTTAATTATAAAACTAAACATTTTAAAAATATATAGCAATATATTTATTAAAGATTTTACATAGCATAATATAAAACCTGTAAAAGATAATTACGGATATTAGAATAATGTTTTAGTCTTTAAACGACACCGATTTTAATCTGAATCAGTTCAAACGTACGATCCTTGTAAATTAATTAATGGAAACATAACATCAATATATCAGAAAATATCACAAAAAAATTATATTGAAATTTCAGGGGGGGGGGAATGCTATTTTTGCGGAGCTACCAAGGGCAGTTGCCTATTTTATCTATTTGATAAACCGGCGCTGCAGTGAAGTAACTAAAATTAGAAGCACAGCTAGGATTAGTGGCTCTCTAAATATAATGGGATTATTTCGTCCCATTCTTCATTAATGGTTTAGCAAGGCTAAATAATACCCACGTAAGGGAATTTTATTTCCGTTTTCTCATGATATTGAACTTCATATAGTGGAATAAATACGCTAAAGTCTCATATGAGATGACTATTTCCCATAGTCCCATTGGGGTCACATGATCTTCCAGAGGTAAGCGTGACTTCCTATTGCGGGCAATAGTTGGCCTCGTATGAACGCTGCATTGAGCCCTTTTCCTACGGCCCATGCCTGCTTTGAGTCTGGCGCATTTTATCCTATTTCCCCTCACTTGTGGTTTTCCAGGGTTCCTTGATGTCTGTTTATTTTACCGACAGTTTGCGAGAAGCACTCGCTTAACGTCCACAGGCGAGAGGGGTCCTACCATAGAGCTGATATAAATGGAGGAAGCTAGTCGATTGTTTCTAGTCTAAATACGTGTACGCAACATGAGCCAAGTCACGTGTAAGAAATCTGGCCTTTTTTGGCGCCATATCGCAAATCTTGGCATACTCCACTGAGAAAGAGTCGCTGTGGCATACTCAAAAATTGCCGCGCAACGTTTTGCTTCTCGGCATTGGGTCCGGTCGGTTTTCATTTCCGGTTAACATTTCTTAAATAATATATATTCATTCTTTGAAAACTAAGCAAACTGGTTTCGAAAATGTTTTCTTTTTTACATCAGTAGCCGAGTTTATTGATTTAAATTATGTTTACTTTTTTGTGCATTAATTAAAAGTGAGTATTTTTCTTCTTTAAGTAAACATTTTATTTCTTTCCTTTACCCCAAAACATCTTTTAATTTCACATTACATGTTCAAATACTTTTATCATTATCTCATGCAGATAAAAAAAAACATTTTTATAATAAAAGCAGATTATAAACACTACTCGAACGCTCGTTCAAGCAAGCCATTATTAGTATATAAGCTAATTTGAAAGTTTTAAGATTGACTATTGAGTTTTAATATTTTCATTAATAAACATTCTAAATGTATATTATCATTATACAAAATCTCATTCCGAACTCAATTTTAAACCTCGTGCCTTTTCCTTGTTAATATCAGTTTTAAATATTTCGCTTCTGGTTTATAGTGTTGGCGGTAACTTTGCTTCCAACTACAGCAGAAACAAAATTATATCATTTTTGGAATCTTAAATGTGTTGATTTAATACAAAATAATAAGGAAATTCGAAATTTTTACGAAAACGGTGATTTTAGGGTATGTGCATATCACAAGTCATTAATAAAGTTAACATTCAGACAAAATTTTTATCTGTAAAGATAGCATTTCATTTTTTAATAGTTTATCTTTAGAATATCCACTAGTTTCTTATTAGATCTTAATTAAAATTTATAAAATCATGCAATTACTGCTATCACATTTATGAAATTTTACTATATAACATTTTCAATAAAGCGTTTTAGATTCACGATTTCATTTACAATGATGATTTAATATCTTTTACGGTATAATACGATTCGAATATTTATGGTAAAAAAAAACGTGTTGGAAATAATAAGGAACTTTATTTGCACTAAAATAAATACACAATTATTAATCGGTCAATAGTGTTTTTTTACCATTACCAATTACCAGTAGTGTTTTTATGTAAACACTTGTATTGGCGAGAAAAAATCATGCCAAGCTTGCAGCCAAGCACTTGCAACACATTCGAGATTAAAATAAAGCAAGTAACAAAATGTAATGCAGTTACATCAGTTTAAATGAAGCTTAATAACAAATTAAATAAATTTAATACAATAACTAATCCAAACTATGAAATATTATTCAGTTTTAACACCAACTCAGTGATGGAGGTTACGAAATTTTAAATTGACTTAAAATGGATATAAACAGAACATGTTTATTGTACATATCTGTGAAATGATACAGGACTATCCATAGAAGCTTTTTCTTTGCATCCAATTGCACAGCAATAGTTAACCATGGCTTAAATAAGTTTTAAAATCCAGCAGTTAAAAGCGAGAAAAAATCTGCCATTGAAATATAATGGGGAACGGAGAATGCGGTTATAGTGAACACAAATTATGTCCACAAGTCACGTGATTTTATCTTGTCCTACACCAAAGTAGGGTTTCACTCCCTCTATAAGCATCTCAGCTCTATGGGTCCTAAAATGAGTCAGATGGCAGATTTACGACCATATCCTTAAAGGCAATCGGTCAACGGAACGGGGCTTTAAGTTGTGTTCTTACGACCTGTCCACCCGACAGACGAGGCATGCGTTTCCTAATCGACTCCTCTTGTGGTTTTATGGGGTGCTTTGATGTTTGTCCAGTTTACCGATAATTTGTTGGTAAACTAGACACGCATCAAAGCACCCCAGAAAACCGCAAGAGGGGCTCAAGGGGGGGGGGGGACGCGTGGCCCGCCTGAAGGTTCTCCGGTCTTAGGAACGCCGCTTTAGACTGGCATTCAAAGTATCACCATCTCACTTGCCCACGGTTCACTGTACTACAAGATTCATCAGGGGTGCAGTTCGACACATAGTAAGATTTGTAGATGACGATTCTGAAATTTTGAATTGACTTAATTAAGCTACGTTTACACCAGAACAATAATTGATCGCTGTGGAATAACAAATTTCCAACAGTCGAGGATTTAACCTTTAGATTCCACAGCATAGAATTTTAAGACAATAAACAATGTGAATATGGACTAGACAAGAATTTGCCGTTGTCGTCGATTTTTTTTCTTTCTGTCGTTTATATGTCATTGGTGTAAGATACTGGTAAAAAATTGGTACTGGTAAAGAGACTTTTTGGACAGCGATTGCCGAAATGTAAGTAGGCATTAATCTTCTTAAAAAGATTGATTCCTATTCAACTTTAGTAACTTTCACCTGGCCATGCTACACATGCTGCTTTCATCGTATTGGTTAAACATTATATGTGTATGTATTAAACGAAGTAAAATAATATACTAAAATAGTATAATATAAAAAGGAATTTTGATATTTATTGCTCGATTATATTCAAATACATACACATTCAGATGCCTTGAATTTGGTCCATTAATCTGTGTCTTGCTGTCTTAGATATTTGTTTTATATAGCTTTCAAAATCACTTAACCACCGTTCAGTGTACATAAATCTAAACCACGCTCATAATTGATTAAACATTATAACATAATTGTGCCACTGAATACAAATGTTTTTTTTCATTTTGATATTTTAAAGTTCGTTTTATGTTTGATATTTAAAAAATTAAGTGAGATTTTGGTATTATTCCCAAATAACTTCGAAAATATTATTGCGCTAAACTAACTTATTACTTTTCTTAAATTCTAAATCATTGGCCTTTAATAACACCCGTTTGAAAATATTCGTCGTGCAAATATTCCTTAAATTTTATTAAATTTTTAAAATGTTTGGAATGATTCCCAATAAAATATTTCCTTATTGCACTCAAATTCAAATCATTTTCATTGTTGCATGAAATATTAAATCGGGTGATTTTCTTTCATTGTTGCGAGCAATATAAGAGGATTTATGATAAATTGCTTGTGTGGTAATTATAAAGAAAGAGAAATTACATTATCGCAAACGAAAAAGTGCAATTTTGAAAACATTACTCATGCACTTAATTTTTAATGACATTATAATGTCATGACTCAGCTCCATTAGGAGCGCAAAATTCATGTACACCATAAACAAAATAAGTGTTAGTCAGTTGAAACAACACGGCTGTAATGTTTGGCACGATTAGATACTTATAAATAATTTTGTGAGAATTAGACTCTTTAGAGAGATGGAAACGTCGAAAAGTGATCGTCTCGGGAAACTGAAATAAACAGTATCGAAAAATCGAACTTTCTTATTTGAAAGTATCTTCGTGTTTTGGACTTTTCAGAAACGGAAAATCCATTTTTGGAATTGTCCATTTATCTATCATTGGTAAGTGTACATGAAAACTCAAAAACCACCGTTGCATGCGATCTAGCCGTTTAGTGCATGATTTTAAAACCAAAATTTTGATCTGTATGTGAATGTGGACCCTGTCTTCAGAAATGTGCAAAAAATTGCCTGACTTTCATTCGCTGTGAAAAAACTCTAAAACATGTTTAAAAGATACATCGTTACTGATTGCAACAAATTGTGCAGTGCCATTAAAAAATTGTTTAGTTTGTCGTTCCAAATTGGGCAGATAATTTCTTTCTCTGTTATTGGCAACAGTTCATTGGCGTTGCAAGCGATTTAAATACTATTTATCGAGTTAAAAAAACTAATTACTGCATGCGATGAAATTCTTCACATACCTCTGTTTCAAATGGCACTTCGGCTGCCTTCCTATCCTGACGCAGGACTGAATTTTAAATTACCACCTCTTCTAAAATGAGAGCTTATAAGTTTAAAAATTTCGATTCATATGTAAATTCAATTTATATTTTTAGGTAAAATATGAAGATTTCTAATAATCTTATTCACTTATATTAAGATAGCCAAGCAGATGATAGATTCTCAGAATGGATTTCATTCAAAATTTGATAGAAATTTTATTAAATTTCATGTACTAAATTTCATTTATCTAACTTGAAAAGTTTTTGAATTATCGCATTTAACGGGGGGGGGGGAAAGAGAGAGAATAGTATCCGAAAATATGTTTTTCGAACACATGGAGGTTTGAAACGGGGGATATTCGTCAAACTCTCGAAATGGAATGTTTTAACGATTACAATACTTTCTCTTTATATTACTTTCTTGTATACGTAGTATAGAGAAAGTATTATAATTAGAAAATTCGAAGGCGAGATTTTGACGAATCTCCGCGCTTTAGACCTCCCTGTGTTCAAAAAACACATTTTTGGAAAATGTCCGTCTGTCTGTGACAAAAATAACTCACAAACTTTTGAGCTATTCGCTTTGGTATATGGTTTTTACACCAAATTTTGCAAATTGTAGACACCTGTCATATTTTGAGCCAGATCCAACTACGGGTTGACTGTCTGTAGGTCTATATTTCGAGAAACGTAAATACGATTATTCAAAACCGCAAGAACTTAAATACATTAAATCTGGTATGGGGTTTTGTGACTACACGTGCAGTTTTGTGTCAAATAATTTTTTCAACTGACTGAGAAAACCATGTCTAAAGCTCAAATTTGATATTTTGAATACTTCTGATAGCATGCCAGGCATTAATCGCTAAATAACTCGCCAAGGATCACATAAAAAATTCAAGCCAAAAGTCAATACTTTGTAAATATTGTATGCGAATGCCTTGAAAGGCGTTGACAGGTTTATTAGAGAGTTTGCGAGAAAGGTTTGGGGAAACCACTCCCGTTGGTTTTTACTTCGTATGCAAATTTAGAAAGAATAGAAGATTATTAGAAAAGGCAAAATTGCATGAAATTTTGTAGAAAAGCCTAATAATTGATCCTATCTCTTTGTTTCATAAAGTAGCAGGAAAATTATACCACATATCTTTTTATTTGCTTTTAAAAACCAATTTTCATACAGTTCGTGCAGAAAGCTTCCTGTATGCATGAGTATTATTTTTCCAAAGATCTTATTTTTCTCTTCTTATGCCTGCATTTCGAAAAACATGATGTTCCGGAAATCTAAATTTAAACAGATGATAGCACAGATCACTTGTCAATTTTGGGCGTCATTTTATATAATGAGTCCTATTTTCCTTTCGAATTTTGGATGGATCAAACTACAAATGATTCTTAATAATCCAACAAGCACGTGACCAGACGATTGCTGGATGAACGAAAGCACAGGGTTACTATAAGTTCATTTAAGAAAAGGCGTTTTAATAACAGTTCTTTGCATGAGAAATTGGGAAAATATACCAAATTTTACTACTTATATTACAGGAAAATGTTTGTGTGTCTGCGTATGACGCTCGGCAGACTATCTGAAGAAAAGAACTACCAAATTTGAAGTATATATATATATTGAGGGTGACATAATCATTTTGACGAGATTTTTTTAAATTTTAATTAATTAAAAATATTCTAGATTTTGTATTTTTTGGCCATTAATTCCGATGATATTATTACACAAAAATAATTTTTACATCATATTTAAAATTACAAAAATTCCTCTCGGCAGGCTAGAAAGCAAAGGTAGATTCCTTTACATTCTAAGTTACTATCTGGCAACTTAAATTGTTGATTTCAGAAACGTTCAAAATTAGGGCTTGAAAATCTCTTTCCAGCCTCTAACTTCTAAGATATTGCAGTTATCGAAAAAATTAATTACGAAAGTTGTTCGCCTTAATGAGACGCTCATTTGGCTAGTTGGCTTTAATTTTCTATCTTCAATGTTAAGAAAGTTATAGAGAAATGAAAATTTCATTCCCCCCACCATTTCCACCCCGTTTGAGCTAGAAGGGCCATTTACAAATTCATACGAGGTTTTTACATTTCTAACAACATATATCCTGTAAACATTTGGGCGGAGAATGGTTTTAGGCTCTAGGGACTGTGGCGAATTGTGATGAGCGAGGATAGAACCTGGGGCATTATGGTTCGCAGCCCAATAACATGACCACAATACAAAAGCAATTGCTCGGGTGGCGTAGTCGTTAACTGGCTTATAAGCTTTCACCACAGGATCATGATCAGGAAAATTTCTTCAATTCACCGAAGTCTTTTCTTGAGAACTATTACAATATTGTAATAGTTCTCAAGAAAACTATTACAATATTCTTCCTATAGGAATCTACTTAAAATTGTATTTTATATGATACCACTTAAGTTGTCTTGCAATTTCGAATGCTCATGATCGCAAACTAGTATACTCGAAAAAAGAAATCTTGCCAATAATTACTCCAAAATTAGTGTATGAGAATATAGATTCAATAATTACAGTAACCGAATTTTCATTTTATTGTGGGTAATGCAAAAATTTAAAAAAAATATTCGAATGCCGTTTAATTTGAAAATCTGCAGGAATGTTAGATATTTCTCATTAAACAAGTATTTTATAAAATATATTATTACCAGAAATAAAAAAAAGTTAAATAATGCACGATTCTTATACAAATTAAAAGAATGAAACTTTATATGCATTTATCAAAACAGATTTTTATCTGTAATACTGCAATTTGGTAAAAATATGTTTTCAGCAAAATGAATATATATATATATATATATATATATATATATATATATCTTTTTATCGTAGAAGCTTAGTTACATTTTTAAGAGTTGATTTATGAGGTTTTGCTTCTTAAACCAATACATCTCAGTTATCTGTGAAATATCTCTCATTTTATGTATCCAAAATTGAAAAATTGACCTCTTAAGCTATAAATCGCAATGGTTCTCTTAAGGTATTCTCCATTTTCATTCAAAAGTATCAACTAAATCATCGACATTGAAATGCATGATTTGAATTTTTATTCCTAATTCACAAAAAAGCGAATTAAAACCAGTAAAAAGAATTAAATTATTCTTACAATTTTGAAGTCATCCAAATTTTCCTTCAAAGAAAGGTGAGAAATTTTTTTTATTTGAAACTCCAAGCTTTTCTGTAAAAATAGATTAGACATCACAGAACTAAGCCATCCTTAAAGTTCGTCCCTTTATTTTAAAATGATCCTGTATAGCCTAAATATCACTTACCGATAAAAAGTGGACAATAAATTAGCAAACTGAAAAACGACCCATAAAATTAATTTTGTTTCCAAATTTTAATTCTGAGTGCTTGCGATTAGCTTTCATCGTGTTTTGAAATTACAAATAGGACTTGTTGTGCATAGACGATCACCATGTCATCATTGAACGAAGCAGTATCGACAAGATTTGTTGCTGTCAACTACTGTTTTTATCATATCCCGTCCATAACACTAGCCGATTCACCGGACTGGCATCCTCTTCGAGACAGTTGGCCCCCAGCCACAAAGTGGTCAATCTCTGACCTTCCACCTCACCTACCCATACACCTATCTTTCTGTTAAACAAGGAGCAGGCCACTACTTAAAAAAAAAATTCTCAAAATTCTCAATATTCCTCCGAATTACGAATAGGTTTATTCAGAATGGATTTCGAAATTATAATTTCTGTTTAAACAGGGAAAACGAAATGGCATCTGAAGTTTTCAAAGGTTACCATAAAAAAGAACCACAAGCACTAATAATAATTGCTATCATTACTTTCTTGATAATAAAGCTCTTTCATCAAGCAAGCAATTTGTAAGGACGTGATGATCGTGAAAGAATCCTTATTATTTGCAAATCATAAAAAGACCTAAATATAATTATTCATTTGAATGTGTACTTTAATTATCTGCATAAAGACCCTTATAGAAAAAAAAAGATGTTGTTTGATATAACAGCTGCTTCAAATGGTATTAAAGCAAAAATCTCCCCTGGCCTGGGCCATTCGGAGGTATGAAGATGGCCTCCTTAATATAAGCGTCAAATGGTATATGCTTTTACGATATGCTTCAACGTATATGTTTTTCTGTTTATGACTCTGATTGAAATTTATAAAATAAGATTATATGATTAGCAAAAAAAAAAAAAAAAAAAAAAAGCTGGTGAATGATGGGGAAGAAACATTCGGAGGAAAAAAAAAAAAAACTAAACCTTTAGTTGGGGATAAAATGACTGTTGGGAACTCTCAAGTGTTGATTGTTTATGAATATCTAAAATTTTGCGTAACTGAAACTTTTTAAAGTGTCGTAAGTCGATAAGATTGTCTTTCTCTAAGGAATTTTTTCTTGTAACTATGCTAATTTATACTTTCCTATTTCAATTAATATCTCATCCTGAATTTGTCCGAAATGCGAAATATTTTTTTGACTTAATAAAGAAGCTGATATAATTCACATCGATATGATACTGCTGTGAATACCTACATATCCATCCGGTGGTTGTTAGATGAGAAATCCATCGGACTCAGCATTGGATACGATGCTTTATTCAACAAGAAAGCACAAACACGGGTAATAAAACACAGCCGAAGAACAGCACTTGCAGTAAATAATAATGTACAAGCATATGCTTGAATAAACAAGTTATCCTGGGATATAGATAACTTGTTATATAGATCCACATAAAATAACTTCTAAATAATTATTTTAATTAAAAAAAATAATAAATCATTCATAATTTTTAGCTGCAAAATAAAACTAAAGCTGTAGACCAGCTGCCCAAAGTTATTATCCTATTCGATTTCCTTGTTTTATCCAACTGAGGGGGAAAAAAAATCTGGTAACGTTCCTTGGGGAAAAGGAGTGAACTTTTCTTCTAATTCAGTTTAACTCATTGATTAATTGCATTGACTTCGTATATAAGATTTGAAAAACTACCTGCTGAATTAAAGTGGAGTCCACACAGAGGACACATGGTCTATAATTGGCTCAGAGAGAGTAAGTAAGAGTAGAGACAGTGGCAAGATCCAAGCAGAAGAGGGGTGGAATTTCATTTTTAAATTCTAATATTAGCGTTCATCATTATAGAAAATATGTCCTTTTCCCGATATGCTAGAATTTAACTTTTTTTAGTCCTCTTTCTATATAGCAGTTTAAATACATTGGACATGCTGATAAACGTCAACAGAATACCATAAAATTTTTTTCTTTATTGATGCATAAACTATCTTGCGCGAGAAGTGTTATTGTTAATCTTTTCTGGATCTTGCATATAATTAATTTGTCTTGGAGAATGTGTGAAGAAGATTTTGTCCTGTAAGAATTCTTATGAAACAAATATACTATATTGATCCAATGTTATACAACAGAAGAAGCTTTAGAATAACGTTGTAACGAAATAAATCGATTGCGTTGATCCGATGTTGCACCACAAAAGAAAATTTTGGATAAAGAAATTCTATAAGAATTCTTATGAGGTAGATCTGCTGCAAAGTTGAACTACAGAACATTTAGAATAAAGGAGTTCTATTAGAATTCTTATAAAGCAAATCCACTGCTCTGTTCCAGTGTTTTACTACAAAAGAAAATTTGGAATAAAGGAGTTTTTAAAGAATTCTTACGAAGTTAATCTTCTGAGCTGTTCCAATGTTGTACAACAGGAAAAAATTTAGAATGAAGGAGTTTTATAAGATTCCTTATGAAGTAAGTCCACTGCATAAAACTGAAGAAAATTTGGAATAAAGGAATTCTATAAGAATTCTTATCCAGTGTTGTAAACAAAAGGAATAAAAGTGTTCTATACGGATTGTTATGAAGCAAATCTACTGTGCTGATTCAATGTACTGTTACAGAAGAAAATTTGGAAAATAAAATAGTACAAAATGCTCTTATTTTTCCCATTAAGATAAATAAACCATCATGCAAAAAAGAGCAGACACTTGTTACGATAAAAATAGCACACATAGTTACATTCTTTTTTCGCACCAATCATGCAAACTAAAAAAAAGCCTTTCACACACCGTGTATGCTGTGATTGATGGCAGCATTTCGTTATCACTGAAACACTTTCCCACTGTTCTTCTATAAGTAATGTAAATAACGAGGACCTGACAAAATTTGGTAACTTTTTTTTCCTTTCCCTTTGATACTTACCACACCATCCACTTCCGGTACCATCAGTGAATCCTCCAGAAGATCATAATGAGAGCCACCAACCCTAAATCTCGCGATAACCCATTTCTTTCAAGCGCGGCCTGACACTTGATAGTGCTGTTTAAATTATGTCACATGCCGGTCTCATTGAGCATAATCGCGGATCTTATAGCTTTGGTTTCTTTTGAAAGTTAATCACCGAATGTGAGTGGTTTCTGTGTGGTGTCTTTTTCTTGCTGGGAAGACCGTCTAATTACGTTTATGGGAGGGGAGGACAAGGTTTCTTGGAATCCAACTATCCTCTGCTCTGTTTTCTTCTCTGTTCTTCATTGATGATTTCTAACTGGTACTATGGATGGTAAGATACTTGTGATAGCAGGCTCATGAATTATTTCATGAAGGGGATAATTGAGACTGAAATAATCCATTCATTCATTGTAGAGTCCTTTGGTAAAATATGGGCCATTGATAAATCGAAATTTTTTTTCTTTCTTTCCCCCTAGTGGAAAAGTTATCAATGGTTGTATGTTGATTGCAGGAAAAAAGAAACATGTAGACTAGAACGTAGCAAGTAATAAAGTCAGAAAATGTTCTCTTTTTTTTTTTTTGTAGACGCTTTAGCCTCTTCACCATATCTAGCGTCACATTTAATGTCTATAAGATATATATGTCTACATGAAAATTATCTGTTTCATGATTTTTTTTAATTTCTCCGTTTGGTTTTGTTGAACACAATATTTAATGAGATAAAAAATAATAATTTTTTTTAAATATCTACTTTGATTTTATTTAAAAATTGATTGCTATTTTTATAATTTCTTAATTTTTTTAAATTTTTAATAATAATTTTCTTATTTTTTAAATATATTAAATCTATATTTAATACTGAATATATTTATTATACGTATATTTGTTATTAAAATATATTTTATTTTAAAATATAATTACCTTTATATTTAATGTATTTCAGGAATTGAAAAAAAGGTTCATTTCGTCAAATTGAAATTGAAATTTGCATCTAGTATTAGATCTAATTTTTTCGTATAGATAAGCATGTTTTTGCACCTTTAAACGCCATAAACCAAATATTTGGTTTGTTTCTATTTCACTCAATCAAATGATATTTCTATTCATGAAATTATCGTATGATTAAGATTTACATTATTATTGTTGTTTATTTATATTACTAGTTATTTATTATTGTTGTGATTGTAAAGATGTTCCATTGTTTAACGACAAAAATTTTGCTTCTAATTATTTGTGAAACCGAAAATGAAACCAATCCTCGTCACGGTATTAAAGACATTACTGCAGGTGTGGTTAAATTCAAGCATTTACAATTCCTAATACATTCTTGGGGGGGGGGAGCCAAGGTTTTAAAATCTAGGACCTCTTGCATCACTGCGTACACTGAATGCATCGCCCCACACCTCCAAACCACTCAATCCTTTCTGTGCCATTAGATTCAGTGTCATCACCCAGTTGGCACCGGCACGGGTTCACACCCGATACTTACGCAAAAGCAGCACTCCAAAGGAAGATGTAAATATTTGAACTGCACTCCTCTGCAGTCTCCTAAGTATTGCTGTTAATCGTCTGTAGGCAGAATAATGAGAAGAGATGGATGATGTTGACTGAAGAGGTTGTCAGGATCCTTTTTATCCAAGAAACTGCTGATTGTTTCGGCAAATATAAACATGCGGCAGGGGGCATTCACCAACGGTTCGAGGAAAGACCAACAGCAGGAAGGATTGCTTTGTTTTTGCGTTTAAAAGTGTCCTTCAATTAAAAAAGAGACGTTGCAGATTTGCCAATTCTTTTTACCTTGACTTCCTTGTTATAGAACTCAGAAAATAAGCTTTTCTTAATGTTCAACAAAATCCACGATAGAACCTTGTGGTACAAATTCCGACGACGTAATAGTTCATTTCCGATTTAAGCAGACGAAACAACTGTCTAGAGACGCTGGGTTATGGGCGCAGCGGGCACAAGCGAGGCGATTAAAAAAAATGTTATTTGTCGCCAAATAAATTTCAAATTCCATAAATTTATAAAATATTGGGCTAATAATAATTTTTTGTCAATTATTAGTACTTAAATTCCAATCTACTTGTTTACTTTCTCTTAAATATTACAATATTTATACACGTCGAGCCTCTGCTTAAATATATATTTGTGTACAAACATGGATACCAGGTAGGCGAATAATATTAATAAAAAAATCATTTTCACGAAGTTATTAAAATGAAAAATTAACTTAACTCCTGACTGGAGATGGAAGTCAAAATGACTCCATGCTCGTTAGCTCCGATTATCACGTGGTATTTTGTCCTTGAATAAAATCATCTCTTCAGTACCTTCAAATTGTTCGTTCAGCAGTATATTGCCAAAATTCTAAGTATGAACACGTGCGTATAACTGAGTTATAGTTTTTCAAAGTTTTTGTTGTTATTTATAGAGTTATTGACTTCATATCTCTGACACTGCTTTTAATTTGAATAACGTAAAAAGAATAAAGAAATATTTTAAAAATAATATTTTAAAATATTGCATTCTTTATTTTTGTTTGTTAAATTCTAATAGTTAGTAACACTAGTGTGATTGCGTAATATCTAAACGAAGTAAGTATTATTAAAAGATTGTTTAGTTTTTGCTATACATCTTTCCAACATTTAATATTATAATATCTAACATTTTTAATATTAATATTTTTGGTAACTGCGTGAATTTCAGAATGTGTTGTGTTACCAAAAAAAATTCCAATGCTGTCTACATAAGACAAAAAAAGAGAAGTAAGAATGGAGTCATTTTGACTCAATGTCTCCGGCTGCGTGAGGAAATTCATATCTCCAATTATGCGTTAAAATGGATCATTTGCATGTTAATGAAACTAAAAATGTGTTAAAATGTCAAACTAATTGGTCATTCATCAGAAGAGAGACTTCATTATTTGCTGTGGAAAGGCTGCCAAAATGCATGAGACTACAATGTGTTTCCTAAAGTTTCGTTTACTGTTCTGATGGTTATTTCATTTTAATTCTTATTATGAAAAATGGTGACCAAACATCAAATTATTGACTAAAAGAGTCATTTATCCTCCTTTCTTAAAAAAAACCTGTAATTTTTTTTCCCTAAGGAGGAAAAGCTTTTAGGATTTTTTCTTACTGCCTCCAGGATTTATCCTCCAGTATTAGGAGAATAAATAAGATTTTTTTCCCTATAGCCCCCATTCCTTTTCACATCATTCATAGAAATACTATCTCATTGCCCTTGAGTGTTGCAAAATGGATATATTTATTTTAGCTTAGTTTGACTATATTTACCTCCCATTTACAAGCAACTCCAAGGTGATTTGGGAACAGGATTCATAATTATGAACGTCATCACATAATGAGGGAGACAACTGAAACGGTCTCCTTCCCCTTCCAAATCTTTGATTTCCTTTATGGTATCCCCTATGAGCATCTCCTCCTTTTAAAAAAAACCATCTGACAGCTTAGAGTTAGTAAAAATGGAGCGTTACACGATAAAGCAACGTGTTTTCGTTGTTAAACAATATTTCAAAAATAATGAAAGTCTGACGCTCACAGTTCGAAAATTTGTGAGTTAGTCCCCTAGATCATGTGATTTAACACGATTGGATTTTTACTTAAGGGGTTATTAGAAGTCAAAAGTCTATGCCCACAAGCACCAGTGCATTGAAGGCTGAATCAGTGAAATCCAGCCACACTTATGCAAAAGAGTCATGAAAAATTTCGACAAAAAAGTGATTATGTGCCAGCAAAGCAGTGGAGGCCACGTTCTCTGTGTGTTATTTCATACATAACACTAACCTGTTTACAATTCAATAAAAATATAATAATTTGAACAAAAAAATGTTTTTTTATTTAATTCAAATCTTGCGTTCTATCGTGTAACACTCCATTTTTACTCACCCTAAACTATTAGCTTCAAATGATTTTTTTTAATAGGGTAGCTAATACTAAACTGCAAGAATGGCGGCAAATTCAAATTTTGCGTTCATTTTGTGATACCTTTTATTAAACAAGAACCTCACCAAAACCAAACAATAAATTTCCTAAAGAAAATTTTCAAGCATTTGCAACAAATGCTAAATTAGGTACTTTTTTTATGATCAAAGATACTACTAAGCAACAAAACATTAAGAAACAAAGGTGCAGTTATTGTCAAATTTTATTTAACTATTTATTTTTATTTTAAGGTCGATCAACCCGCTTCACATTATTTAAGGGCATCTTTATATAAAGTATGCTGGAATAATGCATTAACAGTTAACAATGTTAAACAGAAATTTAAAAATATCTATTGATTTAATGGAATTCATAAATGTTTATAAAGTGATAGAATATTAATTGAAAGGCTTGAAGCGGTATCATGAACTAATATAACCTCTCTGTTATTTCAATCTAAATAAAATATGTAAATTACTAAAAAAAAGTAAAACTACGACGTAAAAATAGTGCAGACATTGTTATTCATTTTAAATAGATTTCTTAAATAAAAAAAAATTGGTTTAATTTCAATTCCAACCACTTTTTTCGGTTTTGAAGTGGTTATAAGTGAAATAAAATGCATCATAATGTTTTGCATCTGTGATATTTTATGGATTACAAGTTAAAAAAGTAGACTGTTTTAAAGTTTCATTCTTAATCGTTTAGAATTGGATGAAAAAAAAAATACCTCGTTTCTTCTCTGTCTCTACCAATAACAAAGATAGATGTGCTTGTTACCACTCTCTCTACAGGCCAGATCATTTTCACCTAGAACTACTAAATTTGGTACTTAAATATTTTGGAAAGCCGAAATGGAACGAAACAATTTTTTGAAGATGTTTGATTAATTAAAAACAAAGCGAATTTCTACAATAACTTCTAAAAATATCACAACACAAAAAATGATCTATACATTATTTTAAAATTTATATATATATATATATATATATATATATATATATATATA